>VXAU01005686.1:389194-441070 GCA_013399695.1 Formicarius rufipectus
CCTACTTCTCCGACAACGCCGTCATCTCCCAGGGCACCATCGCCCAGATGTGAGTACCGGCACGCACGGCCGAGCCCCTGCCCCGGCTGCCGCTGTCCCTTCTCTCCCTGCTGTCCCTTCTCTCCCCAGCTTTCCCCTCTCTCCTAGCCCCACTCTTCCCAACTCTCCGCTCTCTCCTCTCCCCTCTCTCCTCTCCCCACTCTCCCCAGCCCTCTCCTCTGCCCGGGGAGCCCGCACCGCACCCGGGATGCAGAGAGAAGCTCCGGCGCGGCCGCTGCTCCCTCCCCGCTCGCTTCCCCGGGGTTTATTCGCTCCGGGTACTCCGGGTCCCACCCGAGCGTTTCCAGGAGTGTCTCACGGCGCAGGTTATCCCTGTAGTCGCTGTCCTGGCTTACGGCGAGGGACAGGGAGGGCTGCGGGGCTGCCCCGTTGCGGGTGGGAGCTGCGGGAGCCGGTGCTGCGGGTCCAAGGCAGGGACAGGCGCTGGTGCCAACCTGGAGGTGCTGTCAGTCTTGAGCAGCTCTGGAGTGCAGCGTGTCTCTGTGCCCCACGCTAAGCCGCTTGGAAAATCAGGCTCTCCAGCTGCACACTCCCCTTTGAAATGCAGATACGAATTTAACTTAGAGACAATTAACAGCGACTGCCTGAGTCGTAGGGTTTGGCTGTAAGGATTAAAGAGGGAAATAGCAGCTTTGGGTGGTTAGATAAGACGTTCAGAGAGATAGTTGCTGTGGTCTAGCCATGCTTGATATTTCTTTAAAGAAGCCAGCAGACTATTCTATCTCTTGGAAACATCATGAAAGGCTTCAGGATAGTCGGGTCACACCTGGAACTGTGTGCTTGTCTCAAGAACTGCTGCTAGAACTGCACTTACGAGGTCTTTAGTAGATATCTCTGCCTACGTTTGATAGGCAAATGAGTCCCTGGACTCTGTGGCCTCCTTTGTGAGTGTTAGTAATCAGTGCTATAGTCGCTAATCTGTTTAGTTAAGTCTCTCTGAGCCTTTCATACTCGACCCAAAATGTTTGTAGTCAGTAATTTTTCCGCTCGCGGTGTTGCCTGTAAACATCGCGGCTTTCCTGCGGCTCTGATAGCGATGGTTTGCCAGGGATGTGCCTGGACTGCTGTGTGGAAGCAGCAGTGCAAACTGGATGTACCCTGGGCTTTGGGAAGTAGCAGTAATTCTGCAATCGTGGAGGAAAACCCAACTCGCTCTAGGCTGAAACATTTCCTCTAAGCTCCGGATGGTTTACCGAGCTGGAGGAGGTAGCCGGGTAACAATTTAAGTGCTTTTAAGGTGTTTGTTTTACACCCCACTCAAGACACTTAACCCATAGTTGGAGTCTGCACGGAGAGGGATCAAAAGAGGGGGAAACAGAGCTGTCTGTGCTGCCTCCATCACATCGATCCCTGGGCTGGAGGATCTCGGGGTGGTTTAAATGTCCCCTGGCTTGGAAGGACCACCCTTTCCTTTTCTGGAGAGAGAGATAACAGGGTTATCAGAGGAGCTTACACTGTCCTTTGCCTCCTGCAAGGAAAGATTAATAAGCCTGAGAATGACAGAGCTTTTGGCCCATGTGTAAATGTTCTCACAAGGCTGAGCACGGGATTAATATTTTGCTGGTGTTCTCAATCAGGATGGTGCTGCGGCTTTTGGGCTGGCGGAATAGAGGCCAATTTTTAAAGTTTATGCTCCTAATTACAAGTTCACAGAGGCTGATTAATATTGGATGTCCTTATTTCGTTGTGGGCAAGACCTAAAAATCCAGATTTAATTGTTCGCTATGCTAAAAATGTGTTCTCTGTGGAATGGGAAGGGCAGTGGTGACCCAAACATTATCAGAAACTTCTGTTTCAGTGTATTCTTTAGTAGATGTATTTGGCTGATCAGCTCTGACTTTCAAAGATCAGCAGAAATTACTCTTGTGTTGACGCTTTTAGTCAGTAATGTAGTCAGCTGGTCTGGGTCTAATTCATTTCGGGTTCACAAGGATTCAAATAATGTCCGGGAGACTTGTGTTTATCAAAATGCTAAGAATTTATAGTTGTAACTCATTCCAGAAAGTCTTGCTACTCTCATTGAACCCAGAGAGAATTTTGCTGATTTACTGGTTTATTTCTGTGTAGGATTCAAAATTTCATTTGGTCTACTGAAACTCTAAGGCAGCTGATGGAAAAGAGAGAAAGAAGCAAATACCAAAGAATTTTTAACCAGAAAACTGGGGAATTGCCATGGCTCACTTCTCCCTGCCTGCAGTTGCTTCCTTTGCCCCTGGCCAAGTTTTAGTTTTTTAATTCATTGCTGGTGTCCCTGGAGTGTTTTTTCCATGTCCCTCTGATGCTGCCAGAGTCCTCTGTCACCCAGTTTTGCTTTTATCTCCGTGGCAAAGCAGGATGACCCAGCAACGAGGGCGCTCCCTTGGGATTTGGCAGGACCCGGTTCCCGCTGCACCCCGTCCCCCCGGGCTGTGTCCAGCCAGGGAGGGACCCTGAAGGTGCCGAGGGATGTTTCTAGCTGAGGATTAACACCTCACTTCAGTGCCTGCATCCCCTGGCGTTTTTGGGTGTTTGTGTTGTGTTTCAGTAGTCCTGCCAGGCAGCAGTGAGCCCTCCCCGAGCACATGTTAAAGCACTCAGGTGCTGTTTGCTCCTTCGTCCTCCAACACTGGGGAGAGCCACATGGATCCAAAAACTTCAGTATACTCGCTGCTTTCCATGGTTCTCCTGCCTGCAGCATACCAGTCTGCTTTCTATTATGTTAACTCATAGTTTTTATAAGTATTTTAAACTTTGGTGAAGAAAAGGGGGAGAGAGTAGACAGTTTCTTCATAATATTGTGGGTTTATCATAGAGCTCCTAGGGGAAAAAGAACTAATTCCAGAAGTTAAACAATTGCTTTCAGCAATAGGTAGCCACAAAATGCCCTTGCAGACTTGGCTTAGCAGCATGTTGCTTTCCCATGGTTAGTTTTCTTCTAAGTGACAGCCGTTCTGTGGAGTGTGAAGAAACAACACTTCACAGTGAAGAGGAAGTTCCAGGCTGCACAGGTAATCACCAACTGTGCAGTAAATTACAACACTGGGTAATTCGGGCTCATTGTACTGCCCCCTCCGTGCTGGAACCTGTCTTTGTGCCCAACCTGCTTGGCTCTTGTCCTCCCCCACCCCTTTCATTTACCTCTGTCACACAGTCATGGCCTTTATTAGGAAATTTCATGACCACCTAATCTTGAATTATGCCAAGTGCCGAGTCAGGAGCTTAGATAGCTGTGTGGCTGCTGCTGCCACTGCTTGGAGAGCTGCTTATTTATTTATTTCTCATATGGGAAACCTTGCTACCTTTTTATCCCGGTACAGTGTTGTTGCTGCCAAAAACCTTGACCATTCAGCAATTAGACTGCAATCCTCCAAGCAGCATGTTATTGGAAATCTTTAATTGCTTCTGTGCCATTGTAAGACGCTGTACCTTTGTGAGTATTTTACCATTGTGCTGAGAGTCAATGGTTTTTTAAGAGCTGATGAGGACATGCTTGGAAACAGCTGCTCAAAAGACTGGAAGATCAGCAGGATGATTCTGGTTACCACTGTGCTGAAGTTGCCTTAAGAGCTGAGGGTCGCTCTGGTTGGAGGTGCTTGAAGTACAGAAAGCAGTTGATGAGCTCTTCATCCCTGGAGGAGCTGGTAAGATGAGGCAGTGTGTGCTGGGGGTTTGTGTGAGTGCAGGAGCCAGCCCGGTGCTCCATCGGGGCTGTGCACGCAGGGGAGCCTGACCCCTGTACCCTTCCTGCCCACCCTCTGCACAGCTGAGCTCATCCCGCACGCTGCACGGGCTTCCTGTTGACAGAGCACAGTCGTTGGGGATTTCTCATGTCTTTGATTTCTTTGCTGCTTGCTAGAACACAAATGCAGTGCTTAAGAGGTCTCTGACTACCCACTGATTACTAAAAACTCTCTTCAGATAGGTTGTGGTATTTGGGTAAAAGTAGTATGGTGTGTGCAGAGTTGATCATTAACTAAGCCAGAGCTGTATTGTTCATAACTCCTTTTCCTGTTTGGCTTTTCCTTTTATTCCCCTGGAAGCTGTGGGTGTTTGTCTCACTGATCCTTCCTGGTAGGGGTTGGAAGAGACGCACAGATGGTTATCAGACAGAAAATCAAACGCAGTGTTTCAAGGTCAAACACCCCTCACCACCACCCGTTTTTAAGCACTATGTTTTAGTTAGGAAGCTCGTGGTGTTGGTCTGCTAGATTAGTGTTTTAAAAGGCTGTGAAAGTTAGAGTAGAGTTGCCTCTGAGGTTCTGTGTTGTCTGGAAACATCTGCAGATGTTCCTGTCTCTGGAAATGTTTGGGATTTTTCTAAAGACCTCCAAGCAGAAGGACTCCAGTGAGATTATCAGCAGAAAAAGCCCTTTTGGGGCCTGTGAGTGGGCTGGCTGGGAATTTTTTTGCAGGACTGTACTTCCTTGTACCTTTATCACTTGGGAAGGAACTGGAGGCTGGCAGTAGTTGTTCTGCAGCCACCTGCTGCTGGGTTATGTGAGATTAACCAAGTGTTTGTGACAGAAGCTTTCTGGTTCAAGGACAGCAGCCCATGCAGGAGGGAGGATGGGGAGAAGAAAAGCCTGTAGAGGTAAATGATAAAATTAAGACAAGCCCCAGAGTTGGTGAAGGCTGGGGGTGACACAGGAATCCAGCCCAGGAGATCTCTCTGTAGGGTTGGGACTTGGCAGCTTACTAAATTTGGGCATTTCTAGTATATTGAGGCCTCAGGCTCCTCATTCATTGCATATTCCTGTTTATCCAGTGCTTATCTGCCCCTCATCAACATCATATTCAGCCCTTTGGGCGCTCTGGGTTTCCTTGCAATAAGCCACTTAAGCAGTATGCTTTGGCTCCAAACACCTTTGTTACAAGTAGGTTAAACCCAGACCACTGAACCAGAAATGATTTAGTCCTTTCTTTTAAACAAATGATCTTTGTCACTTATTAGTGAAGTCCTTGGTTTGTTCACACACTGCTCACAAAGGCTTAATGAGCTCCATGCTGTCCCTCTGGGCATCTCCTCGGGGGCTGGGTCACCCTGTGAGGTTTGCAGCTTGTCCCTGGAAGAGGGAGCTCTGTGGATGTGGCAGTGTGGCTTTTGGGGAGTGAATTCACCCCCGGGGGCAGAACTGCCTGCAGGAGCCCGGGGGGCACTGACTGTGCAGTGGAGGTGTTGTGTGTAATGAACTGGGCTGGATTTCCTCCCTCCTTGAGGTTTGTTTGCCAGTGTGGAGAGAGGGAATTTGCTCCTGGGAGCCTCTTGGTGCCCTGTTGTTGCAGCATCGGGGCTGTGACCTGTGTCCTGGCTCCACACCTGCAGCTGACAGACAGGCAGGAGGCCCCGTACTGGGTGTGCTGCTGATGTTTTGTGAGGCTCCAAATGGCAGGTGGGACTGGACTAGGGTCATTGTTATTAGCAAATATTAAATTTACCTTTGTCCAGGCATAATTTAAGGGAGGAACCTCATTTGCACAAAGGTATACGTGGGAAACGCTGTCACTGCTCTTACCTTTGGCCTCCAGTGAGTGTCCTGCTTGCTTCCTGCAACTCCATACGGAATTAAAATGAACCCAGAACTGGTGGGGAGGGTTCCATTGGGGTTTGTTTGTTTAGTTTGTTTGGATTTTTTAGGGCTCATTGCATGGTGTTATGTGAAGAGTTTGTCATCGGCTTTGTTGTTGTTATTGTTAGGGTTGGTTTGTTGGGTTTTGTTCTGGTTTTTTGTTTTGGTTTTTTCCATTTATTTGCTTTGTCAAAAGAGAGAAATCAAAAAACAAATGCAGAGTGGAACAGCTGCATTCCTCTGTGGTGCAAAGACTGAAAGCCAGTTAGTCTAAATAAAAACAAATAGTTTGTCAGCACCATTTCTATCCCTGCGCTTGGTTTGCCACAATAAGAAAGCAAAGGGGGAATCTCCATGTGCCTCAGTAGCAAGCAGGGTGATACCAACATTCCTGCCTGAGCTGGGTGATGCTGCATTCAGCATTTCAGAGAGCAGGACCTCACCCAGGACACCAGCACAGTCACCAGAGCAGGACCTTGACACTGCTGTCATCTTCCTGACCTGCTTGTCCTTAGTTCCTTCAAATACCTCAGGATGCTTTGTGAGAGGTTCTCCAGCTTGAAATTCAGCAAATGTCTCTTCTGGAGCCTCTTTTAAAGCTCTTTAAGAGCCTTTTCCCCAAAGTACACTGTGTTCTTGCTGGAGACTTCTCTGGGTCTGTGTTACACAGCCGTGTTTAGTGTTCTGTTGGTCTTTCCTACTTTATGGTTTTTAAAGGGGTTTCCATGTTTTTAGGAAATATGAAGACCTGAGTTAACCACAGAAAATTGGCTGCTAAACTGCTTAAAGTGCTAATTCTGCTGAAATTTAGCACCTGACTTTTGCAGGGATAAACACATCTGGAATCTCTACTCTTTGGAATTCAAACTCCTGTAAAATAAAACTTTAAATAATGTGTTTCCATTTTGAGTCTTAGTCAGCAAAACTGCAGGGTTTTTATATTGAGTTAAAAACTCCATAAAATGCATTTGAAGTAAAGCACTGACATCTCCTTTAACCAAAAGTCGCATTAAGGTGCTAAAAGAGTTGGTTAATTTGCAGCTGTGCTGAGGAATCACAAATGCAGAACTGCAGGGTGATGTTTCAAAATGATGCACGTTGCTGTTTCCTTTCATTTACTCTTTTTGTGAGCAGATACCACAAAGAGTGGATGGTTCAAACAGTGCTGCTTCCCTACCTTTATTTAAAGTAGCAGTATAAAAACACTGCAATTCTTAAGAAGAGTTTGAAGAAGTTTCCTTATGTGTTGCTTAGAAATGTCCCGGTTCCTTTTGCCTCTGGGGCTGCCCTTCGTTTCAGCCTTTATTTGAGTTGGGAGATGCTGTGCTAGTGTTAGACATCCCACAGTCTGTCAGCTTCTGTTTAAAGTGGTGTTCGGTGAGTGATTAGTGGAAATTATTTCTGGAATAAAGGACTCCTGGTAAGCTGATCCCTATTCAGAGCACCAAAAGGAAAAGCAGAGTCACAAGGGATGTTGTCTCCAGGAAGAACTTGTAACATCCGCGGGGGGAAGAGTTGGATTGGAAAGCAATGCTGAGCTTGCATTTTGAAATGCATCATAATTATGTCTCATGGTCTGATTTGGAGAGCCTCTCCTGCTGGCTCCAGAGGCTGATTGTCTCTCAGAGCAGCAGAAACCATGGGGGTGTTCTCTGTGGGTGCTGAGCCGGGGGGTGTGCCCTGAGCAGCAGGCACTGACAGCCTCTCTCGGGGGATCAGCCTGTCCTGAGGGGCTCAGTGACCCCAGTCCCTCGTGCTGGGTCAGGTAACCCAAAGGGATCATGTGTTTCTTTGGTTTGCTGCTTTAAATTGAGTCTGAAGTTTGTGTTGACCTTGCTTGTGAGAAGAACTGTCCGAGTGTTGCCTCGGATTGAAGACACAAAATCCATTACACTTTTCCAGTTGTAAAGTGTTTCTGATCCTTTGTCTTTGATGTTTCCTCACTTGTAACTGATTAAAATTTCAAATTATTATTTACAGCCACGTGAAATTTTGTATTCCATTAACTGTAGCTTCCCTGTTCCATAAAGAGGTCGCTGCTGTGTTTGCTGGGGGAGCAGATCAACAGCCCAATTAGGGGCTCTATCTGCACAACAGGTAAAGCCCCCTGGGACTTGCAGTTTCCAATCAAAACCTATTGAAAGAAGCCTGGCACGTGGCAGTTCTCTCTGAAGCACTTCACAAACCATCTCACATCACTGCCTGCTGCTGACTGTCCTTTTTGTTCATCTAAAGGGACAGTCATTCCTAAACCGATCTTACTGTTCCTGCTGGAAACTTTCATTCAGGGATCAAATACCCCTTGTGCATGGGGAGGATGTCATAAAAACGAGAGAAAATTGAAAGTGCTGAGTGCAGCAGAAGTTGAAATACTGAACAAATAACTTCCTTCTATATTTTTATGAGTCAAATCCAACAGCCTCTTGATGACTTTTGATGTTTTTGGTAAACAAGCATCTGCTTCTTTTTAGCACAGAGGAAAAGGCTTATTATTCAGCATTGATTTCTTTGTTCAGAGACAGAGTGGTCCTTGTTTTGGTGCTCTATTTACAGGGGTCTGTTAATGTATTTACTGAAGGCAGGCAGCAAGGCTGTGATCAGAGCCAGGCAGCTTCCCCAGCGTAATTCCCCCATCCCATGCCCTGGTTGGGGTGTTTGCAGAGCCAAGTCGTGGCCAGTGCTGGCCATGGTTCAGGCAAGTCAGTGATCTCCTTCCATCTGTGAAGTGTGGACATACTTTGTCTAAATATAGGGGCCCCTGGAGTTGGCTGCGGTGGGGAGGGACAGTGTGGTGACCCCGGCGTGTCCCCTGGGACTTGGGTTACAGTTGTATTTAGAGCAGGGGGGTCCTTCTTGCAGGGCACTGCCAGTCAGGCCAAACATGGTCAGGTCTGTGGCAGCCACATGCAGGGTGATCAGAGTAAAAATTGGTTATAAAATATCCTGACTTAAACGTATTTAAGCGTAGTGAGCAGAGACCTGGTTGTTAGCTGACTGCTCGAGGCTCTGTTAGCTGTTGTTCATGGTTTGAAAAGAAACGTGCTGTGTATGAAGGCAAACGTTCAAACTTTGGTGGCAGAGGAGATTATTGTGTGGTTTAAAGATAATCAGCATGGACTGCGTTAATTTAGAGGGAAAGATGTGTCAGTCAGAGGGCTGTTCTTCCTGGGGATAACTGATCAAAAAGCTGGTGGTTATTTTTCTCTGATCCTGGATGTGATAGATTCTCCTTATGAAGTTTTCTCGTGTTGATTAAAGTGTTTTTAAGAACATACTTGTGGCAGCATTTTGTTGGTGGCCAGCAGCTGGCTCTTTGGCCAGGCTGAGGTGGCAGGAGTGAGGCACGTGGTGGTGAAGCAGCGTGGAGTGTTCTCCTGGGTATCCCTGCCCTGCTCTGCAGACCCGATGGCATGCACTGAAAAAGGGTGTTGGAACAGGGTATAGCACAAGAAGAATGTCATGTAGAGCTTTAATCTGGGAATGTCTTGACTTGGAGACCTGGAAACCTTTGGGGACTATCATGTAAAACAAATTCCTTTCGTGGTCTCGCTTCCGGTCTGGGTCTCTTGCTCTGAAAAGTCCACAGACTCAAATTTCTTCTGTAAACACCGAGTGCCTGGATTTCTTAATGAGCATCCTAATTGTGTTAGCCACCCCCTCCTGGGCCATGAACTGCTGTGCCCTGTCTGCAGGAAGGACGATTTTGGGCATATCTTCAGTCTTGAATTCCAGAGACATCAGAGCTTTGTTTGCACAACTTGTTTTGCTGTTGCTTTTTGGAATCCTTTTCTTTCTCTCTGGTGGGTTCTCAGGAGCCAGCTGGGAGGCTGAACGTGGGCCACCAGCACGGGGCTTGCTGGGACTCCGCCAGTGTTGCACAGCCAGGGAGATGGGTAATAAAGGTTTTTGCTCTTGGTGTGCTGTGTGGAAAATGAGTCCTTTTCAGTCTGAGTTGGGCTTTTGAGAGTTCAGGTGCACACCCATCATCCTCTCCTTTGGCTGTCTTCTAGCAAGCTGAGTTGTTCCTGCTGTGTTAGTTTGACGTCAGGAGATGTCCATATTAGAGCCCAAAGCAAGGGAGAAGCTGACTTGGTGATGGTGAGAGGGGGCCGGTACAGAAGTTCATGCAGATGAGTAACAGTTGGCATTGCAGTGATGATGCCTGTCTGTGTCACTGCAGCTGAGCTCTCTCCAGCCCCACCTTGGAGGAGAGGAAGTGCCTGCAGACAGTTCCTTTAAAAAAAAACAACAAACCCAGGCAGAAATGCAGATGTTGTTGGAAACGCCGTTTGCGTCAAACCCCTGAGCCCGCCTGGGTTCCCACACTCGCTTTGTTTGCTGCCTCTGGCTGTTTCTTAAGTTGCAGAAGTGCTGAGTGGCAAGAGATGGCCTTTGGGGGAGAACCACTTCCCCTTTCTCTGCTGCCCTCGGTGGTGTCACCTCTGCTGACCCCTTTTTGGTAAGGCATGGCCCTTGTTTTGCCCAGCCCTGGGTTTGTGTCTGGTGTGGGTGTCAGAGAAGCCTGGACTTGTCTGTGTGTGCTGCCAGCTGACCCTGTTAATGCAGGTGTCAGTTCAGGGCAATCCTCCGAGTTGCCCTTGGCTTTCCCATTGCCCTGTTGGTGTGGTAGGGTTTTGCTGGGGTGTTTTTGTCTGTGCCTGGCAGTATGCTTTCCACAGCTTTAGGTCTGGCCTCTGTGTGAAGAGAGCCAGTGCCTTCCTCACTTGCCTGGGAGCAAAGGCTCAAACTGGAAGCCTGACATTGCTTCCCTCTGATTAATTCATTAATGCTGTTGGCAGTGAGCAGCCCAGGTGCTTCAAAAGGCCAACAAGGGAAGTAGGGGTGGTGTTTGTTGAAAAACAAGCTACAGGGAAGGTGAAAGGTGCTTCTCTGGGGAGGGATGCTGGAGGAGTGCAATGCTCTTGTCTGGTGGTTGGATGGAGAAGTGCCCTGGGGTGCCAGGCTGCACAAAACCCAGCTGTGCCCCCAGCTGTGCCCCCAGCTGCTCTTGCACCCTGGGCTGGCTGGCTGAAGTGTTATTAACCAGCACTTGTGGGCAGGGGGAGTGAGTGGGAGGCAGGGGCGGGAGCCTGTGGAGGAAGGGGAGCAGGAGGAGGGAGGGAAGGGGCCCGAGGTGCTGGACAAGCCAGCAGGGCTGCCCTCCTGTCACCTGTCCCAGCGCAGGCACAGCAGGCTGGGGGGAGTCACTGGCCTCTCCAGAGCTCGCTCCCTTGTCCCAGCTGTCCTCACTCCCTCCTGCCACTCCTGACTCCTCAGCCTCGGGAAGGAGCTCGGTATTTATTGGTCTGCTGTGCTGCCCCTGCCAGCCTTGGAATTCTGACCTTTTCCTTGGTGTTGTGTTTTGCAGCCTGTGGGTTGAAGGAGGATGATAGAGCTGAGCTGGTGGTGGGGATGTGCAAGGCAGCATCGACTGTGTTGGAGCCAAATCTTGGGGGCCTCTTGAGGGAGCAGCCTGGCTCAGAAAGGACAGAAAGGAGTTGGGGACACGGTTTTGTTTCACTTCCTGAGAGACACCTTCTGTACTGAATCTCTTCCCTGTCCTGTGTAGCTGCTGGGTCCTCAGACAGGGGCTGCCTTTCCCTGCCCGTGTGAGCAGCATTTGGTGGAGTGGGGTCCTCACTGACATCCCCAGTGCTTTAGTCTGCACTGTCACTTCCATTGGAAGGGCTTAGTCAACACCAGGGCTAACTTGTGTCACTCCTTACTGTCAGACTTGCCTGCCTGCCTGCTTCTATCAGTGATTCTGCTTTTCTTTGCCTTTGGTCTGACCAGCTGCCAGAGGGGAAGAGTGCAAATGGGTTGGAGAGTAAAAGCCCTTCCTGGAGGTGCCCAATTCTGCCCGGCAGCTGCTTGTGTTTGCAGAGCCTGTGCTGGGTGGTGGTTGTGTCCCAAGGGCTGCCCTTTAGGAGAACCTCTTTCACTGCAGAGCTGGAAGTGTCTGTGGTGACTGCACAGCTCCTTGTCATGTGGAGCTGCAGCTGGAGCCAGGCTTGGCACTGAAATCCCAGAGCAGTCTCAGCTCTGTTAGGATGCTGCTTCAGAGCACTTTTCTACAGGGTTCTGCTTGATAAATACCTGCAGCTGATAGAAATCCTGTTTGTATTTCTGTAAATATAACAGTTAGTGGGTTTCTGTTCAACTGTAAAGTACCTTGAAACCTTAATTTCTCCTGCCATCACTCCTTCACCTCCCGGGTTCCCCTGAGGACAGTCCGTGGGCTCCCTGCAGTGCCAGGGCATGGCTGTGAGGAGGGCACAGCACGAGCTGCTCCCTGCCCTGCCCCTTGCTGTGTGCTGTGCAGGGATGGATGTGGTGGAAGGGCTTCTCCTGCCAGCCCTGCCAGGGAATGGTGCCAGCTCCTGGTTGTGCTACTTGGCAAGTGCCCGAGCCAGGGCTGGGCTGGACAGGACAGAGCCTGCTGCAGAGGAGCTGCTCTGATGAGTAAGGAGAGCCGACTTTGGAAAGTCATCCCGGGGCTTGCAATGACTTAATTAAGTGTTTATTAGGCTAAAACGTGGCCAGAAGCTGTTCAGGTGCCGCTTTGCTTTCCTTGCTGTGCTTTTAAAAAGGTTTTCTCCCTTTGTGCAACAGTTCCAAAAGCAAACTACAAGGGTCTTTTCTGAATGTTTTACACTGAGGACTGGATTTCTGGTGCAGACTCACCTGTCTCCTGGCAGGAGGGGATCTCCCCAGCCAAGCAGCCCCTCTGGTGGAAGGCACAGTCCAGGGGAGTTGGCAAAGCTTCCCGTGATTCCTGTCACCACAGCACTTTGGCAGTCCCATAACCAGTGACACTTTCCTCTTGTGTGTCTTCAAACCAGTTTATTTTATGGGAAATTACATTCCCTTTCTCTAGCCTTACCAAGTCAAACTCATTGCTTGTGGTTAAGGGCCCAAAACAAGACTGTCCTGGCTTTAGAAGAGGTGGCCTCCTGGAAGGGTGCACTGGTGGGAATCTCTTTAGGTCTCCTGCTGGTTCCTTCCCAGGCTGAGTTGTGCTTGCAGTTCCCGAACAGAGCTGTGCAGAGGAGCAGCTGGGAAGGTATTTCCTATTTGTTTGCCATCTGTAAATTGTGTGCATCCCATTTTGTAGCAGAATGAGAATTTGGTGTGAAGTGTGCAGTGTTTTGCTCGTGCAGGAGGAGCTGGGCCCCTGGGCAGCAGGTCAGGGAGCACAGGGATTGCTTCTGTTTGCTGCTCTTAATGCTTGTTGGAAGTGGAGTCTGCTGAGGGGAACGTCTCTGCTTTTTGTGCAGAAGGCTTTAAATAGCTCTGATGTGACCTGTACAGTTTCTACAGGATCTTTTCCATAGGAGTTCCCTGAGCCTTCCCGTGTGTTGGTTCTCTTCCCAGTGAGTAGGGAATTACAAACCCCACATCCCCCGTGGGCTGGAGCTGCTGCTGCACTGCAGGAGTGAGTGGGCTGCCCATGGGACTGAAGGGGTTTCTCCCCCAGCTGTAGTGCTGAGAATTGCTGTTGGGTTCAGTAACTCCTCCCTGGGTTTGTCCCGGGGAAGTCTGCTCCAGGAGAAAGTGCTGTGCGGTGCAGGGGACTGATGAGGAGCCTGGTGTGCTGATAAAACACAGCTCAGCTTTGTTACCTCTGCCAAGTTGGCTCTTTGTCGTCTTCTGTCCTGGGCTCAACTTCTCCCCTAAGCAGGCTGAGTGTCTTTTAACACCCAGTCTGTCCCAGGAGGTTGTTTCAAAGAGCACCGAGGCTCCCGAGGGCTCTGCCAAACCACACCTTGTGCAGTGTTTCAGAGCCCAGCTGAGGCTCGGGAGCCCCTGAGCTTGTCCGGCTGGGTGGCAGCAGGCTCTGCTGGTGTGCTGAGCACAGCCCCACATCGGGAGGGCTGCTTGGAGCCCTGACTGCCCTCTCCACCTCCTCCACCTTTTGTGTTTCTGAAGCATCTCAGAGCCGGACCTGCTGTCAGCATCGCACCCGAGGAGCCCTCTCTCCTTCTGTATCAGGGGCAGCGTCCGAAGGTGATCCTGCCCTGAAACATGAAGGGTTTGAGAAAGATCAGGGCAGGGTCTGTCCAAGAAGGGTGGTCCCAAACGGAGCAGCCCCCTGTTTGTGGCACAGAGTATATGCTTTGTTTCCTTGTTGTGCATCACAGGCACCAAAATAAGCATCTCCTGAAAGAACAGTGTTAAACTTCATTCAGAGTTATCATTACAGCTCGTTGGACTTTCCTGTGAAGTTTTTTAGCCTCACAACCTTCTACGTTCTGCTTTATCCGCTCAAAGTAGTTGCTAATTGCCCCTTCTGGGGGAACCTCAGGCACAGGGTAGAGATTGTTGATATGAGTTATTGGCTTTGCTGATAAAATCAGCGATGTGAAAAGTGGCTGTGAGTGCTGAGTTCTTTCTCCTATGCAGCCCAACATCTTCCAGCAGTTTTCATCTGTGGTGAGGTTATAAAGGGAGGAGGAGAATTTATTTTTATCATTAATACTACTATTACTGTTTTTTAAGTGTCTTCAGGGTAACACAGTGTTTCTGGACTTCAGGCTGTAAGAAACTGTTCAGCTTGAGAGTTTCCAGAGGAGTTATTCGTCACCAAAAGCTGGAAAGGCTCAGGCATATTTTTTAGTATGAGAAGGGTCTGAGGAAACATCTGTGCGGTTTGTCCAATGAATTTATTATTGGTTTTATTATTATAAAGATCTCTGATCCATTTTAACTTGGGGTGAGTGATTTTCTCCTTACTGAAATTCTGTTTTGTTGAAATATTCAGAGGATGTTTGAGATCAGGTTCAATTTTAGAAAAGAGTTCTGGGGACACTTTGTTGGTGAGGAGAGTTGAGAGTATGACAGACAGCAGGGTCTAAACTTTGGGGATGTGCTGCAGGCTTGAGAAAGGTCTTCTGACTGTGCATCTGCTTTGCTGGAGCTTGGAAAACTTCATTATATCCCCAGCAGCAAAATGGAGAGGTGCCCAGAAATGTGCTTGAGCTTAGAGGGAAATCCAACTTTTTAACACAAGCTTTTGTAATTCTTGTGCCTATAAAAATGTTGTCGACAAAGGCTTTGCTAAAGCAGTCAACCCCAAATAATGAAAATACATGGCAGGGCTTTTTACTCTATTAGTAATTTCCCAGTCCTTGTCTCTCAGAGGAAAGGAATAAAATAATTAGGTTTGATATTTGTTTAAGCAAAGAAAGGAATCAAGAAGTTCCTGATCTTTGCTCATTTGAAGAACAAGCCAACATCTTTTTCAAGGCAGGGATGCACAGTGCCAGAGAGCCTCCCATCCTGTCTTACCATACTCATCAGCCATCCTGTTGACTGCAGGGTTGTTTCTGGCTTTTTTCAAAGCCTGTAGGACTGTCTTATCAGTTCTGAGAAAAGCAGAAACTCTCGAGTATGCAACAGGACAGCTGAATTGCAAAATCTGGAGTGTGTCTTGCCTCTTCCACGAACCACAGCACCTCCAGGAAAGCTGCTGAAAGATGTGCTTAATACACCAGCTGTTCTGAGGAGCTTGAGGATTCTTTATTGCCCCTTTTGACAACCTTCTCTCCTCATGTGACTTCAGAAGGGGCAAAACCGGGGCAGTAAGTGATGTCTGATTTCAACAGTATTACCATTTTGCTTTTAATTTATAAGTCTTTGAGAGTTAATTATCATGCAGCTGATAGACAGGAGTTTCATGCTTCCTTAATCTGTTATGTACACTAATTTTCTTTTGGCCAACTGCTGAAGGGAGACATTTGTTTCTGCAGGGCATCAGCTGTGTGTGAACCACAGGGCTCAGGGTGCCCAGAGTCCGTAATTACGGAGATGTGTGGGCTTGCTCTGTTCAGCACTGCTTACAGATGTGGGGCTCTCATCTGGACTTTCAAATCATAAATGTAGCCATAGGTTAATCCCCTTTGCCTGCTCAGGTTCCACCTCTGCAGGCAGAGTGGCACCAGGCATATGTTCTGCTGTTCAGTGTTCCTCTGCTTGTGTTGTTCTCAGTTGTGGTTTGAATATTTGCAGCACTTACATGAGGGGGAAGGTTCTTCAGCAGCAGAAGAATTCGCTCTAAATCCCTTCCTTGCAGAAGAACAGAGCGTGCATTCAGGGCCTTGAACTGCTCTTGTTCTTTGTTGTTTTCCTTTTAAAGCCAGGGCAGTTTTCCTCACTCCCTGTTTGTGTCTCCCCCTGCAGCATCAGCGAAAGTTTCCTCACTGTGAAAGGTGCAGCTCTTTTCCTGCCACGTGGAAATGGTTCATCCACTCCCAGGATCAGTCACAGGCGCAACAAACACGCAGGTAAAGTGTTCCATCGATGACTGGGGCTTGTCTGGCCCTCTTGTTTCAAAGTCCACCTTTCCTGAGTTTGTTCTTACTTCTTGACACACATTTCTGTCTGCTCCGGGTGTGTATTAAAGCCTGACCTGCCGGTCTCAAGGCTGTGCTGTTTAATGCTGATAAGATGGAGAGGGTTCAGAGCTCTTGTTTATCCTACAAAACCAAACAAGTGAGGGACTTCAAGGCAGCAATCAGGACACAGTGGAGACTTCAGGATAACTGCCCCCCAAAATATCATCCTGTAATTTCTGTCTAAGAGGGGGGATGGGAGGACTGTCATCAAAACCTTCTCACACTGCACTGGGAAACCTGGGGTTGTGATATGGGATGAGTAATAGTTGCTCCTAATCTGAAAGTGAGCAGTTAGGATGGAAGGTGGGGTGGGGGAACCTCTGAGCAAAGTCAGTGTGACTTGCCAGAGGTGTGAGCAGAGTGAGTAATTCAGAGTCGGTTATAATTCTGCCTCCTTTGTCTGCTCAAAGGTTTTGCTTGGACTCTCTTTGAAAAGGTGATCTGAATAATGGGACTCAAACGTTTCAGGGCAGGTTGTTTCTCATTGACTGGGGTGTGTAATCAGTGGTGGTGTTTTACAGATAGTGTGGGGGTTTTCCCTTCCACTGAGCAATCAGTGAGATAAAAACCGCATTGGAACCTTCAGACTTTTGCATATGGGACAGAAATAGGAACAGAGAGGCAGGAACCAGTGTGCTTTGGCAGAAGGTGACCAGCAAAACGTGATTGGTTTGGTTCCAGGTGCAGGTCACTTTGTACTTTAATACCATCAGACATGTCCTCCAGGTCTGCATGTGGCAGAGTTCTGATGTCTGGCCACCTGAAGATCTGTTTACAAGCATATTTTTAGAAGAGATTTAAGTCAGAAGGCAGTTAATTACATACTTAAACGTAGTACAAGTGGTACCCAGATTGTTTTGGTGAGATGCATTAATTACCAGTTGTCAAAAGAAACTGTTCTGAAACGCAATTTAGAGCTGGCCTTTCTGGTCAAGAACTAAAGTGAATTTGTCTTCAGTGTGAAAGTAGTCAGCAGTCTTTTGAAAGTTTCTCCTGGCCTGTCTTGGCTTTCATCTCTGCAAAGACCATTGCTGAGGGCCAGGTCTGCCCTGGCTCTGCTGCCTTGGCTGTGCCTCTCCTGCAGACCCACTGGTGGCTTTCCTTGTGAGCCTCCTCAAAGCAGCACAACCTGCTGCTGAGTCTCCCTCCTCTCTCATCTACTCTGGCTGACTTGCATGAGGTCAGGAGACCTTGGTGGAAAACATCTGCTTGTCTAATCAGCCCAGAGCTCTTGGAAGCCAGATTGCCAAGAGAGCAAATCAAGTGTGTTGTAATTGCTCCCAGCAAGATGTTTGGTACTGGGGAGACTTGATTGCCTAAGGGGTGGAATTTTTGTCCTTAGAAGACGTATTTTATTCCTGTCTCCTCAGCTTACAGGGTGAGATGTAATGGGGCATCAGCACTGTCCTTTCCTCAGTTTCCCTGCTTGCCACCTGGTGGGAGTGCCACAGTGGGTTTTATGGTGTTTGGAGGTTTCACTGGTGAGGGTCCCTTGTCTGCATGTGCACCAGCTTTCTTTTCTTTGAATTTTCCTGCTATCAGCAGACAGGGGGATCAGTGTGTCACCTCCCTGGGCAGGACATCTGTGCCCCTGAAGAGAAGTGGGTGGGAGGTGAGCTGGTCACTGGCACTGAGCTGGCACAGTGAGTGCAGCAGCCCCTCCTTCCTGGGGCACCCCCAGTCCGAGCTCAGCTCCCACTCCCGTGTGTGCTGTGACTCACCTCTGGCTCACACAGTCAGAAGAGTTCAGAGAGCAGGCACAGTTTTCCACCATGGAATTGCTGCCTATGGATGCAAAAGTATTTCAGGTGGTTCTGAGAGCATTTTCTAGGAAGGTTCACTAACCTTCCTGACCTGCTTTTTTTCATTCATCAGAAGTGCTGGAAATCAGTGGGAAGGGTAAATGGGTAACAGGAAGTAAATAGTGCCCACACCCTTTTCTTTAATGGCACGTGCAGCAGTGGGAACCCTTGGCAGATTGACTAGATATGGTCCCAGCTGTCCATGCTGCTCTCTCTGGGCGGTCCTGTGCCACCTGGAAAACATTTCTGTGGGATGGTGGGCTTGCTTTTCCACAACAAACATCGCAGGAGGAGGCCAGAAAAGGATGTAACTTCCCTGGGGCTTTTGCCATCTCTGGAATACTGTGGATCATTTCTCAGATCCCACTCCGCTGCTTTGCACCTATCCTGCCAGCTCAAGGAGACAGAAGCATCTGCTCGGTGCAGGACAATGTGATAGGAAGCAGCAGCACTGCCAGGAATGCCAGCAAAGCTGACAGCTCTTCACAGGACAGGATGTGGTATCTTTGTGCTGATTCTGGCATGTTAAAACCTTTCCTTTGGTTCTCTTAATCCAGGAAGCTTACAAAATGCCTGGTGGGTTTGGGGCTGAAAACACTGCAGGTCGATTAAAGCTGGCCAAGGAGCAATCCTTTCCTTTCCAGCTCTGGAGCTCCCAAGGCTGGCAGGGGAACAGGGAGGAGGGTGGTGAACTTTGTTAGCATGAGGGATAATGGAGCTCCTCGACTGAGCCTTGCAGAAAGGGTTGTCGTAGAAACTTCCTCTCTTCTTTTAAGTATGGAGATAATCCAGTAGTCCTGGTGATGTTTTTTTAAGCTCTGGAAACTTTGGTGACTCTTAAGCTGGTTCCTGAATTACTGGCAGCAATAGGTGGGGGGGAGGCTGAGGTGCAGCATCTTTCATTTCAAGCTCCTTAAGACATGTGGATGCTTCATGAGGCAAATCCTTGCTGGGCTCTTCCAGACTGTGGGCAGGAGGTGCAGAGGGACTTTGGCCTGTAGAGTTGACTGCTCTCAGAAATCCCCACTGTGGGAGCAACTGGAACTTGGTGGACCTGAGCAGTGGATTTTGCACTGGTGATGCCGTGGGGAGATCCTGTTGCTGCACCCCTGGGAGGACCAGCTCTGGATGGATGGGTTGGCCTTCCCTGAGTTGCCCACCTCCAGAGATAATGGCCATGCAGGGAGGCACGAGCCAGCCACTCCACATTGGGAACAATGTCCTGGGGCAGGAAGCAGCTTCTGCTGCTGGTGCTGTGTGTGTGACTTCCCCAGCACTGCAGAGTGCCTCAGTTGTTCCCACCCCCAGTTAAAAATGCAATTCCAGAGCATTGACTCATTCTCCATATGCTGAGATGCGTTTCAAGGAGGAAGGAAGGGGAGAGCAGGGAGTGCTGTGTCCTCCTAGCCCTCTCCACACTTGCTTGCCTCTGTCCCATCCAGAGAGGGGCTGCAGCAGCCCTTCAGCCCTGCTCTTCCACCAGCTATGGAAAGCATTTGGAAAGTGGGTACTGTGCTCTCCCTGGGCAGCTTTTCCTTTCTCTCCCTGCCCTTTCGTGGCACTTCTGGATGCTGTTCCATGTCCAAGGTTTCCTTGTTTCTGAGGGTCTGTGAAATAGCATGGATTCTGGCACCAGTGGTGAGTTGGAAAGGGAGGTCAGGGAGATTAACCAGCCTTCCTAGAAAATGCTCTCGTAGCCTCTCCTGCTGAATATTTGCTCCAGCTTTGTGCTCTTCCCTGCAGTGTTGCCTGAACTCAGCCTCCTGGCTGTGGGGGAGTGGGAGAGGGTGGGAAAGTAAAGGCTCCTCTTCTTGCTGATGTGTGCCACCCACCTGGCAGCCTTGTGCTCTCCTCTCTGGGGATGCCGAGTAGTTCTCCATATAACGACTGAAGCAGCAGTGCCTTGGCTCTCTGCAGGCTGGGCAGTGGTGCTGGGCAGTCAGTGCTGGCAGAAAGGCATCCCAGCTGTCTTTCAAATACTTGATGCTTTAGAAACCTGGGACACTTGGGGTTCTATTTCAGAAGACTTAAGATCACAGTCATGCAGTAAATTTAATTTTGTTCTATTTTTTCTCGGCCTCACCAGTAAAAGTGTTGCAAATGTGTTCCTGGGAAACAAATTGCAGGTGTTTGATTTTTCGGGTGGCAATTCTGAGCTGCTTTTTGGGAGGGATTAGTATGCAACCATACGTGGGCACGTGCTGCTCTAAGGTGGGACTAAATCTCACCTCAAAGGGGATGCTTTGGCCTGGATAGTAGTTCTGCACTGAGTACTAAGTTGGTGTAAAAGAAATGGCAGGTTTCTGGTTTGAAGCACGTGGTAGATGTTGAACCACGGGGTGGGGTCCATTTCTACCTAGTTTGCCTTGTCTATTAAAGGAACAAAGAGTACCGAAACACTTTATTTCTGTTATAAAAGATAACAGGATTTAGCAGGAGGAAGTTGGGTGACACAGGAACAGGTGAGCACACAGAGCAAAGAGCAGCTGACTGAGAGATGACAGACATCTCTGAGTGGGTGGGAGTGAACACTCCTGGTGACGTGTGGGGTTTCTGGGTGGACGTTTGCTCTGGCTGCACAGCCAGGAGCTGCGTGTGCCTGAAACCTCCTGCTGTGCTCTCACCCTCCCCTCTTGCCCACAGGGGACCTCCAGCAGCACCTGCAGGCCATGTTCATCCTGCTCCGCCCAGAAGACAACATCAGGCTGGTAGGTTGGCTTTGTGCTTATCTGCTGGGAACCCGTGCAGAGGTTGAGCTCCACTGGACAAACACACCTGTGTAACTCAGGAAAGTGGGGGGTGTGTGGTGGAGTGGTTTGGTCAGCAGGTTTGGGGAGTCTTTGCAGCCACAAAGGTGGAAAAGCAGCTAATTATCAGAAGCCTGTTTATTTCATTGCTCAGTGAGACAAATTGTGTGGTTTGAAATTTGTCTTTGGGCCAGGCACTGAGTACCTGTGCTCTCAAAAGGTCCTGTAACAATTGCCAGAGAAGGTGGGTAAATCACCTTGGTGTCCTATTTAAATCATGAGTAGATGAGTTATGTCTGAGCAGCGTGAGCACCTGCCCCACTGTGATAGTTCAGTGGTGTTCCTCACTCTTCTCTCTGACTTGTGGCATCCCAAAAGGCCATGGCTTATCAGGAAGGAGCATGAAGGATCCCCATGTGGCCCTGCACCTGTATTGAACCTTAGCTTGCTTTTTTGGGCTGTTGCCTCCTGTAATGTTGCAATGAAAATCAGACATTGACATGCAGTCCTGAAGACCTCCAGAAGCCAAACATGAGCGGTGAGGAATCTGTCTGAGACATGTTGAAATGCTCTACAAGGCCAGGCATGACTGCAGTGTGTCTGCACCTCTCATCACTCCATAGCCTGAAGTTTCTTTCCTGTGTTGTCCTGGTGCATCTTAGCAACACCTGCCCAAAGAAGGACTGCCAGCATCACAAGTGTTATTCTGACACCTCTGATTTGCTGAGTCCTCCTGAGCTGTGCTGGGGATGGCCTGATTGTATGAGTACAGCTAGGAAACAGCCAAGATTAATATGGAATGCTTAACCTTGCAAAATGACCACTGAAAATAATTTGCTGTAAGCAAACTGAAGTACCTACTGAAGTTCTTCAGGCACACCTTGCTGTCAGTGACATTCCGGTGAAGGTGGTGGGAATGGGGGTTCTCAGTGCTTTTCAGAGCCTGAGCCTGGGTTAGGACATTGGAAGCTATTGAACAAGGCATTGTTCAGCAATATCACTGGCTACATTGTGTGATTTGGGACAAATTAGCCTTAACAGCTGAATAAGGACTTTGTGGGCTGAGACATAAACCCTTTTGTTCTGAGCTGCATTTGGAATGCTGAAATCTTGCATGAGGTTAAGTTCGATAGTCTACTTGAATTTAATTGATTCTTGACGAACGAAGGGTGTGCAGAGCTGCCATGGACTCTCTCAGAAGACAGGAGATACAATGAGATTTGAAATATAAACAGTACCCAGAGAAATGCATTCCCTTCATTTTGTTGGCTGCTGCCATTCAGAGGGCAACAGAGGAATCTAATCCTCTAAAAACCTACACTTAAGATTTGGAACAACTCTTTTTTCTGCTGGAGCTCTTGGCAAAAGTTTTTAGCCTTCCATGAGAGCGGGGTTAGAGCAATGGTACCAGTGTAAAATCAGTGGGAAGGAGGAAAAGGAGCTGAATACAAAGTGATTGAATGTGTCTCTGTAGCTTAACAGAGCTCAGGACTTGAGAGATGGACACGCTTGTTTGTCTTCAGATATCTCAGTGAGAAGTGTCTTCTTGAATGAAACACCATCACAGAGCATGGAAAACATGGGAGTCATTATGAACCCCTTGGAATGTGCTGTTCATAATAGCTGGTGAAATATCACATCATAGTTCTGATGAAACAAGAATGCAGCAGAAGGTAAAGTTGGCATGTGTTTAGGTGAGACTAAGAGTAAGAAAAATGTTGCTGGCCCTGAAAGCACTACAAGGGATGACTTGTTCATGAACAGGCTACAAATAACCTTCCCAAACTGAGAAAGCAAGCTCTATGTAGATGAGCTCTTGAGAAGGAATTCTCATCACAGTCCCTGAAGCCAGGCCATCCTTCCCAAAGTGATTTCAAATCCCTTCATTTAAAAGGCATTAGAGGCAGTTGGTGTGCCCCTGCTGTCAGGTGAGCATGTGAACTAGCACTTAATGAAAAGGTTAGAGACTCATTTGTGATTTATTGGGCGTGTTGGAGCTCTAATAGTGACCTTTGAGGTTGGCTGGCTTACAGTGTCAAATTTACTGGTTTATTATTCCAGTAAATGTAGCAAAACACATTCTCTGCCCCAGTCATGGTCCTTTGCTTTGTGCTGGGAGCGTGTTGAACCCTGAGAGCCACACTAAGCCATGCCCTGTTTCTCTTAAGTGGCCTCTGAAAATCCCACCCCACCAACATGCAGCTACATGACCTTTGCTCACTGTTTGTCTCGCCTTGTTCTAAAGGGTCTTGCGTTAAGACTTCCCATTACTGCCAGCCAAGTTGGTTTAGCAAAGTAAGTTAGATTATGTTAATCCTCTTGCTTATAGACTGTCCTCAAGAGAAGCAGAGCAGAACTTGTGTGTGGATGCTCTGGGTGTGAAGCAGCTGTGTCCATCTGCTCCCCCTCTAGGCAAGGCTGTGCCTCATGTCGAGGTTTGGTTCCTCATGGAGATAATGACTTTCACCACCAAGACCTTGGTGATTACTGGCTCTTTTAGGTTGAAGAGCACCCCTCTGTTTTCCTGCAAGTGGTTAGTTGTAGAAACAGCTCTCTTTGGCAGAATTCACACCTTGAAGGACTGACCACTTTGATCCTCCGTGTTTCCAAAGGAATCCTGGTGACTCAAGAAGCAAGAAGGAAAATAAGGCTGGTTTTGTCATGACTGACACTAAGGAGCCGGGGTGGGGCACAGCCTGTACGGAGCACGGCTGTCTGCTGGCATCAGCGTTTGGGTAGTTTCTGTCGTTGGTCCCATGGGACAAGTCTAGAAGATTCCATCAACACTGTGTCCTGCCTGCACTTGCTGTTCTGCCCCATCTCTAGAGCTGCTGCTCCCAGCCCTTCCACTGGGACCCTTCCCTGCCCCCCTCAGCATTCCCTGCCCCAGAGCACCCCCGTGGGACGGCGAGCTGTGCTCACCTGCCAGGGCTGGTTTCACCTGTGTTGGAGACTCACCACATCTTCTGGTCAGGACTTGCCAGCTGCTGTACAGGAGAGGTGTGAGGAGGTCAGAGGGGCCTTCCTCTAAACTGGGAAACCAAGCTGAACACAACTAAAGAAGCATATTGGGAAAAGCAGCCTGCTTCTGAGACATCCCACAGCATAGTTAATTTCTGAGCTTTTTTAAGGGTAAAATAACTGTTTAAACTGAGCTTTCTGAGCCGTGGCCTTCTGAGGGCCACCAAGAGGTATCTACACAGGCAATGGCTCAGAAGGGCTGATGGTGTTTGAGAAATTCAGGCTCACAAAGAATGTCAAACCCCTTGTCAAACTTGAACCACTGGATCACAAGCAGTTTGGTGACTGGGTCCCGTTGCAGCAGACAGGGGTCTGTCCCCAGCACGGGGCAAGGCTGGGCTGGGACTGTTCCTTCTCACCCATGTTTGCTCTCTCCAGGCCCTACTCAAAGTTTAAGGAGCAGTTTAACAATAGGGTAAACATTGAGGCCAGGCAGCATCTTGGGGTGGATTGGGCCGTCCAAAGGTAAGGTTCAGTATACAGAATTAAGACACTTCCTTCCTGGGCATGTCCTGGTTTCTCTAGTTGGGATCCTGTGACTAAAATAAATGTAAATACCTTGGAGCAGAGTCCAAGAAGTGTTGCAAGTCAAGGCTGCCTGCTGCAGATGTTTGTGGACAGTGCAGGGCTCCCTTTCCCAGGTCCTCACTGACCACCAGTCTGTCTGTAAGACTTGCTGGAGGCACTTCAGTTCTCCCTCCCTTGCAGCTTCTGGAGGAGCACAGCTCAGTGCAGCCTTTCAGGAGCTTCAGTGTTGGTCTGACATTCACAGCTGAACTCCACAGCTGCTCTGTGAATGCTGTCAGTTGTACGTGGTTTGGGGGAGCTTGGGCTGAACTCCAGTCCTGCTGGAGCTCTGTTTTGGCACTGGGATAACTGTGGCTGTGGCAGGAGCAGTGAGGTGTAATGACTTTCACCTTTTCTGGGCAATGTGATGGCAGTGCTGGGTGCAGCTTAGTCATAGGGATATCTTTTCCTGCCAGGTGTAAGGCAGTAAGGTTTGCATCCTCACTGATGGAGTTGCCAGAAGAATTCAAAGAACCAGCAGGAAACCGCATATGAATTAGATCCCGTGAACCAGATCCTGGTTGTCTGACCAGCTGCCTGGGAAGGTGGTGGAAGGGGTCTTGTTGGAGCTGTTGTAGCACACAGTAGTTTAAAGGAAAGCTCGTGTTCTTTGGGCAAAGCCGTCTGAGAGGTGAAGAGCACGTTCAGCACCCCTCTGTCCTGCCGAATGTGTGATGGTCCACGAAGCTCACTGGCCTGGGACCAGTCAGAGGAGTGTAGGCTGTTCAAACCCAGCCCCAGTGGGACAGAGCAGGGCTGGAGCCAGGTGTGCAGGGGGCAGCAGGAGCAGCCCAGCTGCTGAGGCAGGCACGGTGGGACATCAAACCAGCGCAGACTGCAGCACTGCTGCTCTGCCTGTCACTCAGCATGGAAACCTGGCCTGGCAGGGTCATAACTTGTGCTTTGCTGACTGCACTGCTGATCTCTCCCCTTCTTCTCCTCAGGCTGTAAGGCTGGAAAGCACCTACCAGAACCGCACCAGGTACATGGTGGTGGTGTCCACCAACGGCAGGCAGGACACCGAGGAGAGCATTGTCCTGGGGATGGATTTCTCTTCCAATGACAGGTACTCAGAGGGTCCAGGTTGGGGGAGTTGTTGTGTTCACCCGCACGTGGAGTTAAGTGTAGAAATCACTGTCTGGTGTCCATGTTTCATGGGGATAGACTGCTTCAGGTTTTCCAGCCTAATACCTTTCTCGAGATACAGAATTGTCTTTTTATTTCTTGAAAAGAGGTGGCAGATGGGAAGAATACCATGTGAGTCAGCATTTCCTTGAGTCCTCTGAGCCCCAGGCTTGTGTGAGGAAGTTCAGTGCCCTCTTAGGTCCTTAAGTCCTGCATCTGCACACCAGAGACAGGGGCAATTTGAATGCAAAGAAAGAAAAAGCTGCAATTAGAGAAGCTGAACCTCAGGGTTCAAGAGAGCAGGTAATAAGGAAGTGACTGTCAGGCAGCCCCTTGCCAAGATCATGGCACAAAGAGCCTGGTGGGAATGTCAGGACTGGTGTTGGCAGCTCTTGCACAATGTGTGCTCTGCCCAGGCAGCAATGTGTCATGAGGGTTTACTGCTTCTGCTTCATTCATTTAAATTCCTGCTGACCTTTCCACAAGGCTGCAGAATGTGGCTGGGAAGCAGCTTTTGCTGCTGGAGGGCCTGTAAACCAGGAGGCAGCACCCCTGCAGCTTCAGGGCTAGAAGTTTCACATGTAGAAGGGGACATTGGGCACTTTTCTGAAGAGGGCAGGGAAGCACAAGAGCTGTTGGTAAATCTTGGCCTACGTGGGAGGTGAATCACCTGGGTATTTTACCAGTTTTGGAAGGTTTCATACTCACGCTTGCTTCTAACAAATACTACAGGAATGACTCTTGCCTTCTACATTAGTTGGAATAAATTACCTCCAGGTAGTTAGGAGGGTCAGTAGAAAACATTTTTGAACTATTTGGCTAAGAAGTTGCCTGCTGGTCACAAGCAGCCACCATGCATAGTCTCAGGTGGCTTGGTTGGGATGCCTGGCTTGGGTGATTTCCTGCTAAAACAGGGGACCAGCATGATGCTGCCCTGGCTCCTGTGTCTGTGCATGTGTGCACAGCTGTGACTCAGGGATGCTCTTGCCATGGGGTAAGAACAACTTGTCCTTGCACAGGTTGCTGTGAGCTTGGAGCTCACTGTTGGCTGTGCTGTACCAGCACAGCCACCTTTGACAGCTGAGAGCTCCCTGGTATTCAGCCTCTCATAACATCCTGGGTAGTTGAGCTCCCTGCTGGAGCTGCTGAGGTTCTGGATGGTCACTCTGATACGCCCTCCCTGAGCCCACTTGGTATTTATAACTCAATGCAGACTTGTTGCTATGGTCTCTGATAAGCCCTCCCTGAACAGTATCACTAAAAATACCCCGGCCACCTTGGGAAGCCTTTTAAAAACACATCTTTCCATGAGCTCATCTCATGTTGTCACCAGAAATAGCTGCAGTGTCTCCTTGTGTGGGGCACCAGGCGCTCTGGGGCGGGTGCCTTGCCAGGGCTGTGTGTGCTGACCCTCCCCAGCCTCACCCTCTGCCCCCACCCCTCCGAGCTGCACACGGCGGGGCTGGAGCTCGTGGCAGTCTGAGAACAGCTAAGGCAAAGCATAAGAGCAGGGGGCAGTTGTTCTTCAAAGGGCTGCTTTGGTTGTGGAGCAGTTTTGCAGCTTTATGAGATTCAGAGGAGGAGCAGACACTGCTCTGTGGTGACCAGTGCTGGGACCCATGGGAATGGCCTGAAGTTGTGTCAGGGCAGGGTTAGGTTGGGTATCACAAAAAGGTTCTTCTCCCAGAGGGTGGTGGGCACTGAGCAGGGTCCCCGGGGCAGAGGGCACAGCACCAAGGCGGGCAGAGCTCCAGGAGTGTTTGGATGGTCCTCTGGGGCACGGGGGGTGACTCTTGGGGATGGTCCTGTGCAGGGCTGAGGGTTGGACTGGATGACCCTTGTGGGTCCCTTCCAGCTCAGCGTACTCTGTGATTCTGTAGCCTGGTGCAGGTTGCATTGAGTTCCCCCACCCCTGCCCTTTTTCCATCACTTGATTTCTGCTTTTAACTTGGCTTTTTGCTCAGCCTTGCAGAAAACAGGTGACACTGAGGGCAAAGAGGGCAAAGCAGCTGAGAGATGGGTGGGATTGCCAAGAGGAGTCTGTGTGGGTTGGCTGTTGGGCTCCCTTTCAAGGTGTGGGAGGTGAGGAAGGGTGAGGAGTCAGCCCCAGGTGATAGGCTGTGATTGCTAACCTGCCCTGCTGCCTGTCCCCTCGGGTTGCACTGCACTGTTCCCAGTTCCCAGCAGCTGTGGCTGAGGGACAAACAAACAGGAAAGCAAAGCTGTGGATTGTGAAATCAGAGCTAGAACCAAACCACTTGAGCCTGAGAGGGACTAATATGTAAAGAAAGCCTCGAGCTGACCGACTGAGTCCCCTCTGACCTTCTGCTCAAAGCTCTATGCTCCTGGCTTCTGTTTGCTCTTCTCTGGGCATATGTTAACCCTTGTTTAAAGGATACAGCTGTACCCTGAATCTGGTTAGTGATCCTTGCCAGACCCCTGTGGAATAACACTGGCCCTGTTTGTCCCTGAAGCAACAGTTGGATTTTTCCTTTTTGTTCCAAATGTGTACAAAAATACACAACTATTGCCTTGAAATTATAAGAACAGCCTGGTGCTGTAGTAAGTAGACTGACCTCCTCTTTCTTACTGCAGTAGCACTTGTACCATGGGCCTGGTGCTGCCGCTGTGGAGTGACACCTTGATCCACCTGGACGGGGATGGGTGAGTGTCTGTTGGATGTTCTGGGTCAGTGGCAGAGGCTCTCTGGGTGGGAGCTTGCAGGATGATGTATGGGAAGGGTTCCACTGATTGCAGAGCCCTTTCAGATCCAGCAGACCTCTTCTGTTGACCTGTATTGGTTTAGTGGGCTCAAGGGCCCTAAACCGCAGTGGCTGTGGCAGGGAACACCAATAATTGACTTATGTGTGAATAAAAACACACACTGAGAGCCTGGCTTGTGTGTGTTTAAGCTGGAGGAAAGGAGCTTTTACTGGCAAGTGGGTGTGGAGTGAAAGCTCCTTACAGGGATCCTGTTCCATGTCCCTCCATCCTGCTTGCAGCAGGCAGTGCTCAGCTGAACATGAAACAAGACTGATGTTTCTCTGCCAGACAGACACCTGACTTGCAGACTCCTGTTTGTGCCAGTGGCACAGACTGTCCAGTGCCTGGAATGACTTTTCTTTCCTTGCTAGCTGCCCCAGGATCACTTTAGCTGGATTCTGTTGCTCCCAGCTGTGGCACTGAATTTGTGTTGCCAAGGTAAACAGCACAGCCCAGCACTGTCCCACTGTCTTAGTTTCATTTCCAAACAGCAGCTGCTTGAAAACGTTATCTTAGAGCTTTTAGTGTGCTATTTTGATCTGTTTGCTAGCTCGACTCAGCAGTGTATGCATAGGGCTAGACCTTTGCTGTTCTAATGTGCTCCAGACTATCAGTCATTAACTAAAAAGTGACTTTTGGGGCACATTTTTACTGTGCCTTTTTTCCTCTCACCAGAGGGTTCAGCGTCTCAACAGACAACAGGGTGCACATATTCAAGCCTGTGTCCGTACAAGCAATGTGGTAAGTACATACTGTCAGCTGCCCCAGTGGTTCTTTTTCCAGGTGTGTTTGGATACTTAAGCTTTTAAAAAGCAGGTACTGCTTTATGTTACTGGTGTCTTGAGACCTACTCGAGCAGCCAGAAGTTTCCTTCAGAGCCAGGCAAGGAAGTCTGATAGCAAAGGAAAACCCAGCAGCTTTGCCTCGTCTGCGGGCAGGATGGAATAGGGTAATTTTCCTTGCGAAGGACTGCTGCTTTGAGTCTCCCCAAAGTAACATTGCTTTGAGTATATGTTTGAAATATTTGGAGACATGTTCATTGTGATAGTGAGAAGGACAGAGAAGCTGCCTGCATTTTTTCTTTCCTTTTAGGGTGGTGCATGTAGTGGTCATGAAAGTATTTCTGGCTTGTATGTCGTTGCATTGCAGAAATACATTGCCTGTCAGGGTGTCATGCTACTGTCACCCCAGTGATTTTGACCTGGATCCTTCTGATCCCAGTCAAAGATTTAAAGTAACCTAAAAATAGGAGAGGAGGATTTGTTTCCCAGCAGCAGCTGAAGAACCTCCTGACATCCCTCGTGCAGTGAGAGAGGGCAGGCACTTAAACACCTCAGTACAGTCCCAAGCCCCTGGTTGTGCAGCTCTCTGATCCCTGGGTGTCCCTGCCCTGCACACAGGGGAGCTGATGGCACAGGAGGAGCTGTCAGCACCCTGTCTTGGACACAAACACTGCGTCTTATTTAGTGCTTGGGTAGATGCAGCAGAATTTGGAGCCAGAGAGAGGTGCCTCTGCCCTTCACCACTATGCAGGCTTGCTTTGGCATACGCCAGTTCAGACATGCAGGCTGTGGCAGCGTGTAGTCATCCACACTCTTGCAGGGCAGCCTCCTGCTCGGTGCCAGGGCTCTCGCACTGGGGTTTGTACCAGCTGATGGGGCGTGAGCAGCATCCTGCATTTGGCAGCTGCTTTGTGCTACCAGCCCAAGGAAGAGCTAAACCTGCAGGTCCCGTTCCCTTCCCAGGTCTGCTCTGCAGAGCTTACACAAGGCTTGTGAAGTGGCCCGGAGCAACAATTACTACCCTGGGAGCCTCTTCCTCACGTGGGTCAGTTACTATGAGAGCCACATCAACTCGGACCAGTCGTCGGTCAACGAGTGGAACGCCATGCAGGATGTGCAGTCCCACCGGCCCGACTCCCCTGCCCTCTTCACTGATGTGTGAGTTGGTCTGGCTCTGTTGAGCCAAAGTCTTTGACTGTCCAGGGCTGCACTCTCCAAATGAGGACACAGAGTCCACCAGGGATTGCTCTTAATTAGGTGTTAATAAGGAGGGGCTTCCTGTTCCAGGTAATAAGCAGACTCTTGGTTAGGTAAACACCAGCACTGGAAATTTAGCTCTCCTGGGGCTCCCTTGCTTCTTCTCCAGCCTCTGTTTTCAGTTTAGTTATTTACTTTGGGCTTTAGGCTCTCATACCTTTGCTTCTGCAAGGTAAGTTCTGTGTTACTAGTGAGGGAGGTGTGTGTACCTAGGCCTTCCTCTCTGCTGGTTTTGTCTTCTGATTTCCAGGCCTGGAAGGAACAGGTTTCTTTGGACTTTGCTCATGTTTAGACTAACATGATCTTTTTACGCTTACTCAGTTCATTTTACTGTAAATTGAAGTGTTTATGTATGAACTTCTGAGCCTGTGAGCTCAGAAACATCCTCATGGCATCCATCTGGTGCACCTGAGAATGGGGATATAGAGCAAAGCAGTTTTTTGTGATTCTGAGGAGCTCAGCAAGTGTGGAACAGGGCAGTGCATAGGTCCCAAGATGCCTTGAGCTGAGTACTCAGATATCTCATGATAGATGGTCCAACACAGTGGCTGAAGTAAACAGATAATGTGGAAAGGCAAAATTTATACTCTGTCAACATTCAAGGTTTACCACCCCTGTCCTTAGTAGTTCCCGATGGTCCTGATAGCATGTAACCTCAAAGGTAGTCTGTGCCCAGATGTCATGCCAAGTGTGAGGGCTTAAGTTGCCCATTTTGTAGGAGGAATTACTTCACTGGCCCCAGCTGCTTTCCCAGTATTAACAGTGCCTTTGGTTGATTTATGCTCCCAGATATTTCCTGTTGCTGGAGTTCAGTGAGTGAATAAGGATGCTAAGCAGTTGTTCAGCTGTGACCGAGTCTTCACACTTGATTGTTTTTTGATGTACAGGGAGGGTGGCTGAAAAGTTGTGGCAGGTTGTCAGATTAATACTTGCTTGTAGCTTTTCATGTATAAGTTTTATCTAACTCCCCCTTTCCCTGGTGACAGCAGTTGAATGATTTCCTGGGGGCACTTAACCAGCATCCCTTAATTGAGTCCTGCAACAGTGGGTGAGGTTAAGAGGACCAGGAGCTTCCATGGTTTGTATTTGTGAACCACCAGTTGAACACTTCTGTAGTTCCTGTGCCTCTCCATCCTGGCAGCCTTGCAGAGAGAGGGGAAGGTGGTGCAGGATGTCCCTGCTGGGTCTCTTGTGCAGATGCTGGGTGAGCTCCCCTGTGCTGCTGCTCTGCTGCAGCTTCCCCTGGTGTTAGTCAGGCTATTTTTGCAGCTGGTGATAAGGCCCCTGGCAGCAGAGGCAGGAGGAATGCACAGGCTTAGCTGCCCTCGTCGCTCCATGTAAGGAGTTTTAGAGCTGTTACCTTTCCAAGAAAGGTAGGGAGAGGCTTAGATCCTGCTCCAGAGGGTATAATGCAGCCTTCCCAATTTAAATTTTACCAAATACCAGAGGTTCTCTGGATGACTGCAGTGGATTAGGAGCATTCAGTTGGTGTCTTTCCTATACAACTGGGAGTCTAAACTGGGCTTTACAGTCACCTGAATTCCCTGCAGCTGAGGACATGCTGGGGGGAAGTAGAGTGAGAATCTGAGACTCTGCAGAGTATCTAGTCTATACAATACCTATTTTAAAAGGGCCACGAGTCCAGTTTGTTTTCCCTCCCAGTGATTGTTGCTTTCTTCTGATTAGCCCAACTGAGCGGGAACGCACGGAACGACTAATTAAGACGAAGTTAAGGGAAATCATGATGCAGAAAGATCTGGAGAACATCACATCAAAAGAGGTGAGTGGTGAGGGAGCAGCACTGGAAGTGCTGTTGTGCAAACTAGAGAGCCCTGTGCTTTATGCCATGAGGAGATGTCAGAACAAAAGCTTCAGTTGGCTTCTTTGTGTCCCTCCTCCCCTTCAGATCCGCACTGAGCTGGAGATGCAGATGGTGTGTAACCTGCGGGAGTTCAAAGAGTTCATTGACAATGAGATGATAGTGATCCTCGGGCAGATGGACAGCCCCACACAGATATTTGATCATGTCTTCTTGGTAAGTGTGACAGTGAATTCAAGAGCACACACACCTGCCACTTCTCTCTGTCTTGGCTGACACGGGGCCTTTCTGGAGGACGTTAAAGGAATCCTGAAGGAGAAGTTGGTTGATCCTGGGGCCATGTACTCTTAAGCAAGACACTAGTGCTGCTGAACAAGAGCAGCCTGGCTTTTTGGCTGTGCAAAACTTTGCCATGTAGCACCAGGCAAGTGGCAGACCCTGTCACTAGCAGATGGAAGGGAAAAATCTTAATTCCAACTATTTCTCAGGGCTGTATGCATTGATACAAGAGCAGTTTTGTGGCTTTAACTGTCCAGGGTACCCCCACACCAAGTTCTTGGATTATATATGTGTTTGGGAAGGGCATAACTACAGCAAAGAGGGAGGGGAGCTGTTGGGGAGAGCTGTGTGACATTCAGGTGGAGTGCTGCTCTTGTAACAGGGAAAGCTCTGAGTTCGTGTGATCCAGGAGGAACAGAGAAGCGTAACAAAGAAGCTGGAGATAAGTCACTTAAGGAAACATAAGCATTTTGCTGTTTAGTGTTTTGCTTGCCTAGTTGCCTGTCCTTGCTGCTAGGGCCTGGTAAGTCTGCACTCCCCTGGATTCCCCACCCCGGAGCGACGGGCGCCGCTCTGGATGGGCTGTCACGCCTGTGAGGTCGGCTCAGCCCTGCACAAAGCCGCTCCTCTTGGACCTGCTGGTCCTTCCAAGTGGAGAGGGCCTCTCCCAGTCTCCAGCTCAGAAGGGATGGTCTGTGTTGATGTGAACACTCCCAGGATGTCATGCTGGGGTAGAGCCAGGAAACTTAAAGTACCTACGATGGATTTTTTTTTTTTTTTTTAAGACTGTGTGTTGTAAGGAGAGGGAGGGAGACCTGTTGGAGGCTTATGGTGCCGTTCCACAGCTGTGCAGGCACTTTGGTCTGCTGCAGGGCTTAGAGTCTTGGCTCTGAGTGCATTTAATGGAAAGAAGGCCTTAAAACAAGGCTTGGAGGCAGCACCAAGGAGAAGTGCTGTGGCTCATGTGTGGAATAGAAGTATTTGCAGAGCAGCTGCTGTGGTAGGAGCAGTGCTGCTGGCACTGGGCACCAGCTTCACTCAGTGTGTCTGCTGCCCCTGAGGGCTCTGGAAGGCAAGGAGCCGTTGAGTGCTAAAATAACAAAGCAGGAAATAAGAGACCTGATGATGTTGGTAACTATGGATCAAAGGATGCGAGAAAAGGCTTTCACCCCTAAAGCATTGTTCTCCATACCTGTGGAAACCGATGGTTGCCAGGCCTGAAGTAAATTATTCTTCCTTGTTTAGAAAAAGACAACATGAAGCTGAGTCTGAGGGGCTTAGGAAGATATGACCAAAGTTTGTTGGCAGACTGAATAGCAAGAACCTGCATAGCCTTTCTTCAGGTGATGCACAGCTCTGGACTTGCTGATCTGTGGCTAAAGGCAGTGGATTCTCTTGCAATCTGGGCTACCATGGCATTGCCCCTTAGTTCTGCTCACATCCCTGCTGAACCCTTATTTACAAAGATTTTTATTTGCAGGTAGTTCAGTTTGGGCAGAAGCAGTTGCTCTTTGTTTGCTGTGGTCCTGAGATGCCAAGACAAGGCCATGGAGTTGTGCGCAGTGGGTGGCAGGCAGTGCCACAGCCCTGTGCTGTGTGTGCCCCTGGGCATGCTGTGGGTGCCCAGGGTTGTGTGCAGGGGCTGCCCTGGGTGTGAGGGTTGTGTCTGTGTGTCCCAGCTCGTGCAGCTCCCCCCTCTCAGACTCGGGGTGCCTGTGCAGGCTTTCCGGGCAAGCAGCAACCCATCTTCGGGTGGGCTCTGCTGCAAGGCTGGGACGTTCTGGCTCTCAGGCTGAGGTGGGTGTGCTCCAGGGGCCTGGCTGTGCCTCTCCTGGCCCTGGGGTGATGTGGAAGCCTGTGCTGTGGGAGCACAGGGCTGCTCTGCACTCAGGATGTTGCTGCCTGGGTCGCTGCTGCTTACTCCATCTGAACCATCTTTGCACTTGGGAGCCATTTCAGGCAGGGAAAGGAGATGCTTGTGCACCTTGCATTTTGAAGGAAGAGTGGTTTTGTCCTCAGTGAGGTTTGTGTTTGAGCAGGAAGCCAGCAGCCTGGAGGCCTGTGTGTGCTGCAGAGAACAGGGCTGGGGGCCAGGGTTAAAGGTGTTCATGTCTCTGCTCACACAGGCTTTGGATGTGGAGAGGTGTAACCCCAGTGAGCTTATGGTGCTGCTGCCTTTGATGTGCAGGATGGGTGTTTCATGTGTAAAGAACACCTGCGTGGCTTTTAAATGCAGGCAGTTTCTCTTCTGTGTGGCAGAACTGGCAGCAACCTCCAGGGAGAGGGTGGAGTGGTCTTGTCTTGCTGAGGCTGATTTGTCAGCGGTTTGCAGAAGGTGCCAGTGTGTGGTGCAGGGCCTCTGCTTTGTGGAGCTGCTACTTGTTTCAGAAGAGATGTGGTTAGTGGAGCCAGAGCAGGTGCTGAAGGTCTGCCCTGGTACCACTCTCGTGTGTAGCCCTGTACTCAGAAGGCCCTCAGCTGTCCAACACTGGGCTGGCCAGATTCCTCCTCCAGGTCAGTGGTGCAGTCTCTCTCTCCACCAGTTGCCTGGCCATGCTTTCCTTCTGCCTGATGTGTCCCTTTGCATCTTTCCCCTGCAGGGTTCAGAATGGAATGCCTCCAATTTGGAAGACTTGCAGAACAGAGGGTAAGTAGCTTCAGGCCATCAGCTGAAAAGCAACTGCCTGGCCTTAACCCTTGTCTAAGCAGCAAGCTCTCTTCATGCCTGCTGTGCAACCACAGTCTTACTGAAGGGTTTGCAGATCCAAACAAGCTTTTGCCTCCTGCAAAACTCCATGTCCCACAAACAGGCACCCTTAAAGTACAAAAATCTTACTCCCTGACCTTGACTGATGTCCCCAAGGAGAGCAAAGGCAGGCAGCAATCTCACAGCTATAAGCAGTAAAAGCTGCAGTTCCTGGACAGAGCTGGCTCCATGCCCTCAGCCCCAGCCCATTGTTCTGCACTGATTACAGAGGCACCTGGGGGTCTGGAGCTGTGGGGAGAAGTGCAGGGGAGAGCACTTGGTGCTTTGGGTGGGGCCCAGTGGGAAGTGAAGCCCTGTAGCTCTCAGGCTGAGCACTGCTGGGTTCCTCTGGCTCCTGTCCTTTCTGCCACTCGAGTGTAAGCTCAGAGTGTCTTTTTCTAGGCCAGGTGGATCTAAGCACTAAGATTTTGCAATGAAATCATTACAAGCCAAAAACAGTTTGGCTTTTTTGCCCCAATCCAGTGGAATAAAGCAGTCGTGGTGCTGAATTGATAGCATACCTCTGTACTTCAGAAACTCAGCCTGGCAAAATTGACTCTTCTTGCTGAGCTCGGGGTCTGCTGCAGTTTCCTTGAGTCCAGCAAGCCCTGCTGGACTGCCAGCAATCTCATACCTACTTAGGAAAAGGGATGTCACTCCCTTGCAGTGCCCTTGTTCTGTCTGATATCCCAGCACGAGTGTATTTCATAAGCATCTTACAAGTAACCCTCAGGGCTAAAAATACTGAGTGTAGTGTACATAAATACCATATGCTTTCTCTAGCAGTTTCCTTTCCAGAAAATTTAGGGATAAGAAATAAATCCTCCCCGGTGGCTTATTGTCTGTTACATCTCTCTTGTTATTTTGTGCATTTGTTTAGCTGTTGTGTTATTTATGAGCTTATGTCCTCCTTCTTCCTGTGTTTTGGTGCAGCAGCAGGAGAGATTCACAAAGGGGCTTGAAGAAAGTGTGCAGGCATTAAATGAACAGTCTGTGCAGGGGCTCCTGTGACACAAGTGCTGTTGGCATGTCGAGTAGAGGTGGTGGGCAGTGTTACCTGACATGCTGCAGAGGAAGTTTCTACCCAGCATGGATGGCAGTGCTGTTATCCGGCACCAAAGTGCTCAGCAGAACCTTTTGTCTGTGTTAGGTGCTGCTGCTTCACATGAGTTGCTGGTTGTGCCCCTTGCAAGGCAAGGCAGTGGAGCAGTGTGGCATCTCCGAACTTGCTGTGTTCCTCTCTGTTTCTCTGCAGGGTGAGGTATATTTTGAATGTGACTCGAGAAATAGACAACTTCTTCCCTGGGCTCTTCGAATACCACAATATTCGGGTTTATGATGAAGAAGCAACAGATCTTCTGGCTTACTGGAATGACACCTACAAGTTCATCTCCAAGGCAAAGTAAGTTTTTTCAGGACAGAACACATGCATATAGAAGATGTGTACTAAGCATTTTGTTTTCCTGCTGGTTTTTCTCACTACTGTTTTTCCTTACCCACCTAGAATCAGAGCATTTTCATGTTGTAGTTTTCTGTCTGCTGGCTGGGTGAAGGTTCAAACACCTGGTTAAAGCGCTGTTGGTCTTGTTCACCCAGTTGACAAACCTAATAATAAGCTGTCCAAAGCTCACAGTAGAAGAAAATCTCTGTGCTAGGGGCTGCCCTGAACTGCTCAGTATCTTCCCTGGGGTGTGTTTCTGAACTGTGACGTCATGTTTGTGGATCTTTTTATTCAGAATGCTCTTTTTATTCAGAGTACTGTGTGATACAAGCAGGCCACTTGGGCTGAGCTCAAGGATGCCATGTTAGTCTTCAAAGGTAACTCTGTTTGTCCACTTTACCATAACACCTTCAGAAGAGCTGCTGTAACAAAATCTGTTAAGAATATCAAGAAGACCATGTTCTTCACTGTCTTTGTGGGTCTTGCTCTAGTTTGTAAGTTAGGTCATCAGATTACATCCCAGACTTCAGCTGTGGCCAGGGCGTCGAAAACACATTCGATAACGCTCTGACAAAGAAGTTGCTGTTCCCTTAAGCCCCTCAGAAGCCCCGTTTGCCATTCAGCCATCCTCTTGTGTGTCCCCTGCTGCAGGAAGAACGGCTCCAAGTGCCTGGTGCACTGCAAGATGGGCGTGAGCCGCTCGGCGTCCACGGTGATCGCCTACGCCATGAAGGAGTACGGCTGGAACCTGGACAGGGCCTACGACTACGTCAAGGAGCGCCGCTCCGTCACCAAGCCCAACCCCAGCTTCATGCGGCAGCTGGAGGAGTACCAGGGCATCCTGCTGGCCAGGTTGGGGCAGGGGATGGGCCTCCTTGGCCATGGTGGGGTGTAGCACTGAGGTGGTTGACTCTGCTGCTTTCATGAGAGCTTCCGTCGCTGCGTGATGTGAGCTCGGGGTCCTCGTGGGAACCTCAGCGCTCTGTTGTTATGGGGTATCTCAGCTGAGCCTGGGAAAACAGGAGTAACAAAGAGCTCCTGGGAGGCTCTGTGTCAGGTTTGCTCAGCTCCCCGCCAAACACAGCTGTGAGCCAGCTAGCTCTCCCCACCCCACTCCCCACAAAAGGAAAAAAAAGCTAGTAAAAGGCAAAATTAGTAAAGGAATATATATATATTTATAGGTATTGTGTATATATACAGCTAAATACTATGTATGTATAATACAACAATCCCAAACACCCCCCCAAAAGGGGAAAAGGGAAACGGGGAAAGGACCAAAAAGGGTAAAAACAAAACAGTCCCACTCAGTCAAATCCCAGGAATTAATTAAATAGAACTAATAACACAGAGAAGATCTCACCAACTTCCCTTAGGAGAGGTGAGTGCCTTCCCTCCTCTGCCAACACAGCAGCTCTCAGCCAGGCCTGAGCTCAGAGAGATCAGCCAGACCTGAACACCGAGAGCTGCCGGCTCCGTGTGCACCCAACAAGGGAGAGGAGAGGAAAGAGCCAAGACAGGACACTCCCTCCTGTCTTTATACACCTGATTACGTAAGGGAACGAGATGGAATACTTCCTTAGTTTTGTACCCTGGTTTCTAGGGAAGTCCTGCAGACAAACTACCACAGACTCTTGACTTCTGAGCTGTCTGTCTTTTGGAGAGTAGCGTCCCATGAAGTGCCATCTGAGTGCAGCATTCGGAGCTGTGCAGACTCCAGCAGATACATGCTGTCCCTATTGCTTGTAACATCACTTGTGAGGGATCTTGTTCTGGCTCCATCACAGCCTCGCAGTTCCCTGTTGAACATGCCCCTCCTCAGCAGCTGGTCTGGTTTTATTTAGATCCCCTGGGTGAGTGTTGGTGTGAGGGGAGGGGACAGGATGTTCTGAGCGTTGCAACAGCGGTGTTTACTCCTGCCTGCAGTCCTGAGGCTGGTCTGGAGCTGGGCCTGGGTATGGGCAAGTGTGTTGTAATTCCCAAGCCTATCACCTGACAAGCAAAAAGACATAAATATTGCATGTTTCTCAGCTGTGTTAAGCAATGTCTCCACGTGATCAGCTGGAAGGAGGTAGTGATACTCTGTTTTGCCAGATTACGGTGTTTTGTTTGGGATCCTGGTGTGCCTTTCCAGGGAGCAGATCTGCAGCAAGCAGAGTTACCAGGTTGAGCCTCCTGCCACAGGACATGGCTCTAAGCGAGTTTGGACCAAAGTAAATAGTAAATTTCAAAGCTTCTTGGTGCTGTTGGAAGGTGCCTGCTAATTACTGAATCGTTTAGGTTGGAATAGAGCTTTAAGATCATGGAGTCTGACCAATATCCTACCCCTGCCAAGCCCATCCCTAAACCCTGTCCTGAAGTGCTACATCTACATGTCTTGTGTTGTTGTTTACAGCAGCTCAGGCACTCATGCTCTCTGTAGGGCTTGTTTCTCACCTCTGTCCCCTGCTTGGTTTTGTCCTTTTGAATCTGCTCTGTCTACTTGCAAAGACCTCCCTTCCCGTTTGTTCTAATGGCTTATCCTTCCTTCTTTGCTCTCCAGCTACTCCCAACAGTCTGACTGTCTTTGCTGCTGGGCCAGGTCTGGATTCCCAGTTCACACCACCCTTGGTGTGAGCTCCCCCCTCACTGAAGTGTGCTTCCTCTTTCCCTCTCTGCACAGATCAGGAACCTGAGAGCTCCTCCCAGTTTATTTCCTCTCCAGGTGCACCCACAGGATCTTCATTCTCCACCCCTTCCCGTGCCTGCCTTCCTCTCCCCCTGTTCCCCAAACACTGACTGCCATAACAACCTCCTTTCACTCTAAAAAGCAGCCAAGTAAGATCAAATCTCAGTATAGACAAACAGTGGAACAGAAATTTTAGAAAATCATGCTCTTCTGGACTGAAAGCCTTTGAGACAGACACTACACCTGCCTTTGGTGCCTCGTGACACCAAACATGCTGCTGGCACCAGTTAGTAAAGGTCAGCGCTAACTCAGGGCGAGAGATGACCTGACCAGTGTGGTGTGCACTGAGCAGACTGGGAAATTAGATCTCACTGGGATGGACTGAATGGAGAAAAATAACCTTTTTAGATGTGAAAAAGACACCAGCAACAGGTGGGTGAACACCTGTGAGGAGCCCTGGGCTGGGGGCCGGTGGTATCTCACATGTATGACCTGAGACTAGCTCCTCAGATGTTTGGAGTCTGGTGCTAATAATGCCAAGGCTGTGGTTTCAGTCTCTGGAGGGGCCATTCAGTGAAGAGTTGAAGTTTAAGATCCTTGTGGGTCCCTTCCAATTCAGAATATTCTGTGATCTTTAAAGCCCTGCGGTTGGTTTAGGTAGTCTGCCAGTCTGGCACACCTGCAAAGCCACCCTGTACAAACATTTTGGTTAAGGATAATTTTTTCCCCCTGTCTTCTAGTATTTTCCTTTTCAGAGGCAAATCTTTCTTGCTGCTGTCATTTATATGGTGTGTGGCTCCCCTCCCACTGAAGCACACCACTGCTCCTGACCTACTCTGCAAGTCCCTGTACAATGGCACTAACAGGATTACTTGTGAGGCTTTAAAAATGCAAGAGCAGTGCATTACATCTGTGTAGGACGAAGAAGCCTGCAGTAGATGAAGCTTCACTGAAGCAAGGAATGTCCCCTCCCTGCCACAGGAGCAGTCCCTCTTAATGCAGTTCCCCTCCAGCTCCACATTGCCATCTTTCCTCTTTCTTCTCTGTGTTATTTAGCTTTGCCCTCTGGCTGTCTTGTTTGTTGCTGTGGTATTCCAGGACAGGTAGGGAGAAAAAAAAAACAAAACCAGAAAAACAACAGATTGACACTCATGTGACTGCTCCAGTTTCAGGGGGATGGTATGTGAGGGCAGCCATGTGCTCACACTATCTAGTTACGGTTTTGTGTTGGGGTTATAGCAACTGGGATATGTTTCCCAGCTGTAAAATGAAAACCCCCTGCCTGCTTTTAGTCACAACAACAAGCATGTTTTGCTCTTTGGGACTGTCATACTTCCTGGGGTTATTTAAACTGTCCCCTCCCTGTGTTGATAAACACAGCAAGGCTGAGCCAAGCCAGTTTCTGTTATTAGTTATGGATAAGTTACAGGAAAGCAGTGTCTGGGATCTCCTGTGCCTTGTGCCCCACGTGAATGAACAGCAGGAGTTCTGTACCTGAGCCTGGAGAGCTGGTGGGAGGTGTGGGGGGCTCCTGGTCCAAAGGTGGTGTGGGCACAAGCACCAGGAATGTTGTCCAGGAAAGGCAGGAGGCAGCTGTGGGTCCTGGGAAGGGACGTGGGCTCCTGTTCTCTGACCCTGCTTCAGGCACCTCATGCAGTTGTAGCAGTGGAGGAGGTGTGAGGTTGGAAGGTAACACAGCACACCTCTCCCAGCCGTTCCTGGCATCTGTTTGGGTTCTCAGCTCGGTGCCAGACAAGTTTGGTTTGCTCAGGCATGAGGGTCATTTTGACTTAAAAATGGGGTGTGCTGCAGAGAGCTGGGTTTGAGCACTGAAGTGCCTTCAGAAAACATCCACAGCTCCCCAGGTTATATGAGCAGAAATCTCTGACGTCCCAGACAGAGCCCTGGCAAGAACCTGCCTCAGGCACAAGCCTCTTCCTGCTGCCAGTGTCAAACTGTGCTCCAAAATCCAATTGAGTTCATGCACCCCAGGACATGTCCTTTGCCTCTGATCTCGACCCTCCTCTGAAAGGACCTGATTCTGCCCTGTGTCGCACGTCAAAGTTGTTGCTGATTATGGGGTTAGAAAGCTAAGTCTGCAGTGGATTGCTTTCCTTAGCTGTTGGGCACCCACAACTAAACTGACACGTGCTAATTAGCTCAGTAGTATCTGTTAATTAACTTAGTGCAGCCCGTGGATGTGCCTGGGAGCGCCTAAGGTACCGAGGGGTTTTGCAAGGTCTCCTGCAGCTCCAAGGAGGTTTGTGTGGTTTCTGTGTTCCTCCTAGGGGCAGTGGGTGGAAGCACATCCCTGTGGCCCTGCGCTCGGGGGTGGCTCTGGGATTCCACGGTGAGCAGTTGCCTCCGGGGCTCTCTGTGAGCCCGGGGACATGGGCTGGGGTTTTTGGCAGGTGGAGGTGAAGAGGGTGATGCAATGCAACTGGCAGCTGCTCAGACCTTCCTAAAGGGGCTTTCCAGGAGCCTGAGAACTCTGGAGCTTCCTTCCTGTGGAAGGTGGGTGGTGGTTTGGGCTGTTTGTGTACTGCTGAGGATGTCTGGTGTGTTTTACACACACCCACGTCCACTCACCCCACCCTGCCCCTCACCAGAGCCAGTTACTGATCACTGAAGCTACTCAGAGAAGGAGCCATGGGTGAAATCAGACTTCATTCAGTGTCCAGGAGAAGGGATCCTGTCTCTTCTGGGCACGGCTCCTAGAAAATGGAAAAGTTCTTGCTGGCTGAGAAAGGACTGAATTGTGTAGTTGATTAAACATTGGATTTGTTGAGTGGACTGATCCAGCCCTGCTGGGGAACAGGTGTGTGAGGGGCAGAATGGTGCTGTGGGATTGAGCTCTTGGGAAGTGACTCGTTATTGGAGCAACTTCTCCAGCCGTAGGTTTGGCCCTGAACTGTTGAGGTGCAGCTGCAGTTTGGGTGGGTTTGGCACAGTTTTTCACGTGGGTCGTGTCCTCCTACAGCGAGGTGGGTCTGGCTGTGGTCCATGAAACCCACTCAGTGCTTTGGTTTGCTCTCCTGCCCCGCAGCAAACAGCGGCACAACAAGCTGTGGCGCTCGCACTCCGACAGCGACCTCTCGGACCACCACGAGCCCATCTGCAAGGCTGGGCTGGAGCTGAACAAGAAGGACATCACCACCTCTGCCGACCGCATCTCCGAGGCCAAGGCCACCGACAGCCAGCAGCCCGTGTGCCCAGCTGGGCTGGGCAGGGAGCAGCAGCTCCCCGGGGACACGGACACGGCCCAGGACACGGGTGGGAAGGAGAGGAGGATCCACTTGGAGTTCACGTGCCGAGACTTCCGCGCGGAGCAGATGGAGGACCGGCTGAACCTGAACAATCTCAATGGCTGTACGGTGGGGTGCTGTGTGGACTCTGTCCCCCCTGATAACTGCCATGCTTCTGAGGCCTTAATGCAGCTGCAGCACCCCTTGGAAATATCAGAGTTCCCCGATTTGACGGTGGACGATCTAGAAAAAGATGCCCTTAAGCCTGATATGAACGTGCACTTGGTTCCTATGGAAGAATTCACTTCATGCTTAAAAGACTTTCCCCCATCCCCAAACCAAAATTCCCCAAGTCTCCAACAGAATCCTCAGCCCGCAGTGACAGACCTCAGTACAGACAGGATCGATTTCTTCAGCGCTTTGGAGAAATTCGTGGAGCTTTCCCAGGAGAGCCGGTCACGCACCTTCTCCCACTCCAGGCCAGAGGAGCAAGGCAGTGGAAGGAATGGAGTCTCCAGGGTGCCCGTGCTGGAAATGCCACCTGCTGTGGATGTGCCACCTGCAGATGCTCGAAGGAGCAGCCCTGGAAACTCTCCTCAGGCATCAGATGACTCTTCCACAGACGAAGAACAACAAAAGGTTAAAATAACTCGCTTGTCTTTATAGGAACTGCTCTTCAAACCTGTCCATGGGCAGTTCTGCTCTGGGAGGGGCTGTGGATGGGATTTTCTAGCCCTGCTTTGGCTGCACAGGATGGCTGTTTGGGGAGGGATTGCTGGGTGCTTCTCTCTTCCTTCACTTTTAGACTTGCCCTTTTCTGCCCTTTTTCCTTAAACACCGGTTTGCTGGCATTGGCAGGGCACTGGCTGAGCTGACCTTGACCTGACCTGCTGTGCTGTTCTCATGAGAAACTTATTTTTGAGTTTTGCATCAGGAGAGCAGAAAGGTGGGACTGGACCCACTAATGCAGCTGGACCCTGCACAGCCAAGCCCTGCCAGTGTCCCAAACCTGCATGGATATTTATCTGATTAGAGAAATCCGGCAAAGAATGGGGAGAAAGTGGCACCTTTCCCTGGCTGGGAAGCACCAGCATTGGGGTAGTAAATCAAGGCAGATGTAGACCTTCCACTGCTGGAGATGAGCCTGTCCAGATCTGGAATGATGAGACTGAACATGTCATGGCTCACTTCTCTCCTGGGTAGAGAGATGGTCCTGAACAAAATTTAGTAACCTCTAAATTTAGGTAATTGCTTTTCAGGCTCCAGGACTCTCACAGGGATTGATGATGTCCGGGGCCATCACTTTCTGGGAGCCTCTCTTATTTAAATTCCATGCTGCATTGCTTGAATCCTTTCCATCTCCATGTGAGGCAGTAAGGCTCTTCCAAACATAATAGGGCAGAGCTCTCTCCAGTGATTTGGCAGTGTCTGTGGGGATGGGGAGCCTCCCTGCCCGTTTTCCTCCAGGAAAGCAGTGCCTTTCAGCACTTGGTCATTCTTTTTGCTGTACTTCTGTTCACTCTGTGGGTGAACAGAATCTCTCATGCTTTCAGTTCAAGCCTGCACTTCGAGCAGCATTAGGATTCCTTCTGTTAACTGGATTTTTCTTCATTACAAAAAAAGCTACTTTTTTCTAGGAGTTTGTGACAAATAGAAGTTCTTAAATCTCAGTGTAAGTAAAAATAGTGAAAATCCATGTTAAATGTTAAATTCAGTCCCAGCAGCAGTAATGCTTTTACATTAGTGATCACTGCTCTTGTGATCTATCTCCACACACTGGCACATGTTTCTTTAATTCCTTTGGGATGTGTATCCCTGTGTCCTTTAAGCTGCTGCTGTTGCTCTGTGTCAGCACAGCTGATCTGCTTTGTAATTCTCTGTTTGTGTGTTGCAGGAGGTCCCTGAGCTGCCTAGTGCAGGTCATCTCACGAGATCCCACTCAGAAAATGCCATTTCTGTGAAGGAAATTATCACAGAGATCGAGTCAATCAACCAGGGAGCAGGATCTGCCCAGCAGAGAGAAAGTTCAGCCAACCTCAGCCAGACACCAAAGAGGAACACGGTGCATGACCTGCCAGTGGAGGCAATTTGGGCATCAGAAAGGGTGGAACAGAGTGAAGGAGCCTGTGCAGGACAGCAGGAGAAGGAGAAGGACCCTCTGCCAGCCGAGCAAGACGCTGCCCCCTCCCCACAGCTGTCTTGTGGTAAATCAGAGCGGGAGGAAAGCGGCTCTGCAGGGGAGCAGCAGGAGCCCCGTGGCTCCGTCAACCCTGAGCCCAAGTGGTGCCCCGGCTCGGTCCGCAGAGCCACGCTGGAGCTGGAGGAGCGCCTGAGGCAGGAGCAGGAGCAGCAGCACACACCCCCAGCCTGCCCCTTACCCGCCCGCAAGAACTCCAGGAACGACTGCCCTGCTGCAGCCGAGCTGCTGCCGCGGGGGAGGAGTGAGGAGCCCCTGCTGCCCCCCGGGGAAGAGCTGCCTGCAGGCAGACCCCTGCCTGCACCCCAGGAATCCCTGCCTGCAGAGCCCGGCCCGGGGCAGGAGGGAGCGGCGCAGGGGCACAGGACGGTGGTGGCGTTCGATGGGACGGAGGAGCCGTCCCTGCCCTCCCTCCTCCCAAAGAGAATCGAGATCATCGAATACACTCCCACGGTCACGTCTGCAGAGCAGTGCCCCCACACAAGCTGTGAGCAGGGCAGGCTGGCCACAGCCATCCCATCCTTAGATGAAAACTTGAACCCTTCAGTGTGCTCGGAGGAGGCTCCAACCTGTCTCGGAGCTCTGGTGGGTCTCTCGCCACCGGAGCACCTGGTATGCAAGCAGAGCACCTTCAGCACGGGCAGCCCCAGGGAGGAAGGTGGTGGGTTATCTGCTCGCCTCGGTGCTGCCTCTCCCTCTGCCCAGGTGACCTGCCCACCTTCAGCCAGCCTCGACCGTTCTCCCTGTCCCTCCATCCTTCACCTGGAAGGTGTCACCGAGCAGAGCACGGGTACAGACGATGAGCCGGTCACGCCGTGCGGCGTCGAGGGAGACACGACTCTGCTGTTCAGGGACAGACCCAAACCTCCCTGCGGGGACAGCGCTGGCATCTCCAGGCAGCCGAGCAGTGAGGACGTCACCAGCCAGCGTGCTGAAAGCAGGGACCTCGTGGCCATCTCGTTGCTGTGCTGCAGCCTCCCTCCCAGCCCCGGCGTGGGGCAGCAGAGCAGCAGCAGCCCCGGGCTGGTCAAGCAGCGAGCCAAGGAGATGGAGGCTCGGCTCCGGCACGCGGGGCTCACCACGCCCTCCCTCATGAAACGCTCGGCATCCTTGGCCAAGCTGGACTGCCTGGACCTCTGCAAGGACGACCTGTACGAGAGCGAGTCCGCCTCTTCCGACGCCAACCCCGCGCTTGTCGCCCGCGTTGCCCTCGGTCGAGGCGTCTGTGGGGGGAGGTTGGAGAGGGGCTCGGAGGGCACGTGTGGGGAGCATCACCTCTCCTCCTCGGAGCCCACCAGGCATTTTGTGGAGCAGCTCAGAACGGCCGAGTGCATCGCCCAGAGCAGCCCGGTGGAGAGGCCGCTGGCTCAGTACGCCCAGGAGTGCGGCCCCGGCCAGCAGAGCTCGTGTCCCAGCACGGAGCCCAACTGGACTAGCTCCGAGGAGGGTCCTGCGCTGCTCCAGCTGCAGGTCCTGGACTGCTTGTCTCCAGCTCAAGGTCTGGCTGTCACACCTCGGCAGCAGCACGGGAGAACTCACCCTCTGAGGAGGCTCAGAAAGACCAGTGAGAAAAAGCGGACAACCAATCCCCTGTACAACACGATGTGATCCTGGGCCCTTGGCTGGGATGGCTCAGAACCCTGCTGTTGCTTTCACACGAGGGGCAGGTGTAATATAAGGAACATGCACTTTATTGGTTAATTTTATATATATTGTCATTTTACTGTTCCTGGCGCATGTAGGTGTGGGTTGGTTCTCTGTGTGTTACTCTGACTGCAGGACTGTTTGGGGTTTTTTTTAAAGTTTTTTAACTCAGATAACCTCAGATGTTTTGGTGTTTTGTTTTTTTTTTAGTTTGTTTTAAAAGAACACCTTTATTGTGCAAAAATTGACATTGGCTTGCTTTGGCAAGGTGGAGTTTCTGTTTAGAACCAGATCCCAGTTCCTAACTTGAATTTTCCCCATGCCTTGAAATGGTGCTGGGCAGTTGGTGGGGTGGGAGCCCCCGTAAATGTGAAGGCTGTGCCAAGGTCCCTTTGGCCTTTTTATTTCTGCAAACTGGAACTCCACCGTGCTGGCAGATCCCTCCCAGAGCTGCTTGAGGACAGACCCTCGGGGCTGGGTTCCCAGGAGGTGACTCCCCCCAGGAGAGGGGCTCCAGTGGCCCCGGGCAGCACCGAGACCTGCACTCCTGCCCTGCCGTGGGGCACACGGAGCCCTGCTCTGTGCTGAGGTGGGGCAGAGCTCCAGGAGCTGCCAAGCTCACCTCTACCCCCAAAGCCAGTGTTCTTTTAAAATAAACGCCTCGTTAGGGTTTTAACCCTCCCATTACTTGAATACTGCTGTGGGCCTTCCAAGTTCATGGCCATATCATCTGTCCTCTGCCCTCCTGCTGTCTCCTCTCTGCCCAGAAGCTGTTCTCATGCTGCCTGAGTTTCCCTCTCCCCTCAGCTGTGCTCACAGGTATTTCTGGTTGCTCCCAAATCTCGACCTGTTAGCATTGTTACATGACATCCTGCCCGTCATGGAAAGCGTTGTCCTCTCTGCTGTCACTCCCAACTCTCAACCCAGAGGGAAGATCTTTTCTGAAAGTGGGGTTTTTTTCCTTCTTTTTTTTTTTCCTATATTGTATATATGATATTTATATGGGTTTTTTGTTGTTGTTGTTGTTTCTATGGATTTTTTAAAAAAGGGCAAGACTGCATTCTGTAAACTGGAAAACAAACCCACCTGACTCAAACTCAGTGCTGTTCATTGTGATCTGCACAGAAACAGGAGTGGATTTGACATTGTAAGCTGTCTTCCCTTTCCAAAAGTGAGCCTTGATGCCAGCCTTTGCCAAATGTGTCCCTTCTCCTCCAGTCCTGTGTGAACCCTCATTACCCACTCTGGGAGGGGCACTGTGTCTCTGCCTGTCTCCCTCCTGCTTGAAGCTGAGTCCTGAAGTGCCAGTGGGATGTGGAAAGCTGTCAGCAGGTTCCGAGCTGTTCGGCAGGTTCTTGCTTCCCTGGAGAAACTGTGTCTGAAGGGTCTGCTCCAAATTTTACCAAATGGTTTCGTGGTTTCTGAGCAGTTTGGTTAAGTCAGAGCCCCTCATTTCCAACTGTCTGTCCCAGCAAGTTGTCCATGTGCAGTAGGAGCAGAGGGAAGGGCACTTGGCCATGGCAGAGGCCTTCTGGATCCTGTTTGCAGTCCCGTGGCAGGTCCTGTCTGAGCTGATGTTTGGCTGGTGCCCAGCCGTGTCCTCTGGGGAGGAACGGAGCACAGAGAAGATGCACAACAGCTCCAGCTGCTGCAGCCCAGCGTGGAGAGGACATGGAGCAGCAGCAGCAGCAGCCAGGGCCGTGCCTGGAAGGCAGGGCTGATGCTGCAGAGCCTTGTAGACTCCAGTGGGACAAACTCACCTTGAGCTGGAGAGGAGTGCCCAGCACTGGAGCACTGTGGAGTGTTGGCAAGCAGCATGTGCCTGCCCTGGGGCAGGGGTGTCTGTGCCCTCCAGCTTGCCCACAGCTGGCAGCAGAGGGTAGCCTAGCAGTTGGCAAGGTAATCCCACCTTGCTGCCCTCCTGTAGCTCCCAGGGCTCCTCCTGTGCTGCAGCAGCCACGAGCACTGTCCCTCCCTTTCCAAGGAGCTTGAGCTCGGGGGGGATCCTGCTGCCCAAGCTCGCTGTGGGCTGGAGCACAGCCCTGGCTTGGGTCAAATACCACGTCATCCCAGGCCATTTCAGTCACTAGAAGTCACCTAAACCCCTGGCCTGGGAAACCAGTTACTTCTTTGGGACACTGAAAGACATGTGGCTTCTCCTAGCCTGCTCCAGCTGGCTCCAGAGCTGGGCAGACATCGTGGAAAGGCCAAGTGGCTCATTTCATCTTGGGCAGGACAGATTCAGACCTTGCCTCCCCCACAGACATCACCTGGCCCCAAGGACATGCCTGCCCTCCCCTCTGCAGGCAGAAGGGATGGGTTGCCACCGAGCCTGCCCTGCGTTGGAGGAAGCAAGCTTGGCTGTCAGCATGTCCTGGTGACAAGGATCTGCTGGGGAGGGGAAAGCCCTGGGTCACATTTGTTCCCTTCAGAAGGCAGCAGGAGGATTGGGTTTCTTTAGCCAGCTTCATCTCAGGAGAACGCCCTCTAGGAAGGGTCTTCTGTGCAGACCAGAAATGCTGCTTCCTTCCAATACTGAGCTGCTCTCCGGGTGCTTCAGCTGAGGAGAGCAGCAAAGGGCCAGAGGCCCCTGCAGGGAGGTGTTTTATTGTCCCCTTGTCCTGGGCTCTGGCCCAGCACAACTGGTTTCTCTCTGGGAGGGCTGTGAACAGGCAGAGGGAATCAGGGATGGTGGTTCTCTTGCAGAGTGATGAAGGCCTTGGAGGTCTGGAGGCTCTGAGCAGGATGGCAGGATGGACTGGAGAGGCCTGGACCTCCTTCACCAGTGTCTGGACAACAAAGCCACCAAGTCCCTGTCATCAGAGGTCTCAGCTTGGGGACAGTTGTCCCTTTCTCTGTGCTGGTGGCTCATGGGAGGGTGGTGACTCACTCCTGGTTCCTGTGGCCACCCTCCAGGAGCTGCTTGTGCCTCTGGAGCAGCACAGGGCGCAGCACCTCCGGGGTGCTCAGCAGAGAGAGCCTCACAGAGAGAGGGTTTAGGAGAAACGTGTTTTAAGGGCATTTTTGTACAAAGCAGCCGTTCTCTGGTGTCTCGTGCAGCCTCTCGGAGGACGCTTTATTGTTTACATGGACTCCTGTACAACACCCCGGCCGCCTCCTGGGCCGTGCTGTGCCGTGTGAGCCCTGCACACACGGGCTGCGTGGGCGTGGAGCTGGTTTTACACTGCGTTCTGTTGCACTCGGTGGTGTGTGGGTGTGGGTGTGTGTATGTGTGTGTGTCGGGTCTGCTTGGGAAGTTGTGACATGTACAAATCTCTCCCCTTCCAGCCCTTTCCTGGGGCACGGTCCCGGCAGGTGGCAGGAGGTGACGCTTTTTCTGGGTCACTTGGATGTTACACGGAACAGGGATGAGCTCCGTGTCCCTCTGCCAGCAGCAGCCTGGTGGAAGGGAAGCTGCCCCAGCTCTGCTGCCCCGGGGACCTGCCTGCAGCCCGTGGGCACCAGAGCACTGCCCCTGCCCGGGGGCTCCAGGAGCCTCGCCGCTCTCCCAGCCCCTGGCAGCAGGAAGCCATTCCCACTGCAGGTCCCTGCTCCTCGTGGGGTGGATCCTGCCTTTTTCTGGTCCTGGCTCCACACAAACCCCCCCACTTCTCCATAAGGGAGGGACCCCCAGGCCCTTGCTGGTGTGGGGCAGCAGCAGGCTCTGGCCTGACAGAAGGGTCGGGGCTGGAGGGCTCGGTGCCCCTCCAGCAGTGCAGCCAGAGGTGCTACCAGTCCCCGCTGCAGACATCTCTGTTGGCACAGAAGGTGCCACCAGCCCCCTCTGCAGACATCTCTGTTGGCACAAGAGAAGGTGCCAGTGCCTTTTGTTTCCCTTCACGGAGATGTGATGTCTGTGTGCTGGTTTGTAGGGGTCACCCGGGCCGGGCAGCTGGTGGTGGGGCTGCAAACCAGGGAGGGGAGTGCTTCTGCCTGCCCCTCCTGGATCTTCCTGGGTGGCTGGGATTGTCCCCTTTTCCCCTAAAGACTCTATTACCAATGTGCTCAGCTGTTTTTAAATGTGAACTTGTGCACTGATGTGCAGATTCAATGTTATTGTTACCGAATGAATAAAACTTTATTTTGAAGATGACATGGGTGTGTGGCCTCCTGTTTGGGGCTGGGGCTGAGGAGTGACCCCTGCAGCTCTCAGGGCAGGGGGCAGCTGTGGGGAGGGGATCTGGGGAGCCAGAGTGGGCTTGCTCACTCACATGTCCTGACAGAAGGGAGGATGGGTCTGTCCTGTCCCGAGTGATGGAGCTGTGCTTCCAAGCCAGATGTTCTCCATCTCCTACAGCAGTTGCAGGGAAAATGCCAGTTTGTGTAGGTGAAACTGGGGATGCTACAGGTGCCCTCCCTGCCCTGCTGCAGGCAGAGGAGCTGTGGGGAGGGTCCTGGGGTTTCAGCTCCATGAGGGATATGAGTTTTTAGCTGGATCCTGGACGCTCAGGCAGACTCACCGTGGTTGGCAGAGGAGTTGAGCCAAATCCAAGCACGAAATAACCACAGCACCAGGGATCTCTGCACCGGGAACCAGCCTGTCTTGGCTGGGTGGCTTTGCTCCTTTCTGTCCCGTTGGGGTCTCTGTGGGCTCCCACTGGCCTTGCTGTGTGCAAGGGGGTACTGAGAGAGCCAAATACCTCCAGGTTCAGCCTCACCATCCAGGAAGCTTCCCCCTGAGCTAAGCGGGCACCAGGCTGTGGGGCCAGAGGTGCAGGGCCATCGCTGTGGGGCTGGCAGAGCCTCAGGGGTGCCCCATCCCTTCCTGCTGCCCCCAACACCCGCTGGGGAAAGGCTTCCCAGGGCCTTTTCTCCAGTTGGCTGAGGATGTGGCCTGGAGCAGGGGACAGAGGACACAGGGCAGGGTGAGCCAGAGCCATGGTCTGGGTGGGGCAGGTGAGGGGTGCCTCTGCACTCCCACCCCTCCCTGCCATCCCTTTGGCCGGGTGAACAAAGATGTCACATTTTCCCTGCCTTTTTGCCAGCTGCCCCCTCCTGCCCGCTCAGCCAATGCTCGTCCAGCTCCACATGGTGCCCTTGTAGGGTCCAGGGCTTTGCTGCCTTTCCAGGAACCACTGTTGCCCTCCCTCTGGTCCCTGAGCCCTACAATCCCTTAATCCCCTTGGGCCGGGGCATCCCTGCGGGGCTGGGCTTCGCTAAATCCCAAATCTGGTTTCTGGATGTGCCTGTGACCATCCTGCTGTCCTGGGCTGGGTCTGACTCCGTGGGTTTTGCAGACCCCCTTCTCCCGAGGGAGGTGGGCGCCCTATGGGGTGCTGTGGGTGCTGGGAGCCCCAGGGGCAGCCCGTGTTCACGGTCCCCGTGGGGCTAGGCTGGCAGGGACCCATGGCAGGGACACAGCCCTGGGCAGAGGTGACCCCTGTGGCGATGCCATCCTGTGAGCATCGAGGGCTGACCCTCCCCTCGGTTTCCCCCAGTGCTGCAGAGAGACGCGGGGGGCTCCTCCTGCCCCCCTGACCCCGCAGCTCCGCACCGGGGGGATCTGCGGGCACCCCCCGCTTGTGGGGCGGCAGAGTGGGGTGACCGTACGGGGTCTGCCCCACGGCTGCGGGCAGCGCTGGGGCCGGGCAGGGTGCGGGGCAGGGCAGGGTGAGGGGGCAGGAGGAGTGCGGGGCCGGGCAGGGTGAGGGGTCGGGCAGGAGGGGTGCGGGGCCGGGCAGGGTGCGGGGCAGGAGGAGTGCGGGGCCGGCCAGGGTGCGGGGCCGGGCAGGGTGCGGAGCTGGGCAGGGTGAAGGGCCGGGCAGGGTGAGGGGTC
>VXAU01005686.1:462372-536818 GCA_013399695.1 Formicarius rufipectus
CGCGGGGGGGATCCCAGCCTTGCAGGGTGGCCGGGGGAGGCAATTCCTGTCAGCCCAGCTGGGCTGCACTCCCAGCCCCGGCAGGCTGGCCCTGTGCCCGCGCCTGCGTCCTGCCGGCTCCGGGCCCTGCAGCTTATCTGGGGGGGCCCGGCCCTGGAGCCCCCCGGGCTCTGACACCCGCTGCCTTCCTGCAGTCTGGCTGACGACGCAGAACCACAGCACGCTGGTGACAGAGCGCAGTGCCGTCCCCTTCCTCCCTGTCAACCCCGAGTACTCAGCCACACGAAACCAGGTGAGCCCTGCCCCAGCTCTCATGACTCCCCCCCACAAGGCCTCATGACCCCTCCATGCACCCAGACCTCTTCTCACCCCCTTTTCCCCACCTTCTGCCCCCAGGGCCGGCAGAAACTGGCCAGGTTCAATGCCAGGGAGTTTGCCACTTTGCTCATCGACATCCTCGGGGAAGCCAAGCGCCGGCAGCAAGGGAAGAGTCTGCTGAGCCCTACAGGTGAGGGGCAGAGGGCAGTGAGGGCGAGCTGAGCATCCCTCCCTGTCTTGTGCTCAGCACCCCCTGCCTTCCCCCAGACGCCATCGACTACTCTCTGCGGAGCCAGAGCGACCTGGACGACCAGCACGACTACGACAGCGTCGCATCCGACGAGGACACGGACCAGGAGCTGCTGCGCAACGCCTCCCGCAACAACCGTGCCAGGGTGAGCCCTGCCCGGCCCCACCGGCACTCCTGCCCTGGCTCTGGGGCCGTGGTGCTGAGCCCCTCTCCCCACAGAGCATGGACTCCTCCGACCTGTCCGACGGCCCCATCACGCTGCAGGAATACCTGGAGGTGAAGAAGGCTCTGGCTGCCTCTGAGGCCAAGGTGCAGCAGCTGATGAAGGTGAACAACAGCCTGAGCGACGAGCTGCGCCGGCTGCAGCGCGAGGTGGGTGTGGGGCCAGCGGGACCCCCCCCTTCATGGTATCCCCCTCTATCATGCTGTCGCCCTCCTTGCTGAAACCTGCCCCCGCTCCTCCCGGCTGCAGATCCACAAGCTGCAGGCAGAGAACACGCAGATCCGGCAGCAGAGCGGCCCCACACACCCGAGCCCGGCCCCCAGCGAGCGGCCGGAGCACGGGCACCCCCCGGGCACGGCCCCCGCGCACCGCCGGGACCGCCAGGCCTTCTCCATGTACGAGCCGGGCTCGGCGCTGAAGCCCTTCGGGCAGCCGGTGGAGGAGCTGGTGCCGCGGCTGCCCTTCGGCCCTGGAGTGAGTGTGCTGGCACAGCGGGGGGGTTTGGGGTGCGGGTGCCCCCCCAGCCCCGCAGGGTGCTGGGCCTGTCCCTGCGGGGCCGTAACCTTTCGTGTGTCGCCAGGAGGTGGAGGACGAGGCTCTGTACTCCATGCACATCCCGGCCAGCGTGTACCGGGTAAGGGGGCCGCAGCGGGGGCGGCTCCTGCATGGGATGTGGTGGCTGTCACCTGCCCGGGATGTGGCCTTTGGGATGTCCTGTCCCCCCACTGCCCTGCAACCCCTGGGTCAGGCTGGGATACCTCCCCAAGGGACAGAGGCTGTGGGGTGTTCCTGCATGCGGGGTGGCGGAGTCCCCTGTGTTTGTCCTTCCCTGCACGTCACCGGGGTTGGCTCCAGACCCTTCTGCACCCTCTTCAGCATCAGCTTCCCTTCTCTTCCCGCTCCAGATTCGGAAAGGTCCATCTGCCTCCTCGGTGCCCTTTCCCCCATCCTCCCCGCTGCTCTCCTGCCCGCCTGATGGTGCTCGGCACATGGTGACGTATCAGGGAAGGGGGGAAACTCCTGGGGTGGGGAGACCCCCAGGCCCTGTGTGGGGCTGGGGCTGGGCAAGGCTTGAAGCAGCTCCTCTCCTCTCCAGGGCAAGCTGGACCGACATGGCAGTGGCACTGACAGTGACTACGACAACACACAGGGGGGTGAGGTGCTGATCAGGTGAGTGCTGTGGCTGCACCAGGGGACAGGGACACACAGGGACATGTGGCTGACTCTGAACCCGAGGGTTGGTTGGTCCCTGCAGCATGGAGGGGAAGCGGTTTGTGGAGCTCAGCAAGGATGAGGACTTCCCCCACGAGCTGGACCCGCTGGACGGGGAGCTGGACCCTGGACTGCCCAGCACAGAGGATGTCATCCTCAAAACTGAGCAGGTCACCAAGAATATCCAGGAGCTGCTGCGGGCGGCACAGGAGTCCAAACATGACAGGTAGGACTGACACCCAGCTTTGGAGTCCCTCTGGACCCTCAGACCAAGGGGCTGTGGTCACACAGGGCCATCCCTGCCACCCCTTGTGGTTGGGAGCCATTATCTCCTGCAATGCTCACTGCTCACCCTTTCTCCTTTCCTCCAGCTTCGTGCCCTGCTCAGAGAAGATCCACTCAGCAGTGACAGAGATGGCATCGCTCTTTCCTAAGGTAAGAGGTGTGGCACATCCCTGGGGGGGAGGTGGTCCCCAGCAGCCACTGTCAGCTTGCCGGTGCTGGGTTCTGATGCGGGTCCTGTGCCCTGCTGCAGAAGCCGGCTCTGGAGACGGTGCGGAGCTCCCTGCGGCTGCTCAACGCCAGCGCCTACCGGCTGCAGAGCGAGTGCCGCAAGACCGTGCCCCCCGAGCCGGGCGCCACCGTGGACTACCAGCTCCTGACCCAGCAGGTCATCCAGTGTGCCTACGACATCGCCAAGGCCGCCAAGCAGCTGGTCACCATCACCACTCGCGAGAAGAAGCAGTGAGCGCCACCCGCGTCCCCCCGCGCGTCCCCCCGGCCCCCACGCTCCGTGTCTCCCTCCCCTCCGGCCGTGGCCGGCACCTGGGGTGAGCGTGGCTGCACGTGGCCTTTCTGGGGAGCCGGGGCGCGGGGTGAGCCCCCCCGTGCCCCCCACGCCGTCACGGAGCTGGTGCTCAGCCCGCGGGGTAGGTGCCTGCGTCCCCCTGTACAGCCCCCGCCCGCCCCGGGCACGCGCCTAACTTATCCTGTACATAGCCTGTGTAGCTGTCCATGGCGGCGGTGGCCTCCTACCCCCACAAAGCCCCTCTCTGGGTGGCCGGTACCCCCGGGGCCACCCACAGCATTACACTGGACTGGGACGCCCGTGGGTTCGCCCTCCCCGGGCGTCCTGAACCCCTCCCCGGCCCCTGACCGGGGCCGCGCTCCCCACTGTAAGATGTGTCCTTGTAAATTTGTATCAATAAAGTCGTGAGCATTGCACGGGCCCCGGCCCCGCTCCTGTGCCCGCCGAGGGTCCCGTTCCCCGGGGCCGTGAGTTCGCCCCTCCCTGCACCAGGCAGGGCTCGGCCACGTGTCCCTCCCGTTTCACCCAGTCCCCTTGGCCCCGCTCACGCCATCCCCGGCACAGCCCCGCGGTTTGCCCGGCCCCGGGGCTGGGCTTTCCAGCACGGCCATCGCTCTGCAAACGCTGCCGCCCCGGGCTCCTGCCGCCCCCATGCTGTCCCCAGAGGGTCTGGTGGCCGCAGCCGCCGTGCTCGTGGTGCTGGCCTTCCTGGCTTTGCACCTTCGGGAAGGGAGGCTGGAGGTGCCTGGAGACCCGGCAGAGGAGGAGGAAGAGGAGGGGATCCCCTTCATGGCCGAGGAGGGCTCGGGGCGCTGCCGGCTGCTGTGCAAGCCGTCGGCTCTGGCGCAGCACCTGGTGCGGAGCTTGGGGCGGTCGGCGGCGCTGCGGGGCGCGCGGTGGTCGCGCTGGCCTCGGCTCCAGATGCTGCGGCAGCTCCTGCAGCTGCCGGGGCCGGCGCCGGTGGTGGCCCGGGAGCTCCTGCAGCTGTCCGATGCTGGGCTGGTGGCCCTGGACTGGCTGGTGGGGCCGTGGGAAGCTGTGGGTGGCAGCGGGGGGGTCTCCAGCCCGGTGCTGCTGCTGATCCCCAACGCTGCTGGGAAGGTGACAGGGGGACTGCTGCAGCTGGGGCTGCGGGCACTGGAACGGGGCTTCTTCCCCGTCATCTTCAACCGGCGGGGCCACAACGGCTGCCCCCTCACCACCCCCCGGCTTCAGCCCTTCGGGGACCCTGGGGACTTGCGGGAGGCCCTGACCTACCTGCGGTGCCGGCACCCCGCGGCCTCGCTGCTGGCTGTCAGCGAGGGCTCGGGCTCGGGGCTGCTGCTCGCCTACCTGGGGGAGAGCGGCTCCTCCAGCCGCCTGGCTGCCGCCGCCTGCCTCTCCCCCATCTTCCGCGGCCGGGACTGGTTTGAGGCTGGAATGCCCTGGCTCTACGAGTGGCCGCTGCTCCTCCACCTCAAGCAGGGATTGAGCAGGTCAGTGGGGTCCCTTGGGCTCGGGGAGATGGAGGGGGGCACCCTGGGAACCCCTCAGTCGTCCCTGGGTGTGTGTGTGCAGTGGGTGCTGCTGCTGTCACCTGGAGCTCCAGCATAGGGGCAGAGGTGCTGAGGGCAGCAAAACGTGCTGGTTAATGAACACCAGCCTGGGGCCAGCCGGGCCACCACATGGGTCCCCAGGCCGGCTGTGGCTGTGGCAGCATCCCTGGGCTGGGCAATTTGTCACCTCTGGGTGGGTGGTGAAGCCCCTGTGTGGTCCTGAACCCCGAGGGGGTGAGTGGAGCTGGCCACCCTCCTTGCACTGCTGCTTCTCCCCAACACCTGACTCTGTCTTGTTGGTCCTGCAAGGCTCGAGGGGAGACCGTGATGTGAGCCCACAGCTGTGTAGGAGGGGCTGTCACAGCTGCCCTCCCTTCCCAAGGGTTCCCTGTTGCCCAACAGAGCCAGGCTGGAGCAGCCCAAGACACGCTGTGCTGGGCCAAGGCCTTGAGCAACTGGCTTCTCCCTGGGCGGTGTTAAGACCTTTGGGGGGGGGCAAAGGCGTTCTGCTGGTGCACAAATGGGGGCTGAAAAATGCAGGTAAACACTGAGACAATGGGGCAAACAGCTGGCAGGTCAAGCTGAGATGGATGCAGGAGCAGTGCTTAACTGCAGGGATGGGTATTGGGGGTGGGCACTAGAGTGTCTGTCCCCCTCCCCACTTCCCAATACCCTTTGCAAATGCTGCTGTCACGGCAACGGAGCAGAGTGCTGGCTGTCTCCCGTTGCCATGGCACCTGGGCTGCTCTGTGAGGACCCTCCAGCATCCTTGCCAAAGGGGCTGGGATGGGATCTCCAAACCACCCCTGGGGCGGGGGTGGTGCTTGAGATCACCCCCAATTCCTCTGTGGCAGGGCCCTGGCTGGAGCACATCCATGGCAGCATCCCGCCAAACCCCAGTGGCATCCCTGGGGCCCTCAGCACCTTGAGCAGTGGCCCCCAGCCCCTGCTAACATCCCCAGGTCCCCCAGCATCGCCGCGTCCCCCAGCCCAGGGTAGCACTCCCGTGTCCCCCCAGCCCAGGGTAGCACCCCCGCGTCCCCCAGCCCAGGGCAGCACCCCCGTGTCCCCCAGCCCACGGCGGCCGCCCCGTCCCCGCAGGTACGCGGGGTCCCTGGCTGAGGCGCTGGACATGGACAGGCTGCTGTGCAGCCGCTCGCTGCGGGAGCTGGAGGAATCCCTCTTCTGCCGGACCCGGAGCCGCCCCAGCAGCTGGGAGGGGTACTGGGAACGCAACGAGCCCCTGCGCGACGCGGACGAGGCGGCCGTGCCGGTGCTGTGTCTCTGCAGCGCCGACGACCCCGTGCGCGGCGCCCCGGCCCGCAGCCTGCCCCTGGAGCTCTTCCGCAGCAGCCCCTACTTCTTCCTGCTTCTGACCCCGCGCGGGGGGCACTGCGGCTTCCCCCGGACGGGCCCGGGGCAATGCTGGGGCCACGAGGCCGTGCTGGAGTATTTCGGGGCCATGGGTGAGTTCCTGCGGGCGGAGGAGCGGAGGAAGGGGCTGCCGCGGCCCCGCCGGCGTGGGGGCCCCTCGGCAGAGCCCCCCGTGTTCACCTGGCACAGGTCCTACACGCGGTAGCCCCCGGGGGCTCACAAAGGCAGGCAGACACTCCGTGTACTAAAATTACTTTATTACAGTTGATTTTTTTTTTTAACATTTCCTTTGCTATGATACAAAGGATACTTACAAACAAAATATTACATATGACCTTATTTTTTTTTTTCTCTTCTCTTATTTTCTGACAACTTGGTAACAGCTTTAAATGCACAATCTATACAATTAATACAGGTTATATATGAGCTATAATGTATGTTGAACCAGAAGAATACCAGAATACTGACAATATACTGTACATTAAGCCTTACCAGTTAGTGCTCGTGGCATTTTCTACAAGAAGGAAAACGCACACCTGTAGATTCACTCATACCAGCTGGTGCTACCAGACACGGAAGCAGAAAGGAGTTTAATTCCCCTGGTTAAATCCTTCGTGGCCCACCACCGTGGTGTGCTGGGCCTGGAAACCTCAGACCAGTGTTCATAGTAAAACAGCAGATATGTGTGTGTTTTTTCTAACTAATGCTCTGTGGCACAGCATGGCACGGCCGGGCACCTTCCCCTGGCACGGCCTTGGCCAGACCTGCACGATGCCCCAGAGCAGACGGCCACGGCGCTGGGGCCGGACGCTGGGCGAGCTCTTGGTGGGGAGCTGGACCTCCTTAGGGAGGGGAGAGGAAGAGGAGGAGGAGGAGGAGGAGAGGAAAAGCAGCAACAGCTTTGCTGTCATCAGCAGGCAGCTCTTGGGTTTGTGCACGAGAACAGGCGGGTGCTGGCGCTCCCCAGTGCTGCCCGTGGTTACCTCCTCGCCAGAAAGGTTTGCTTCTGTTCCACAGCCAAAGTCAGAGGTGTGTGGCTACTACAGGTGTGCACTTCCCCTCCTCCTGCCGGGGTATACATCGCACTGATAAGGTTACACTTTTGTTTTTTTTTAGGTTTTTTTCCTTTTTAAAGCAACCAGCAAGTGAAGCATTTTTTTAGTTGACTGGCAAAAAGACCTGGCATTTGCACAAAAGCTGCAAATGGAAAAGAGCCATCCCCTCCTCCCACCCGCTGCATCCCAGCCCAGAAAAATCCCAAACTGTTGGTGGAAGAAAGGAAAAAAAAAATAAAAACCACAACAGGGATGGAGGAGAGGAAGGGAAGGGGGGAACAGGTTGGAAAATACCAGGTTTGAGTTAACATTTCCTTGACTTCACACAATGCTTGTGCAAAAAGAAACAAACCTGCCGCAAACAAACAAAAAACCCAAACCCAGAAACATGCTGGAAGTAATGAAAACAAATGGAAAGTAATATATAAAATTAAAAATATAAATAGGATGTCTGGCTGACTGGTAGAAGAATAGGTCATTTAGGTTACAAAAAGGAATATACATTCAAGAGGCTCTGAACCCAGTGGGGTAACTGATGTTAAACTTGTGTTAATAGTTAGGCTAGAATTCTCAAGTTTGTCTTTAAAATCTTCACAATACAAGCAAGCTATTTTTAAAAAATATACACTATACACACCTCACACAGCTTCTCCTATCCGTATTACACACGTTACACTACCCTCCCATCCACTACACCGAGGGGGTCCCATGGCCGAGGGCACAGGGTGGGCCCCCATCCTGTCCCGCCGGCCCCATGGTGGCGGTGGGGCAGCGATGGCTGCGGGGTCGGGCAGGTCCTTGGCCCCTCCACATCTTACCACAACCTTCTCAAGCATTTACAAGTCACCAAAGGGCTGTAGCCTTTTTATGTTACACACACTTCACTTTGTAACGTTAATTATTTACATCAGGGCTGCCCCCCCCCAATCTTTTAGCTGTTTCTAGGTAGGTAAAAAAAACCAATCCTGTTCCAAGCAAGCAGGGGGAAGAGCTGCGGGGGGTTAGGAGGGAAGAAAAGCTGAAGAAAGGAAGCGGGTGGTTTGCTTGCCAGAAGCCAAACCCGTACGCGCACGTCTGCCTCTCCTTCTCTGATCCTCGAATGCTTACAAGCTCCCGTCCCTACAACCTCCAGGACAACCGGAGAGCACGGCCTCACCAGCGCTCCAACTCCTGCTCGCAGCTTCCTGGGGCGCTCGGCACGGCTCCCAACACGCCTGCCTCTGCTCCAGGACACGGAGCACAGCTCCTGAGCGCTCCCAGGTGCCCACCCCTCACTCAGCAGCAGCCCTGGCGGTGCAAGCCAACTGCAGCAGGGCAGGGGCACCAGAGCCCCCACAAGCCCCCGCACTGCACCCCCAAACCTGTGCTCAGTGGCCGCCACCAGCCACAGCTGGGCTCTGACAGAGCCGTGCAGAGGCAGCGGCCGCCGACTTCAGCTCATCAACAACCCTGCACTGATTTCTGCACTCTGCTGAGCTCAGAGTTGCCATAGAAATGTGTGATCCTGGCACCAAAAGCAGGCAACGATCTCAAAGTCTTTTTTTGTTTTGTTTTGTTTTTTCCTCCAGTAGACTTAGATGAACTCGGGTTTACGACAAAAGCAGTCAGAAGGGGAAAACAGATCATTTCTAGAGAGATTGAAAAATATAGTCACAAGCCAGTATTAAACTGCAGCAAAGAACCTGAACTCGGTTCCTGTGGAGTTCAGCTCCAGAGCAAGCGCCAAGCCACCGCTCTGCCCCTCGCACTGCCCTCCGTGCGGCACACGACGCCCAAGGGACGGAGATTCCAAACAGCCAACATGGAAAACTCGGCCAAAGGCTGGAAGCCAAAGGCCTTGGAGAGTGGCTGTTGGTCTCCCCAGCTCGCAATATTTAAGCACAAAATCCTTACAGCATCACTGGACAAGTCTCAGGGATTAGGTGCATGCTGAACTACGACTGGCAATTACAGTAGCTTTTTGCTAGCTGGCACATACTGTATCTATAAATTTTAGTACAAAAACTTAAAAAATACAGAAACTAGGTCAATTTGTTAACTACATATTTACAGATAATTACAATTCTTTTCACTGACAATAACTAAACTGTCAGTGAAAATTCAAACTGTGCATGTTCTGAGGTACCCGTACTCAAGGGTGGGGAGTGGGGCAGGAGCTGGAGGGGCAAGGTGGGGGGAAGATCCCCCTGGGTTTGTTCACATCCATGGCAGCAATGCTTGGCCCTCCTGGTTACTGGTTCCTGGGCTCAGTGTGTGTACTCAGAGAAAGTAAAGAGAGCAGGAGCTGATGTTGGGGTCTGTTTTCCCTAGGACATGGCTCTAGGGTGTTTTGAGGATGCCAGGCAGGTGCAGAGCCAATGGTCACATACCAAACTGCCTTCCTCCCTCCTGGGGAGCCTTCAGGTGAAGTACAAGTATTGAGACCCACAGCTCGCTGGTTAAGGTGCTTGTTTGCTGGCAAATCCGATTTACTAAGAACCTCTCCAGCTGACAAAAGGCTCTCCTCCCCCTGGAGGAGGCAGGGATGCAGCAGGCAGCATCACAGCCCCCACTGGCTGAATGGTGTTGTGCAACAGGAACCCACGTTATCTGCCACCATCGCTCCCCGGTGGGGCGATGTTTACCGGAACCACTAGATCTATCAGATTTATTTTCTGGCTGTAAACAGTGACCCACGACCCTCCAAGGCGCCTCACATGTATTTCTCAACAGACTCCGGCTCAATCGACTCATAAAAGTGCAAACTGAAACAAACACAGCAGAGGGACAGCGATCAGGATCCCTGTGGGGCATCCGGTGCTCCTCCGTCCTTGGCACGTGGCTCTGGGCTCGCTGCCAGCCAGTGCCGGGGTGGGAACATCCCACAGGCAGGAGCACAGCTAAAGACAGCACTACTCCTTGGGAAAGGGTAAGGTTGGCCCAACCAAATCTGAGCCTCCCCTAAAAAACTCGCAAGAGACCTTCCAAAAGGGACAGATGGGAAAATTGCTCCGAATTTTCTTGTAGCACAAAGGAGACTGAGGTTGGCATGTTGCTGAGCTGGCAAGGTGTCCCTGGGGGTAAATACGTGACCTGACACACGCGAGAACCACTTATCCTGTGAACTGCCAGATGCCTCCCTAAGATGGGGTCTGTAGAGGACAAGGGAGAAGGTCAGAAAGGTCTTCACAGCTTGAGGAGCTGGTGGTATCCAGCATGGCATTCACCCCTCTAGGTGACCAGGGCCAAGATTTACAAACAGAACTGCAGAGCAAGCACCCAGGAGAAGAACAAGGCCATCCACTGCTGGCTGGACTTGAGTAACAAAGCACACAGGCCAAAGCAGAACAAAGAATGGACTAAGAGCATCTGTGTGTGTATATATGTATGTACCTACTGAACACACACATCTATTTTCAATCTTCCAATTCAGCTTCTCTTCTGCCCCTCTGCACAACCGAACGACCTGCAGGTAGGTATCAGACACAGGCAAAGGCAGACAGTGCTCAGAGCTCCAACTCAGGGGTGCCAAAAGGCCGTGCCGGGCTTGTGATCTCTCGTGGTGAGACGCAGCTGGGGACTCTGAGCTCAGCCTGCTGAGCACTTCACCGGCCCACTCGCCGCCTCCCCAGCAGATCCATACAGTGCCTCCACTGCTTGCCTACCACTAAACTGTCTTGTTTTCTCCTCTGCTGCCTTCTGACTTTCTGCTACCCTCTGGGAGCTCCCTCCCCTCCTTCGCAGCACACCCGCAGCAGCCACCTGCCCTCCCGTGCCCCAGAAAAAGCAAGCTGCAATTAGCAGGGCTGGATCGCAGCGAGGGTGTGGGGCTGTGTTCAGCCCTAGCACAGCCTCTGCAGATGTCAGTGCCCCCACCCCAGGAGCCCTGCTGAGGGGGTGCTTTTGCTCACCAACAGGAGCAGTAAAGAACAGCAGAACTGAAGGGCCCTGACAGAAATGCACAGCATGAGGTGTGTGTGCACCTATACCCACACACACATACATACAGAGTATATAAATATATACAAATGAGATACCATATATATATCCAGAGAGATGTGCGTATTCAACAGAGTAATGGTAGACAGTGGTACGATAGGGTTTATTGCCTCTCAAGAAATGGCACGTAAGCAGGGATGAGGGGTGGGGAGCCTGGAAGTGAGGGGTCCTGGGGGGCTAAACACCAGCACCACCCAGGATCTTCCAGGCTGCACCCCATGCAGGTCACAGCGAGTGTGCAACACACGTTCTTCTGGCGTGGGAGGGCTGGGTGGGACACGGAGCGATGCCAGCCTGGCCCCAAGCCAGGCAAGAAATGACTGCAGGGAATTTTTCTGTGGAAAGTTTGGTATCACACATTTAGTTCTTCAATCTCTTTGAAGCTCACAGGCTCGGAGGGAATGCAGGTGAAACAGGGCCGTGGCCTCCATTTCAGTGCTGCATCTGAGGAAGAAAGCATGTAACGTTCAACATGGAAGGGAGAGGTGGCTGCTGGCTCCCTGGGCCCTTGGAGAACAAGGAAAACATGGTCCCTTTCACTGATTTTAAATAAAATCAAAGGAAATTTGAATCAGAAAGAGGTAAAAATGCTGGCTCCTCTATTTTTTTTCCATCTCTGGGCTAAACTACACCAGAACCATAGGTCTTTGCAAAGGGGAGAGAAAAATAACCACAGAAAAGAGATCTCAGGGATCAAGCTGGTGTCTGAAAATACCCCAATAAAGTTTGCAAAGTAGTCCACACATAGAAGAGTTTCCCCAGTGTTAAATACAAACACAAAAGATGCAAGAGAACATCTTTGCTGAGGTACTGGAGTAGTTTCCACAATTTACAGATTACAGTAATTTTAAAACCAAAGTTAGGGCATGACTGCAATGAGCACAATATGGAGTAATTGGTCTTATTTTTAAAAACAGAGTTTGCAAACTGATTCAGAGTGTTTGCATTTCTCTAGTGCACAGTTCTTCATGTATCTCAGAAATAAGCCTGAGATATACTGAAATTCTCAACACCAATTCTCAAATACCTCAAAGGCACAGCCTGACCCTGAGTCCCTCTGGCTACAGCTGCATAATGGGGTGCTTTCTCATGAGATCAGGCATTTTTCTGGGACAGCTCTTCTTCCCCCACATACACACAGGGACACACACATTTAGACCAGTTGATCTGAATCAGTTTTTGCAAACTATTTTAATTAAAATCTTAACTTGTTGGAATAGTCCAGGTCTGCACATGATACACATGTAAAAATGGTTACTACACAGTTCTTTTTGAATACAAAAAAGCCAATACGGGTAGCCATCATTTGGATTCAGCATTCAGTCATGCTTGACATTACACAAAGAGATGGGTTGAGAGAATTCTGTTAAGTAGCTCAACTTAAGCCAGAGACTTTGACCAAGTTCAAACCGTAACAGAAGCAGAAGAATGAACCCACTGAACTTGCAGGTATAGCCTGTCCCTGCTTTCGCTGCTGCTGTTTGGGATAGAGGAGCTGAACTCAAAATGCTGTGTTAGCACCACAGTCTGGGCACACCCTCCACACTCACATGATGAACCCCAATACAATTTTGGCCTTTCATTTGGGTTTTGTCTTTAACACCAGGAAAACACAGGTACCTTTCCTAGACCAGTTTCGCTGCATTTCAACAACACTGCAATACAAAAGAATGACCCCAAAACATCCAATTCCACATAAACACATAGCAGAGGAAAGGACAGGACAATTCACAGTCACCACTTGCCCTGGGGGGTGACCAGAGGCACCTCCACGGAACTCCTGCCTCATCCCAGGCTTCCATCAACTGTTAGTACTACCAAGCTGCTCATGAAGGGGCTGCTCAAACCTATCTTGGCAGAGTTTCCATCTGCAATTAGAGTGATATGCTACGTCAAGATGCTAGAAATCCCAGTTGGATTCACCGGACACTGGCAGAGAGTGAAGGATTGGGAGTGGATGTTAACTTAGCTAAGGAAAGAACGTTGCCCTGTGGGGTACTGAACAGCAGCCAGACACTGGAGTATTTACTATACAAATGTCACGTGGACAAACACATTCGGAAAACCTCGCTTTTGAGCCCTATAAACAAATTAAAGGCAAATCCTAGAGTTAGCAGCTAGTGTTTTCTTCAAGATGATTAGTGTGCAAGGAAAAACATTTACAAACAACCCTGGCTGGTCAGTCCCAACACAGAAATCTTGGCCTCAAGCCAAACTTCATCCACCTGCTTCCTCCCACAGTCCTGGTTGGCCCAGACCACCCTGGCACCGGCATGAGAACATGGGGGCATCTCTGGTTCCCAGCATGGAGGGATGACACGATGCCAAAAAGTCATTCAGTTATGAGACTCCCTGACCCCTTATCACTGTATGGATTTCACAACCTGCTTTGCTTCCTTTCAGTAGTACAGCAGCTCCAATGAGCCCTCTGGAAGTAGTGCCTTCTCACACGGTGTGATACACTGCCAAAGTATCACAGCATCTCAAGGGACTGTAAAAGTTGTGAAGTATTGCAGCAACAAAAATAATAGAAAGGAGCTTCACATGCAGCAAGATCTACAGTGGTGATGTGGGTTAGTCATTAGCTGGGAAAGAATCATTGGCTCAGCTCCTCCTGGTACGCTGTGGCAACTAAACATTTCAACAGTTGGCTACACGCTACATGTAAACAGGAAACTGCAACAAGCCAAAAAGGTAACAAATTGGTGGATGTAGTGTAATAATGAAAAACCCAATCAATGGCATTTTGTGACTATGGCATTCTTCAAAATACCTCTGGCATTTGAGACTCATTGGCTGAAAGTCTAAACATTTCTGAATGGAGCAAAAAAGACTATGCTGGGCTCCAAGAATTATTCTGATGCTTAGCTAAAATGAGATGTCACAGTATTAGCTGTACAAGTGCATTACTTACACTCCTCTGCCCAACCTCATCTGAGCTACCAGCAGCACAGTCAGGGAGTGCCAAAGCAGATACACAATTTCAAACATTCCTAGCCTGTTCCCTCCAGACAGATTTACCTACATAGCTCTCAGGAAGCTGACCAGTGCCTTCTGAGAGAACATTTTATGACACGGAGCGGGCACTTGGGTAGAAGGGCCCTGATGAGCCCTGATGTCTCTTGGCCTCTCTTCTCACCCTTCTTCCTCACCTACAACTCTTTGAAAACGCCTCTTGGCAGAGGCAATACCCTAGAAATTTATCCAATTTAATGACAAATAAAAATGGAACAGAAGATCCAGCTGTTCCTCCCCTGGATGTTGGTTTAAAGGCAGCTTGCCTGGTTTTTTGCAGGGTGGCAGTTTGAAATTTATGGATATGGGAGGTCTCCATTCTCCCTCAGACTTCAGTACACGGATGGCACGATGAGGGCAGCCTGAGGCCCTTCTGTCCTATCAGTGTGATGACCACCAGCCAACTCTTCTGATTAATTGCATATATTTCTCAGACTCCCTCCCAAGACCCCTCCAAAAAGTAAAAAAAAACCCCCAACAACAAAACAAAAACGCAAAGACCACCCCCAAACCCTGCAGCCAAATACTATGACATCCCAGTTAGTAAACACAAAACGTAATGCTTTACAAAATGAATACAATATTCCATGTGCACCCAGCTTCCACACATCAGCACCGCACTGAGGAGGCTGCTGGGCTGGTGTCTGTAGGCAGTTTCTGTTGGCAGACAGCTCCAGTGGAATTGCCACCCTCAGTTATTGTTTAAGTTATGTATAAGACATGTGTGAACCATTGGATATTTGTGAAGTAACACTTGTGCTCCTGCTCATGCCCTGCTCCGTCCGTCCCCCAGAAGCTGTCCGCCTCAGAGCCTGGGGGCTGTTGCGGACCCCTATCGCACTACTTCGAGGTACCCCCTGCATGGGCCCCGAGGGGTGACCCCATGGCTGGGGTCCACCTTGCATTGGATGGCCCCAAGCTTGCGGTGGGCCACCCATGGGATGACCCCAGTGAGGTCCTGCACCCCCAGTAGGATTGTGGGACCAGCCAGAAGCTCCCGGGTAGCTGTGGCTGAACGCCTCGGGGGAGAGATTAGAAAGAACCATATTACTAAAACCAAGCCTCATGCTCTCCGAGTCAAAGGCTTCGATCTCGCGCGCCTGACGCTCCAGCAGGCTCCGTATCCGCTCGGTACGCTCGTTCTGCAACGCCAGCATCTCCTCCTCAATCTAGGAGGGAAAGAAAAGAGACAGTCTGTAGCAGCAGGACAGGCACAGCCTCTGGAGGACCTGTAACAGCTACTGAGGGACCTTCTCCCCACGCTTGTACATGAGACTGGCTCTAGATCAGGTGTCCACGGCCACGCAACCTGTTCTGAATACAAAAGGGTTCAGTCCCACAGACCTGCACAGCCCAAAGCATGGAGGGCACCAGTTGGAGGGTGAATACAGAAATTTTAGGAATGTGAATCCAAAGTTTGCACTGATACCAACAGCTTGACATAAATTAACCTTTTAAGATGCAGCAAAGCCTACAGCTTCCCTAAAAACCTACTGGGAAAGAACCTTCAGACACAGCTGAACACCTGTCAACACCCTAATGTGACCTTCACCATTTGTAGCTGAATCTGCTGACGACTACTGTTTTCTCCAGGATTCAACACACAAGCCCACATTGACATTCCTCTCTAATGTCAACTGGTCATTTTTCTTAGCTCATACGTTTAGCATCTCCTATCTACTCCTTTCCTAATTTGGTTTCTCATCTTTCACTACCCTGACACTGTCTCTGGAGTGTGTGGCTGAAGTACATGGGCAGTGCTGCTGGAGTTGTGTGGCAGATTATCAGCCAAATGATATGCAAGCTGGCAACTCCAATTTCTTCCTTGTAACACTGTTCCAAATTGGATCCCAAGAGTACCTTGGTAGAGGCACTGGCATCAGCACTTTAAGGACCAAAACCATGGGGCTACACCCTCCTGACACCCATCAGACAGGGATGAAAGCCTTTCTTACTGAAATCTTTGCAGGCAGGTGGAAAAATCAAAGAACCATTATCTTCTTGCCAGCACTGAAAAAGCTACTTTTGGCCTTGGTGAAAAAGACCAAATGGGTGAAAAGCAGCAGCCAAAACTTTTAGCACAGCTCACTGGCATCTCCCTGCTGTCAGCAGCAATGTGGCCAAGAGGTGTTATCTTGGTCTGTGCTGAAGGTACTGGGCAGAGCCTTGTACTTATAAGCACTCTCTTTCCTGAGTCAGGGAATATGCAAAGTGATTTCATCTGGAATTCAGGAAACAATCTGCTCAAGCATGAGTCATCTCCTGAGCCATTTGGGGCTTTCAGAAACTCCTTCCCTTGCCTGCTTCTTAGTTCTAGGTGAATGACAGACCGCATGGAGAGGCCTTGCTCACTATTCCTGCTGAAAGCCATAAAGGCAGAAGAGGAAGGTGACTTCTCTAAGCTCTTTAAAACACTCCACTTGTTTTTTTCCACTGCTGTTATCTAAGCAGAATCCTCCTTTTTCCATGTCTTCAGCATTGTTGCTGTTCTCAGTCCTTGTGACAGCATAACACACAGCACACAGGACTTGGTGCAACTGAACCTCACTGAGAAGCCTGACACCGTGTTGAAATGACATCACTCCAATGGCCTTGGGATGCAGGACTCTGAAGATGAAGTGTCTGAGGCACGTGGGAAGGAAATGAGTAAATCTGGAGTCTTTTAAAGACACTCTTGGGACATGCTCATGACTGGTGCAACACAAACAAGATTGCATCAGAATATGGCTTGTACAGTGCCTCAGCCTCTGGCACTCAGAGGCTGCACATGGATGGGGCTTGGCTACTTCCTCCTTACTCCAGGGCTGGAGACTTCGGATCTGGTGAGTTATGGTGATGGGCACCACCAAAAATGAAGAGCAGTCTGATGAGAAGGAAGCAGAGTCCTGTGCACACACTAAGTTCTGGAATCTGGTTTGTTATTGAACACCAGGGACCGACTTTGCCACAGGCTACACATTTATTTGTGCATATAAATGCAGACAACTCATCTTACGCACATACCTGCCCTTTTCCTGGCTGCCAGCTTCAGTTAGCACATGCCAGCAAACAGCAGGTGACATTGCTGAGGGACCCACACCAGAATACTCTCAACTCTTTAATTCTCAGAAAAACAGAACTCCCAAAGAATACTCCTGCAAAAGCAGGGTATGTCTGCCTTTGCACTCACATGTTTTCCCTTGATTTGCTGCCAAGTGCCAGCAACCCCACCAAGGTCTCATTGCTGGTTCATGACTTTGTGATTTGCATGTGCCAGGACTGCATGTATTGGCAAATGAACCTATGGAAATTGAAGCACCATCAAATTTTTTGCTATTCCAAGGCAACAAAGGGATGCAAACACACAAAAGATCATGCTAGATCTTACATTTATCCTTTTTTTCCTCTCTATGCAGTAGCATTGCCAAGCTTCCCATCACCTTTACTGATGCCAAATGCTCTCCAGGGGCTTTCCATGCACAGAGACTTCAATTCTGGTCCACAAGACCAGAATCCAAAGATTTCTACAACTTTATTATTGGTTGATGTAGGTTTCATTAAGTCACTGGCCTCACCGCAACTTTTAACATAACACTATCTGCTATGCATGTGCTCCCACAGAACCAGGAGCTCTGGCTCACTGTGGCACATTTCTTTCCCAGAGCAGATCATGCCACCAGAGGGCAATGCACTTCCAGCACAAATCCATACTCAAATGCCAGGCTGCGACAGGAGCTGGGACCACAATAACTAGCAATGGTACCTAAAAACAGCTATTGCACACGTGAGTGTCACGTGGGAACTCCGCTTTCACAAATCTAGCTGTTCTCAGAGTCATGTCCACTTGCAGGAGACAAAGCCCAGCAGGACTGTGCTGTCTCCTTGGGGATGCTCCCTTGGCTGGCCATGAGGTGGAGCAGTGTTATGTGGACCATCCCTGCATCCATCCACTAGCCTCTGGGAGATCTCAAGTGTAGAGAACCTCAAGGCCACAGAGTAATTGCCCTAATTTAATAATCACTGGTCAACAAAGTTAGGAACTGCAGTGTAACCCATGATGGCTGGCACCCACAGGGCAAATTCTAGAGGAAAAGAATTGCAGGAGGAAGGGTGATTGTGCATTTCCTTTCACTGACTGCTGCATTTCCCTTGGTTTGTGTAGGCCACTTACACTTCTGTACACGCCACATGTTTGGAACCACACAGAAAAGCAAACTTCAACAAGGAGCAACTGTCCCCCATGTTGGTGGTTCTGGCTACTTCAGTTTGCTTGTGAGACACATAATTTCATAGGGAAACTGCAGCCTGATCTCCACTAACAAATAGAGAAGATCTGCAGTAAAATATTATTACCATAAAACACACAGTCTTACCTTTTTTTCCTCTCTGCTCAAAGACATGCTACTGATACTATGATAAGTCCTAAAACCCCTGCCCCAGCTTTAGGTTGTTACTGTCTGTTCTCTGATGAGCTAGGGAAGCTAATCTGCAGCTCAGAGACAAAGAGAACAGTTCACTTTCCCTTCTGCCCAGAGAGGCACAACTCCCTCTGGCACACTTCAGACAGCTCTATCCCAGCCAGAAGCTGCTCACAAAGGAGGGCTGAGCTGGCAGAAAGTTTAGTCTATGTGTCACTGAGCTTCCACCCCAGGGAGACAAATACCCAAATGATCCATGTTACTATACACACCAAGGTAAAAGCAGTTTCTCTCACTGCTAAGTGCCATGTAAGATCTGAAGCATGCACGTGCTAAGGATGCTCACACGCCCATTTTACCTTCTGCTCAAGGAGGGCCCGACGGAGGGACACCCTCTGTTCAAGATCACGCAGCTCCCGATCGTGCTGGGCTTCTGCCTGCATCTTGATTTTACTCTGATATGCATTCAGCAGCTCCAATTCTTGCTGCAGCTGCATCTTCAAAACCTGGCACTCTGCTTCCTGTGCCTCATCCAAACGCAGCTGGGAAAGACAGACAATAGAGACGTTTCACCATGGGGTAACCACTGCTGACACTCCAGGGGAGGACCGCGGGGAGGGGAGAATGGGATGGGACATTGTTTTCTTAGCAATACAATCGGCCTCTATTGTACTTCGCTTCGCTGAACAGAGGACCTATAGTGACAAAGACTGGTGACAGTGAGCCCACAGCACTGATGCAAGTGATGCTGATGAGCAGTGGCGCCTCAGGAACTGCGATCCACACTGCAGAGACCAGACTGCTGGAGGTGCAAACATCCTCAGCTCTCCTTTTGCTAGAGGCAAAGAGAAGTTCTCTTGTTCTGTTCAACTGGATTAACCAATTACCTGTACACAGGAGACTTAAGACCACAGCCCTGCCAATGCAGGACTTGGGAGAAAGAATATAACGAAATAAACCTAAAAGCAATATGATACTGAACTTTTAACCTTCCCATCATAAATGAAGCCAGCTACCCTGCCTCACAGCGTCAAACTGGTGTACAAAGCAATGTGAGCAGGATGCAATACGCAAGAAGTGCAAAGAAAAGTGCACATTCAAGTTGCAGCAGGGACTTGAAGCATTGCTCATGTGGTCATTCCTCAATGAAGTATCTCTCAAAGAAGGAATCACAGAACTTGCACAACATTTTGTTCTCAGAATTACAGTCAAAACTCTGGACTCCTCCATGACTCAATGAGCATCTTCCATCAGTGGGACATGTTTTGGTTGGTATCAACAAATCAAAAGCTAAATGACTTATGACAGCCAGATGCACACCGGTATGTGTATGATGCTCTAACAGGGATGTGTATGTTGCCAAACACATTTCATGCAAAAGCAGTCCTTTGGCCACACAGATGCATCACTTTGCATCTCTGCAACAGCAGTTTCAGCTTCAGCCTGCCTGGAGAGGATAGGGAGTCTTTCCTCTGCATTTGAGCGCTGCCCTTTAAACACAGAGGAAGGACTGTGAAGGGTATGGCATGTGCAGCAAGGAAGCAGAAAGCCTGCTGTCAGGATACAGAGCGGTTAAAATGCAAACATCCCTCCTTGGCTGAGGAACCCTGGGTCCCTCGGAGGCGACTCACAGCTTGTGTAGAGAGCATTTCATTAATGCTGTGATCATACTGCTCAGCCAGGATAGCCAGCTTCCGGGTCTGCTCCTCCTTGAGCCGTTTGAGGACAGCTTTATGTTCACTCTTTGGCGTGGTCTCCAGCAGATGGTTTCTCAGTGCTTTGTACTGTCTGGTTTGGATCTTGCATGTATCCTGAAACTGCTTCTTTATCTGTAGTTCTTTTGACTGGAAAGATGGAGGGGACACAAAGAAAAAACCAGCATGTTTCAAATGAGCGAAATATCCATTCAAATGGATATTTAGGATTACATTAAGGATATGAGTTCAAGAATCCACAAATGTATATTAACACCTACAGTGCAAGGAGAGAAGCAAAATACACCAGAGGCAATGACTATTGCTGCAGCTGCTTTGACACTGCTACTGTGCGAAACAATTACAATACAGACACTTTTATAACAAAGCTCCAGCCTAAATACAGCTGTCTCTGCACAAAGAGCCTCACATTTGTCACTGGACTGGATCCAGTCCTGGGTGTTGCTTTTCAAGAAAAGTTCTTGAGGGACAGGACTAATATTTATTAGCACCAAAAGCCATACTTACACATGACTGTGCTTGTATGGTACATATATATGAACAGCATTTAATGTTATGAAAAGAAGCAGATCTGGTGCATGGGAAGGGACACGGAAAAAGAGTGACACTTTTTCCATTGAGGGTTTGATGAAGTTATGATGTATTCTAACCTGTGATATTAAGAGCCTGGTTTTCATAAAGAAACTCAAAAATGGCTGGGAAAGATGTTTAAAAATGTACACCACAAGAACATCAGCACTGTGCTGGTCTAGCAAACAATTCCCTAGTCCCACTAGAGGCTTACTGGAGATGCAGTTTTCCTCCCTCTGCACTTGCTACCATCTCTGTACTGTTCCGAGACATAAGTGTGACTACACACACGGTTGGGAGACACCAATCCTGGAAAGGTATTGGGATCTGAGTTTGCTGGATTACCTTGAGTAAATGAATGACTTTTTGTCTTCTACCTGCCTCCAGAGAAGCCTGTGAAGGTTAACACCTACCAAGTGTTTTAAGACACTGGAAAGGAGTGTATGAGGGGTTTCTCTGTATCTTTCTGCAGGAGATCTGGCAGGGATACTTCTAACTAAGCAAAACCCAGAAGTGATGAGCAATGGTGGTTAACTGACATATGGTTAAGTTCACCATGGTAAGAAGAGTAAATAAATAAACCCCAATCACTAAAATCAGACATCAGGGCAGTCAGTATACACTGGGCCATCTCCACTGCCAGCCACCATGGCCAAATCCCAAAGCACTGGAGACAGGAACAGAGCACATTGGAACAGGACACAGATTCTTGTCCCTTGAGTAAGTTGGAGGGGCTTTGGGATACGAATCAGTGAGGCAGATACCTGTGCATGCCTCACATCAGCTCCTCCACTGCCTGCTCCTGGCATGAACTCAAGGCTCAGCAGAGCAGGCGGTAAGTGCAGCACTCCCAGCCACCCCACAAGGTGCAGTGGGATCAGACAATACATCCAGCACAATTCAGATACCAGCACACCCTGCTGCACAAAACGACCAAAACACTTTGCTAACCTGATGCAGAAAACAGGACAAAGATGGGTTTCATTCAAACCAAAACACGGATCACAGAGAGGAATGCATCGTTTTTAACCTTTCTAAATGTCACAGGAAGTTATTTCCCTCCAGGAAACCTTTAAGGTTATTTCTCCCTGCCCTTAAGGGAAGTATCAGCAGGTTACACATTCCCATCAGGGACCTGGTCACAGCAAACACTATCAACCTATTCTGCCCTCATTTTCTGTGAAGTCTTGCTTGGACACCAGGCTCTGTTTATAGGCTTCCAACCCAAAGGCTTTAACAACAGGAAACAGAAGGGAGGGGTAAGATTTCCAGTCAGACTTCTGACAAGATCATTTTGACCTATTATTGTGAAATACCAGCAAGAGGGTATTTGCATCACAATTAACACACTCCAAATAATAACAGCCGTTTTCACTGCAGGGTGAATTCTAGCTATGGGTCCTTCTGGTGCTGTCACAGAACAGACACTGACCGTTAAAAACTTGCTTCCAGGACAAAGGGCCTCACTAAACAACAAAGGGAAAGCCTGAAATGTGCCCCTGAGGGAAAACGTTGCTGGAGAGAGAAACTGAACAAATAGTCAAATTATCTATTCAATTAAGAATATTTGCCTGCATTAGTCAGAAGCAGGAGAAGGAGTTAATGCTAGAGAACAGCCTCAATAAAGAGGGGATTGTGCTACAAACCCAACGGTTGTCCACAGGCTGCATTATTAGCACTGTGTGTGCGCAGAGGTGCAGGATTGACAGCTCAAGCCTGAAATCCTTCACTAATCACAGAACAGCCATGCAAAGCAAAGTGCAAGCTTTCCATGCTCCCTGCAAAACGCTCCAGCCCTGTCCTCCCTGGAAGAGGGAAGGGTTGGAGAGTCTGCAGAGGTGAGAGGGCAGCCAAGCCCCTGCAGCCCAGAGAGACCATGGATCCTGCTGTCCCCACCCCAGCCAGGGAGGGAGAACGGACATGCTGCCCACTCGTGTTTGCACCACATCACCTTGGGGAGGCAGAACTCATTCATGCTAATCTCAGAAGGATCAACCTAATACAGCTGCTTCAGTTTTATTCAGCTCAGAGTGCAGCACAGCTTCCCTGTGAAGTCATCAGCTATTTATACACTATATCCTTGGAGATTCTCAACAGCAATCAGATGGTCCCTTGTTCTTACAAGCCAGGTTTTCCCTATTGAATAGTATTCTAATATTGACAAATCAGGTATAATTTTTTCTTTTCTGAAATTTTATTTTCTCTGTAGAAAGATAACTTGCAGGTGGTGAAAACTAATTCAGATGGGAAATATGAAGAGGAAAGACCTAGAACAACAAAGAAATCCCATGCTCAGTATGCCATACACTCATTTTGTTACTGGCACAGCTGAACACTGGGTGGAGAGAAGTCTGCCTCCTCAAAGGAATGTACCCAGCAGCTTTGTAAAGGGCCTTACTACTCCCTTCTCAGACACTTCAGAATAAACCACTGGACTTCTCTGGATGAAGTGAGGTCTTATAATGAAAACACTAAAAGCCTCAATTACAGAGGCCCCATGGTTCTGGTCAGCCACCACTGCTACAATGGCAGCATGAGAAACCCAGGAGAGACAACACAGCAAAGGTCAGTGCCAGGAGCTTCCTGAGGACACTGCACTTGGCTGCTGTCTCTCTCTTCCGTGCCACCACTTGTTACCATGTCAGCCTTAATATAAAAACAGCAACCAGGTGAGTTCGCCAAGATTTACAGTGCTGTTCATTTTGATGCACACAGCAACACAAAAGTTTTGGGGTTTAATTTTTAAATGACACTGCTTCATTGCAGAAAAAGAGATTTTATTCTTGTCTATGGGGGAGAAGATCAGAAAATGGTGTAGGAGGAAGAAGAGGGGAAAAAAAGGGTACTGAAAAGATTAAATGCATTTCAAACAACCCCAGAAAGGAAGGGACATTGCCAAGAAGGGTTTTTCAGACAAAAGAAGGGAATAGTGCTCTGCAGCCTTTGTGCACTACACCACAACACTGATCACCACTGCTGCGGTGCTTCCAGACACCTCTTCAAGTTAACCAGCTTCGAAATACCTTGGCCGTTTCCGCAGTGCAAACAAGAACTGAGCTGTAAGGGACCACTCCTCCACCCCCAGCAGCTCCCCCCCACGCCCCAGTACCTTCAGGCTCTTGGGCTGCTGCCGGACCTCCATGACGTGCTTGCGCCTCAGCTCGCGCTCCCGGCGCTTGTTGTACTCCAGCTGGTTGGTGAGCTCGGTCTGGTGCTGGAGCCGGATCAGCTCGCAGCGCATCTTCTGGATGGTGCTGAGGTGGCGGAACTCCAGCTCCTGCATGGACTCGTGCTGGCGCAGCAGCATGGCGTGCTCCAGGTCCTTCTGGGTCTGCCTTTTGTTTAGCTCCTAACAGGAGGACGGAGGCAATTATTAGATTCTTTGTACTTACTTGGATTTCCGTTCACAACGTGACGTTTCGCTTTGTTCAAAAGGGCATTTCTCTCTTTCCAAGGCATCTGAGGACAGAGCAGAGTTTCTTCATCTTATCAGCAGTAGACAGCAACGCCACCGGTAATTTTTCCTTCCTCATTTCACTTTTCTTTTTCCTGTTCTAAATGCTCAACAGGATTCACTGTAAGCATTTTCTGGAAAGAACCATAACTGTTGTGTCTGATGCCTTTTGGATCTAACAATTCCCCTGCAATAGGGCACTAACCTGGACATCGGATGCTGCATGATCCCCAAATGCCAGAGGGATTACCAGAAGGCATTGCAAAGCACCAAACCATTGTTTTACCAGAACACTTTGGATGTGGTAATTAACACTTCCGTTTGATTTGAGCTGGGTTGCAGGTGCTCCTGTGAGATGCACTTCAGACACTGGATTCCAGGTTTCATCTCTGCCTGCTCTCTTACCTCCCGAACCAGGTCCTGCTCCAGATTATGGCGGCCAAGGAGCATCCGTCTCTTGAAGCGGCGACATTCCAGCTCCAGGTACTGCCTCTGACGCCTCAGTAAGTTGGCCTCTTCCTCTGCCTGGAAATGCTGGATGTTCTCCTTCTGCTTGGAGAGCCACTCCTGCTTTTCCTTCTTTGGAGTGCTCTGGTTTTCATTCAACTCCTGATAAGGGCAAGGTAATTAATTCTGGAAAAGTCACACTAAGATCCTTGGCCACAAAGAACTGCACAATCCCGACTACTAAATTATGTCTCAAAGCTGTTCTACCCTCTCTCCTCAAGGTCAGTACCATCCTAGCCTCTGCAAAATGCATCATATCATCTTCTAAGGGTGTTCCAGGAGACAATTCACAGAGGAGGAAATTTAACTACAACCTTTTTCCCCCACTGGCCATAATGCTGGTTCATATCCACAGTTTCCTGACATAGAGATATATAGATAGCTCAAAACATCAAAATGATGGCTTGCCACTGAAAACATGTGGAAACCCTGCCATACTGCTTGACAGAAATTTTTACAGGCTCCCAAAGGACTGAGAGGAGGAGGAAAGCATTGACATCCTGTTGTTCAAACAAAACTCCAGTCACACGAAGCACATCAGAAAATTTTTGCGTCTTGCTTGATCAGCACACAAACCCATTTTAGAGTAACTCATCGAGGCAGAGGACACTCACTGAGATGCCAGAACTTGCAAAAAAAAAATAAATAAAGTGAAGCTCACAGGTGAAACTTCAGGGTTTCCACATTTGCACTACATTCAATACATAGCTTAAAGTTTCTTTGGCAAAAGACTCTGCTTGCTTGAATTACATACTAGAGATGCCCATGCAGTAATTAAGACTTGTTGTGATACATTTCAACTGAAGTATGAGACAGAACTCCTCTGTATTTCTTCAGTGTTTCTTGGTGCTCTGTGATCTACTGCCCACTTAGAAAAAGATTCTATGTTATTATAAAGAGCCCACGCTACCATAGTTTTTGTTAGATCTTTCTTGGCTCTGCTGCTCTTTAGCCTTTTTTTCTCCTGGGAAATGTCTATGTTTGGGAATATTCCCCTTTGGAGCAAGTTCCAAAGTTGAATCACACAAGTTGATGGTTGAGCACTAAATGGGTCTTTCAAAAAAATTATTTATAGTGCTTACGGTTTCAGCCACTCAACAAAAACAATCAGGAAGTTTGATTCTACAGTTTCTCTTGGTTTCACAGAGATCTCATATTTTCACTACAATGCAGTGATTATTAAATAATTACACAGTTTTCTCCATTAAAATGAAATAGCATTTTCCAGGTATTTTCCTTTAAAAAAATGCAGGTCACCTTTAGTGCTCTGTTCTCTTGATCCTGTAGAGAATTGTCATTAAGTTTAAAAAAATTCCACTAACTGCTGCAGTGCATGACCACTGCTTGTAGCAAGAAGGTATGAGAAAAATGCTCATGACCCTTCATAAGCTATCTTTTTTTATTTCTTAGGATTGCCAAATTTGCATGTTTTTGGCTAAAAAGCAACATTAAACAATGGAGAGGTTTGTACTTTCTAAAGATAAACATATAAGTGCCAATAAGTAAACAAACTCTCTCATTCTACCGTCAAAGATATGAAACAAATCTAGTATGCCCAGGAGTCTGCTAATGAAATGCAGAACTCACTGCAATCCTGTGGAAGATCTCTGGTGCACAGTGTCACCTTTTTTTCTGAACTCTGACTCTGTATCACATGCTGCCCTATATTCACATTTCTCAGTGCAGATGGGTTACCTCTTTCAGTTGCTCTTTACGGAGTTTATATTCTCTCTTCTGAGACTCCAGGAAACTGTTCAATTCTTTTTTCTGTTGGGCCTGAATATGCTGTTGAAACTTCTTTTCTTCATTGGCCATCACTTTAGCCTACAACAAATCCAGCAGCAGCTCAGTCTGAGTCCAGTGGATTACAGCATGTGTTCCATTTCAGCACCATGACCTGGAACTCCAGGTACAGTCACTGTGATACTCACCATGACTCTGGACAAACACAAATCTCAGGAGCTTGCCCTCACTCTCTCCTCATTCCCCATCCCATCAAAGCACCCAACAGAATCCTCTTCCAGTGCCTCATTCCCTCAGCCCTATTGTTCAGCCAGTCTTGCCTAACAAAGTCAACACCTATGATAAACTGTATCCTCAGCCCTCCACTGAGAGACCCGAGACGAACAAAGAATCAATAAGAACCGCTGCAGGCAGCACCACTTCATTATCAATTATTTAAAAGCATAAACCCCCCATATCCACACTCAACTAGACAGTGAACATTTAAGTGTAGTTGGCACATTTCTCTGCAGGCTAATCTGCCTCCACAACACTCAATTGCAGTCAGTTATTGACAGCACATTCATGGCAAGAGAGGGGAAAACCCTCACAATGTTTTTTCTGGGGTCAGTATTCTAATATTCAGTATGACAAACTGCAGTGAAGGACATACGTTTCCTCTAGTTACATAACCCCTTAGTGTAAGGACCTGATGTATTAGCCTTTTTCTAATCAGCAATTTACTTTGCTCCTGAAAACCAGACACGAAACAGACTACACTCACTGTCACCTCTTCACCAATGAGTGGAAGTGGACAATTCAATGTAATTGACAAACACAGGCTGGTCTGATAAACTGTAACCTCCTACCTCTTTTTCCATGGCTGCTTGGTGCTTTTTAATTAGCTTTTCCATTTCTGCAGCAAAATTGTTACGCTGTGTTTCAAGATCTTTGTCCAACCTGAGGCGATGCTCGTCCATCTCTGCCTTCAGTTTATTCTCTAATGCCATCAGTTGCTTCTGGTGCTGCCGTCTCATACGTTTATAGCCAGACATCTGCTCCCGGAGCTCAGAGTCCTGTTCATGCTCCTGCATTTGCCTTGTCACCTAGGAAGATAACCACATCAGGCCAAAGCGAGTTAATGCTGGCTAATTTACTTTTCAGAAGTCTTCAAACCACAAAAGAAAATGATTCAGTAAAGAAATATGATTTTGTTGTAAAGAAAGGCACACATCCTAATGGCAGCAGAGCAGATGAAAAACTCAATTCTGCTGTAGGAGATAAGCTCACATGGGCAAGAGCAGAGAAACAGTACAATTGCTACAAAGCTGGTACTAAATAATGGCCTTTTAGACTAATGCAGTGAGGGTGAATATACACACAAATATTCACAATATGCACATGAAAGTAAAAGGCAGCTTATTATTATAAATGGTTTCCTATATTGTGCTGGGCACATCGGATTTGAAACTATTTAATATACACAAATTACACTGGCCCAGGTGTCTCATTTAAGCTTTATTAGCCAACACTAAACTATTTCAGTGATAGGATCTCAGTCAGTGAGGATGCTCACACTCTGATGGAATCCTGAAAGTTCTAAGCAGTTGCACAGAGCTGTGCTCACAGCAGCCCCTCCTATACACCTGTACCCAAACAAAGCCTCCACCTACCAGCGACGCTGTGCGTATGGTAGCAAAGTGCTCTCGGTTGCGATAATGAGACTTGTGGCGAGACACTTGGGGAGGAGACTGGGGTTCTGATGCCCTTGTTCGAGGATCCGACTCCTCTCTGTAGTTTTCTTCCTCCTTATCAGCAAATATTAACACCAGAGAATAAAGAGAATCTGTGTTACTAAAGATATTTTTTCAAAAGGCATTCAAAAGGAAGAAAAAACATTTTACATTCATCAGCCCTGAAAGATCCTCCTGCCAACAAGATGGGTGAAGAAATACACTGCAACAAGAGCTCTTATCTAGGATATTTGCTCTTGGAGATTTCGTTGTGAATTTTCAGTACTAAGAGGAAAATTACTAATTAAAGCTGAAAATGAGAAAAACAAATGGAAAACTGAAAGATGAGCTAAACAGTTTACTTCAACAAGATATAAAAGGTATGAAGTAGATTTTATCAAGTCTAAAAGACAGAAACAACATCTTTGTAACTCTGAAAGACAGAAGATGATTTTCATTACACCCACTGCAGAAACACCTCAAAGCAAATTTTAAAATTTGTCATGGTGTATTCCACATTCTTATTTTGAGTTTGTCATTCATCACAGCACGATTACTAGTTAGATATGATACACTAATTAACTCCCCGAGGAAATACCTGTGTCTTTGTTGCATATCTGGGCAAAGAACAAGACATTCTAACCACACCTATCATTAGGCAGGGAACGGTGGTGCTTTGAGCAAAGGAGGGATAACCCCTCGATGCCAAGAGCAGCCTGGCTCACAGGGACACTCTGCCAGCTCACCCTTCCTCGGAAAGGAGAGAAGTGGTTTCTGCTGCATTTCTTTTTCCATGCACCTTTATTCATTAACCAAATATTCAAATCAAGTGCTGGGAAGTTGAGTGCTGCAGAACGAATTTCAGCGCTACTGTGGGTCCTGAATTTAAGAATTCACTAATGAGGAGGTAAAAAGAGGGGGGCACTCTCACACCCTGTTATCCCACAGAGCTGCGCTCTGCACATTAAGGGTATCCACTAAACAAGCCTATTTACAACCTGCACTCCACCTTCTCCCAATAAAGCAAACTGCTTTAGAAACAATTCAATTAGTAATTTTAGTGAATTAACAAACGACTTTCACAGTAACCTTTCCAAGCTTCCAGTGCACATTCATGTATTTGGGGCACAGTAATAAAACCTGAAGATAATGACTTGGGATTGGAAGCAGCTGACATTTTGTCATCATGCCAACCAAATCCTCTCCCTTTTACACCTTCCAAGCTCACCAGTAAAAACTGGGGTGCTTACCGGCTTTAAATGAATGACAGAGCTGTTTGACATCACCGTGTGGTCCCCCTCCATCATATCCAGCTCGCTCTTATCATCCGAGGCATCTGGAAGACTGTTAACACTACTGCTTTGGCTACTGGCACTGATAGACATACTAGGGATGGACTGATTACTTCCAACACTGTTCACCGTTCCCGTCCTGCCAACACCATGCTCTTGTTCCTGGGAGAAAGGAATTATTAAGAAAGTTCAAACCCATCCCAGTTGTATCTGTGGACATAACCACATGGAACATTCATTCCATTTCTTTCTAAAGGCATCCAGCTGCCATGACATGCAGTTTCCACCCTCCAGGCACTGCCATCAAACGTTTTTCTTGTGGGATGTTGGGGAAAGAAAGAATCAGCCTTGTCAAGATTAACTGGCTGATGTCAGATCCTTTTCTACAGTGAGCCTGTTAACAAGCTGAACTCTATCGTGTATCAGCTACAGCATGTCACCAGAAACTGTTCTGACACCAGCATCACCTGAGTGCTCAGCTGGGACCCTGCACCTCACAGGTTTCTTTCTGTACATGAGAACCGCAACTCAGTCTCCATCTCTGCATGGTGACTGCAGCACTCAATCAAAAAAAAATTAATTTCCTAGATGACTTTTAAGTAAATCAAGTACAAATTTCTATGTCTTAGAACAGCAGTCTCAGATGAAACTAGAAGACTGTCAAGGCCTTGCGCATATGGTGAAAACAGAGGTTAACTGCAATTGCTAGAGGGTCCTCATGAAGCCTCATGAACAGGCAAAGGAAGGGAGGATTTACAGAACTGGAAGCTGACTGTTCAAGCATGAACACACGGCACAGCTTCTTGCCAGCACTAGGCATCTACCCTGTTTGTCCTTGTTTGTGCCTTGAGGTAGCTTTATTCCAAGCACAAAGGGGAGACAGCGTTTACAGCCAGGTGTGTAAACAGCCTCCCTTTGTTTTAGCAGTATCTGAGTTGTGGTTATTTAAATGACATCCTCATTTTCTCTGGTTCAGTGATGAAATCCAGCATTTCTCTCACCTCCTCCTCCTCCTGTGTTTCCACTGCAGGGCCATTGTGGGCCTCCTGGAAGAGAAGCTTCTTCATTTTACGATACTGCAGGTTGTCCAGCTCTCTCACTGCATCCTTTGTTCTCTGAATCAGGTCTATTAACACTGTTTCGGGTCGCTCTCGAAGAACAAACATGTGCTGCAGAACACACAAACAGGTGAGTGACCTCTCGTGCCTCCAAAGAACAGGCTTTGAGGACACAACCATGAGCTCTAGTTGGGTTTATCAGCCCTCTACCCTGCACACCTTCCCAGCTTACACTTGCATTATTTTTCAGACTTCATGATCCAGAGAGATTTCAGAATGATTGCTTTCTGATGGCAGACCTCCACCAAAAAATAAAGACAAAAAACCAGAACTGGTGTTTCACATACCATGAAAACATGCTCAGTATAAACCCAGACTTTAGTGACCTTATCTGCTCATGGTTTAGTGAGGGAAGAGCAATAAATACCATACAAAAGCTAAAGGTCTGAGGCTGGCTAGTATCCTTAACCAAATATTAATTAACTCATGAGCTAACCCTCACTACAAAACTCTCTTCCTTCTTTAGAAAAGCCTGAGAATCAAATATTCATCATACAGCTCTGAGTCACAGGATAGGCTGTGAACCTTAGAGCCCAGTCCTCGAACAGCTCATCATATTCTGGTTTGGTTTTTTTTTTGGCTATTCACCACATTTCTCTGCAAAGGTGGTTACATTTTGCCAATAGGTAAAACAAGTGGTCTCTGTGTGTCAGAAGCAGCTTTTGCAGTCTCCAGATGCACTGTACTGTGCTGTGCTAGCATGAGTCATTATTAACACCATGGTTCCCTTCATTTTGTTCCTCGGGAGAACTGCAGTGCCGTTCCCACCGTGTCACATTCCCTACCTGGCCCAGGGAAGTGGCACACGGCTGTCTCAGACTAGAGAGATGGAAGGAATACATTCCCAAACATTTCATCCATCAGTGTTCACTTTAATTGCAGCACATTGCTCAAAATAAAACCAATCTGCAGAATTCTGAAATGGCAGGACTACACACCCACACCAAAACCTTTCCTGGATAATTGCATTTACTTTCTGAATAGACAGTTTTCAATGAGGCACAAGTCCTCAGAGCCATTTTTAGGTAAAAACATGCAAAAAGGTGCTGATAAAACCTGCATAAATAGCATCCATTTCCCTGCAATACAAAAAAAACTTTGGAAAAACACTGTTTAGTAGAAAAGGGGCCAGGACAAAAGGAAACCCAAAATGTCATGAGCATTGTAAAGAGAATGACAAGTTAGCTAAATTCTGAATGCCACCTGATGCCACAAAGGAAATCCATCAAAGTCACCCAATAAAGCAGCTCTAACACCCAACTTCTATGTGAGTTCTGTTCACTCAAGAACACATCAGCTTTTTGCAACAACCCAGCCCCCTGGCTCTGTCTCCAGACCAGAGTGAGGAAAGCCAAGTACCTGCACCATTCAGGAGCACAAATGAAGAAAAAATAAATAAATCTCAGTGTGAAGCAAGAGAAAACCTGCAGATTGCTGAGGCTTCTTCATGTCAAGGGTAAATATGGGAAAGAAAAGCTGCTTTCCTCTGCCCCCCTTCCCCCCAGAATACTACCAGAACAGTGGATTTTAAGTCTGTGCAAAGCACACAGGTGATGGGAGAGGCTACAAACCCTTGGGGTGTACATAGGAGAGGATAAAGAGGGAACTAACAAAAGATATTTGTTTGCTAATGCACGGCAGCTCTGTTGGGATTAATTATAATCACTGGAACAACAGAGTTCCAGAAACAAACTCTTGACAAGTCATCCAGTGTCACTTGATGGAGTGACCTTTTCTGATGAGAACTCCAAGGCTGTCTTGGAGGGTCACCTGGGGAACATGGAGATGCTGCAGAGAGGCAGCAGGGCCAGGACTGCCAGCTCAGTACACCCCCCAGCACTCCTGCTCAAAGGTGTTCAGGCAAAGAGAGCATCATTAAACCACGACCTTGTACAGCACGTGAGAAAGAACATCACAAGGCACAGCCCCTTCTCATACCACGAGGAAAGCAAAAAGGACAAGCAAGCCAACCTTCAGAAGCTCCTCTGATGTAGGCCTGTCTTGAGGAATTTTCTGGAGGCAAGAATCTACGAAGTTTCGAAAATAATCAGACCTGTGCCAAGGAGAGGAAAAAAAACTCATCTGAATGAACAACCCAGTTTAATTCATTAAGGAATCAAGATACTCACATCAGAGTGCTCTTAGCAGAAAAACTGGGGAGAAACCACACAGACCCAGTAATTCATCCTACAACCTCGGACATCCCTAGTCAAGCCAAAGACCACCACTTTGAGTAAGCAGATCCCCTTAACCTCAGCTTCCAGAGAGAATGTTTCGGCTTAAGAATGCAAAAATATGAGTCAGTGCAAGAGGAAGGAGAGTTCCATACAGAAGCAGACACACAAATGATTCAGTGAGCATCAACCCTGTCCAATTCTACACGGCATAAACTCTCAAGCTCCAATCAGAGCCCCTGTCCCATTCCCCCCCTGCACAGGTGTTTTATCCAGAAACAGTACTGAAATACAATTCCTGAAATGCCTTTGGCCCTCTGACACAACTTTACACTATTGTGCAATCTGTCACCAGGAAGAATTAAACACAGGATTCATTAAGTAACTTCTCTCCTTCTCTAAGCTGAAAGTCTGTATTTTGCCCCTTCTTTCTTTGAGTACAGGTGTTCAGAAGGTCAGGATTATACCCAAAGAACAGCAGGACATCTGTCGTACAGGTTTTATTTCTTTTCACCTTTACCACTCCCTCCATCTCATCATGCTAATGCAGATTTTCAGTAAATTCAATTACTGCATTGGTCAGAAAAACGCATAAAGTGAGTTGAACATTTAGTCAATAACTAGGGCATGAAATAGCTTAACCAGAGAAACTCAAAAGCAGAAAATATTTCTAAAAATAAGGTACAGTATATTATGGTAGAGGCCTAGTACTATGGCTTAGTAAACCACAATTAGGAAGTTTTTAAGTTTTGAAATTACTGTGTTTGCTGTTTCAAAAAACAGTTGTTGAGGCTGGAAGGCACCAAATGTTACGTCTGTGCCTTGTTCTTCTGAAGTTTATGAAACAGACACTTGCCACACACAAGCTGTGTCTTCATCTTGCAAAGTTACATTTCAAGAAAACAAGATTCAGGAATTGACAGTGTGGTTTGTGATTTAAAAAAACCACTAAAACCCACAGTTCTGGCAGGCTTGGGAGCTTCAAAAGTTTACTGACCCATGAACAGAAGTTTTACAGGATCTTATGCTCTTCCAGCAGCATGTCCTGTTTCTACTACACTGCAGAGTCTCAAAAGTATACTTAGTAATTGGTCAGTTTTATATATAAAATGTATAGTGAATCTAATGAGAACCTTCCAGCTCACATCCTCCCAACAGGAATCCAGCCATTTCAAGACCTCAGCATGACAAAGCACTCCATTGACAGCAATGCCCTCCAACATTCCTCGCTCAGCAACACTCACCATTCATTGGACTGGAGTGTAGGGGATTCATTCTGCGCTATGTGATATAAGGCACTCATTGCGTTCATGTTAAACAAAGGAGGCTTCCTTTCCGCTGCACACGAGAGAAAAGAAGTTTTAGACAGGGACAGAGTCTCATGTTTTTGCTCCTTTTTTTTTTTTCTTTAAGTTTACATCCCTTTAAAAAGAAAACCACCTCAGCAAAATCCCTACTGCCTGAACACGGAACCCAAACCAGCCCTACCCTGCAATCAGACAGATATGTTGGCATACATCCTGTGCCACTGCAGAAGATGAAAGCCCTTTGAAGATCAAATGCCTTGTCCTCTCAAGCTTTTAAATTACGTGGTTTATCATAGTTGAGTTCACTGACTCACTGTAATGTACTAAAATAGGAATAAGTTAACAGTAAGCTTAAACTCAGTGTTTAGCCACTAAGCATTCTTGGTTTTCTACACCTCCCCTTTCTTTTTTTTTTTAATCTACAGTTGCTAAAAAGCTAAGAAATACTTATTTCTAGCAGGACAGCAGTGATGAAGAAAAGGCTGGTTACAAGAACCATCAAATCACACTTAACTGACTAAGCACATGGGCAGGAAGTCAGCAACAGGCCAACTCTTTATACTATTTTGAGAGTTGTGTTCTCTTTGGCTCTTCTCTCTTTCAAGCTTGTGTTACTCTTATAGACTGACACAGCATGAAAGCTTAATGAGGAAGGAGATGATCTCACTGTAACAACAAAATTGAAGCTTCATCAGAATGTTTATGGGGTAAACTTATAAAGCTCAGCCTCGCCATACACATTCCAGAGAAGCTGGTCAGGCCACAAGGATGTTCCTACACCAGTCAAAACCCAACAGAAAACTTCCCTGCCTTGAAAAAAAACAAACAAGGAAAAAAAATAATGCTAGTTTTCTTATTCTGCTCCTCAGTTTTGAATCAAATAGTAGCAGCGAGGTTTGGATTAGAGATCATGGCTCACTCATGGCTATGGCACGATGGACTAAACTTTACAAATTCTTCAAAATGGGAGAACTGAGGAGTTAAATCTTTCCTCAAATGTAGCACCTTCTGTAATCTTACCTTCTATAATCTGTCAGATAACTAGCTGCTGTTATCAGGATCAGACTAATTATTCATTAAATTATTTTAACTGACTGTTTTCAGTAGCTTTTTCTTCTTAACTCACCTGAATCAACAGAAGTCTTCCGAAAACCCTGAAACTGAGCCCTCAACGAGGCCATTTCTAAGCCTAAGTGATAATCTGAGAAGACCACTACACATCTCATTTTCCTGCTGTCTTCGCAAGCTTACTCCAACCAGGAGAGCAGAGCCAGCCCCACAGAGCCAGCCCCCAGCCCTGCTGCCCTGCCCTGCTCTCAGCCCTCAGCAGCCGCAGAACGCGGCGTGCAGGAGGCTCTGGGGGTGTGGTGGCCATGAGCTCACTGCATTCCTGCAGCCCTGCAGCAGCCAAGTCTCCCCGCTCCACTCGGAGCAGGGCTTTGTCATGACAGTCACACCCCTCCGACTTGCTTCATATTGGCAACCGAAAAAAACCTCTGCTCTCAAGAAAGAATCTATTTGGCGTCCTGGAAGAAAATGAAGTTGACAGTTTGGAATGCCAGACAGCATTTCCAGCTAAACTGTGCAGTTCACATGGATTAGTGTGCTCCCGAGAGCTCTCGCTGCCCGGCTGGGCTGCTCCTCCACTGAGGTCGGGCTGGAGTCTGTGCAATCCCATGTGCCAAGGATGGGAGGCCAGCGCCCGGTGCACTGGAGTGGTGGTGTTGTGCTTCAGTGATGGTATTTTTGTTCCAGGAAAATATTATGTGTTAAATTTAAACAGAACGCCATACTAAAAATGTCCTTTTAAACTGACACCTTGCTTTAAAGAGTCTGTTCTAATGGCAATGCCATCATTTCTTAAGGCTTTGACTTACAGGTTATCACTTCAAAACTCTCTATTTCTCTAAGAAAAATCAATAAATCTATTCACAATTGATAACATACACTACATATAGCTTTGGAAGCGCCCACTTACCCAAAACTTCATTACTGCAGGACTTGATAAAGCATTTTATATTTTCATGCAAACAGTATCAACTTACAGCATTAAACATATTTCCACACTGGCAGTTTTAATGGTTGGTTTCTAAAGCTGTTCAGCAGTTTTTCAGTTCAGAAGTGCCTCTCCCACAGAACGTGAACACCCTCAGTGATATCACTTGGTTACTGTCTTTGCCTACATAACTTTCTCTTCAGGTAATGAAAACGCTTCAATAAACATAAAATTGGAGGTTTGTCTTGAATTTTAGAGAGCACATTTATCTCTTTTCTCTAAAGCTCAAGTCCTAGAGAAACCAGGACAATAAGGAAGCACAGATCTTCTGTACTGTGATTCAGCTGAATAAGTTCTAAGTGTGAAATAACTACATTTTATCATTTCTCCAAGGAAGTAACTTACCTAACTCAATACAGGTAATTCCAAGAGACCAAACATCTACTTTGCCATCATACTGCCCTTCATCCATGGCTAAAATCACTTCTGGGGCCATCCTAAAATAGGAAATTGGTTTTCATAAGTGGGCAATGGAACACATTATCTTCATCAGTACAAAACAGGCTATTTCACTGATTTCAGCTACCATAAACAAATCACTCCCCAAGCTATCGGGCATGACCACGGGGCACTGGGAACAAAGACCAGGTACCCACACTAGTGCAGGCCTGCAGAGGCTCCAAGATGTTCTCCTGTGCTCTGCCCAGCTCTCCATTTACGAGTAGCACCACCTTCTCACCCCCCCCCCATTTCCAATAGCTGACCAACTCTGGTGAAATCATTACAGCATGCAGTTGTGTAAACACCACAGATTAGGTGTAAGACATCAAAAGCATACAAGGGATCTGCAAAGGGGTTTGTTCAATGAACCTGGCCCTTCCTATGAAAGAAAAAACACTTCAGTTATTTCAACAACCAGATGCTGTGAGAACACGCAAATTGTTTAACCACTGGAGAGAGTGATTAAAATATATTACAGATGATTTGATCCCACCTCTACCACTTAAGGTCAGTGTAAGCAAAACAACAAAATATTTTTATTACTTTTTGGGAACTACAAACACAAGGATTCACCATTTCTTGGCACTCAGAGCCTAGTTAGTATTTATTTTTTTTTTGTACAAAGTACATTTAATCACTATCACAACTAGAAGGTTACAAAGGTAGCACCAGTAAGCTCAAGTACATTAAATACCCAATAAATGATCTTTTCACTTCACAAAGCCAGAAATAAGCTTACCAATATGGCGTCCCCACAAATGAGTTGGCAGGAGATGCAATGGAAGCAGACCCAAAGTCAGCAAGTTTCACCTGTCCTGGCTCTGTCAGCAGGATGTTTCCTGCCTTGATATCTCTGGTTAGAGAATACAAGTGTCAGTATTACACCTCAGAGGAAAACCTTCTATTGCACAGACTACAAAACACACCAGTATTCACATGTCCAAGATCTAAACCAGCTACATTTCCTCCAAAAGCCACAAAATACCCACATTTCTTCCAAAGTCTTTAACCATCAGATTAATTGCTTAGCATGGCCCTTGATTTTGTAATCTTTATTCTTAAATATTACTCAATGTTTGTGTTAAAAATCCACTTAAAATGCCACAAAAAACCTCAGACACAGTTCAGCAATATCTCCTGAACCAAATACATCCTTTATCAAGGCTTTTTAAAAAGACCTAATAATGCAGCTATGCAAATTCTTCACCCTACCAAGATGCCACAGCTACTTTAAACACAAAGAACATTTGCATCCCAAACCTCCTGTGTGCTTCTCAACATGTTCAAGTAAAGCTAATTTTTCAAGAATTAGTGCTCCCTCCAGCCCAGAGGTCTTGGCCTTGCAGTTCTGACAAGTTACTGGGGTGAACTCAGCCTGCCTTGCTCTTCACTGCTTCAGGAACAACCAGCATGGGATCAGGCACTGAAAAGCTTAGCAGATTCAAAGGAATTCTGCAGGAACTATGAACACCAGCTGTAAGAGACAGGGCATGTGTAGATACACAGCTTGCTAGTGTTTAGTCTACTATAAATCACTTGTTTGGGAGCATATGGACACTGAAAAGAAAACCTCTGCTTACAGTATTAAATTTGGGATGAAGGGGATACAATCAATAAAATAAATTACCTGTAAGTGTGTGAGGTAGCAAAAGTATAACCACTTACCTATGGATCATATTGTGAGAATGCAAGTATGCTAATCCCTGGAGAGCACCATGGGTAATTGCTGCTATTTCCACCTCTTGCAATGGCTTTTTATGAACTTAAGGAAAGAATTTATGTGAAATTCAATATTACAGAAAACAATGCAGTTTGCAGCATGCAAGTGAGCACTGTTAACAATGTAAATAGAAATATTAAAACTTTATTTTCACTAGGTTCAGCATGAGAAGCAAATGTAAAAATAGTTCCCAAACTATAATCAGATGGAACCTTCTAACTGTAAAACAGCAGCTACTTACTACCAAAGAGACTACTCTGCAACCACAAACTACATTTCGGTCAGTTCTGTGACCATTCTCCCAAATAACTATTTGAGACTCAGTATCCAGTTTTCCACTAATGAAGCTAAATCCCAGTCCCTACAACTTCACAACTATCACACACAAATAAACTGGAGCAATACAGATGAGACTGTGGCAGCTCAGCATTTTGTCCTGAAATGCTTCTGGCAAGGAAAGGAGCTGAACAACTTACTGGCCATACATACATCTTTGAAGAAAACCCACTATGAGAAGTCCAACAGAGAAACACCCATTTAACAAAAGACCTCATCAAGCAAAACCCTAACACTGCTGCAGGCCTACAGCTGTTAGTAAGCATTAGGACCAACAGCAAGGGTTTTCAGAAATAAATGCTGAACTGTCATCACAGGAGAACCTAAAACTCAGAAGAAAACAAATAGCTGACTGACAACTGTGAAATAACATAAACCAAGATGAAACTAAGCACCTAGGAAAGCAAATATTCTACAGAAAACCTATTACAGACATGCAATAACTGGACAAACTTGTGCTTGTTCACACTCAGTCAGTCCCCCACATAAAACTATACTCAAGGGACAATTCTGTGATGCTGTAACCTCCTACTGCAGCAATGTCTTTTTGACTTTCCAACAAATAAACATGCATGACATACCTTCTAGTAAGTCTGATGCTGATCCTAAACAATACTCCATAACAAGCTGTATGGGAAGAAATAGCAGTTGTTAGATATTCTCTAGCAGTAAATGTTTGCTAGACTCACGTGGAGAAACCCAGCACTAACCCTTGGAGCACACAGTGCACACTGCCTTAACAAAGAAAGTATTGCTGGTACCAAAGCCCCATCCCAGCACTGTCACACCGACCCCTCGCACAGCACAGCTCTCACTGCAGTCAGAACAACCCTCCTGTGTAAGACACCAAGCAACAACACTTGAAAGGAAGGCAAAAGCATATTCATAACCAGTTAGGTATTGTATTACATATCGTATTTTATATGTACATACTTATCAGGAATGTTAAATTGCACTTAACAAGCTTATCAGAGTATTAAAGAGCTATTTAGGGATTTACTTAAGATTCTGTCCCAGTCAGATTTCAAAAAGAGAATCTAAAACTTTGTCCTACAAATTTCTTGTAACTAATACATGCATAGTACCTGGAACTTAAACTATTAGTTCAACAATATAATTTCTTTAGTACATTGTATACAAAACTTTGTCAATGATGAGTGCACATTATTTCAAATACTCAGTCCACGAGGCCAAACGCACTACAACAGCAGCACATTCACCTTATTCTGTACATGGAAGTTTCCCCAGATCCTGATTCCAAAAAGTACATTAAGTTTTGCTGAGCACCCATAAAATCTTTGGCTGTGCTCATCTGAGCCTGTGCAATGGCAGTGCTCAGGTGGCTCCCAAAAGCCAGCTGGAGAGGTTTGAAAGCTTCCTTAACCAAGGCCAGAGAAGTGCAGAGCAGCAGAAGCTTACCCATGCTGTATGCTCCCGCAGATAGCAGCCTTTGTATTCTATACTGTTAGGGTGTTTTATTCTTTGGAGGAACTTGACTTCCTTAATAATATCCTGCCATTTCTGTAGGGAATAAAAGGAAAAAAAAACTTTATAAAACTTATTTTATAAAACCTTTGGTTTTTTAGGTTGTTGTTATTATATAATGTAATTATTTAAACAGCAAAACTATCTCAAGGTTCCAAATCAAAATAGATTTGCATTGACACCATGATGTTCACTGTTTAACTCCTCAACAGACCTACAAAAAAAGTGGTTGATTGATCAGGCAGTGTGTAAGGATCTCTCATGAACATAATACTTTATATTTTATGTGTGCATAAGATAGACTGGTAAACAATACCTGACCAAGTCCTCAAAAAAGAAGTGATCCTCTTTAAAGGGACACCATTTCTGTTGGTAAATCAAACACACACTCCAGCCAGAAAGAGATGTGGGTGATAAATGTCCTTCAGCAAGATCAGCTGTCTCTCTCGTAACTCTTGCAGCTATAAAGACCTATCCCTACCAGTCACTAAATTACACTGGATGAGGTCCCATTTATCAGCTGCCAAATATCTGACCACATTCTTGATAACGTTTCTCTATTACTAGTTCAGTCTTTACAAGGACCAATTTCAAATGAGTTACCTACTAGATAAGGGAATGGTTTGGCAGGAGAAAAAACATAAACAGATAAACCAAGGCCCATGTTTGTAACAAGGGGAGCTCTGCCAGGGCAACTTTAAAGGACAGAAGAGGCCAACATGTGCCTTGACACTGCCACTGCTCCCCTCAGAGACCTCTAAGTCCTCCCATTTGCTGCACATCCACATCTCCTCAGGCAAGAAAGGCAAAAGCTTGTGAGTGCAACAGCAAAACTACATTTTCAAAATCAAAAGCAGTAGCTGAAACCACTTAAATATGCAGAAGTCAACACAAGAGTGTTGACACTGCAAATGTTTTTGAGCAAAAGTATCAGTTCTGAAGTTAACCAGAGGCAGAGAAACCTCACCCAACACCAAAAGGTTCAAAAGCTGTTCTCCAGGTCCTGTTAATCTCTCAGCACACTCTTCCTCGGGCACAGGTATGTGGCTGAGATTCACTGAGGGACAGAGGGTTCATCTACCCTAATCCATTGGAAAACATGTGCAAACCCCAAATCCTCCTCAATAAAAAGTTTAGGGTTAGAGGCAGCTGATTGACTAAGTTAAGCATTTCTCAATACCAGCGATGTCATGGGAATGACACAGTGCAGCTATACTAACAACCTCTACCAGTGCCACTGGAACTGCTGCCTTTTACCTTCAGCCTCAAAGGCTTTGAGGTACTAAGGAATAAAAACCAAGCCAAGAAAGCACCACGTTAAACATCTACACTGGGAGAGAGAGGTGATACACCAGTCATGAAATATTTGCAATTTCCTGCATAAAAAGGGGCTCCAAGACCACATTAAGAGCACAGTAGTACATTTTTTCAAAGGTTTTAAACTTATTTTTAGCATAAAATATGACCTTATTTTTGAGAATAATTGTTCTCACCAACAATAAAATTTTATTATGAAACCAAAGTAAATATGATACCAGAATGCCCTTCATCAATTTTCTTTACATAGGTTAGATCATAACTCCAGCAAACTTCTGAACAAAACAAATAAATATGGAAGTAAAATAGAAAGAGTTTTAATCCTGGTCTTATTACTTTCTTCAAAATAAAGAAAACATACTCACTGAAGACAAACAAAAGCTATTTCTGAAGCATGCACAGTTTGTTTCATTCATGTGAATAGAGTATTTATAGCCCACAGTAATTAAAACAGTAGGACAAGTAGCAAGTGCAAATTATTCTTTCATCAGTACACAGTTAAACAAGTCACCGCAGTGACAAAACAGAAACAGGCATAGCAAATTTGACTCTGAAGCTGGAATTTTGAACTGCTGGAGAGACACTGCCACCTCTGCCTCCTACACAGACATACATACACACAGAGGAAGGAACAGTTCAGCTCCTGAGAGTGCACATGATTGATACACAAAAGGCACAGAAAGCCTTGAGCTGTTAGTCAAACTCATCAGAGCAAGGCTGCCTCTAAGATTGGAATACAGAGGATGGAGGGAGGGAACCATAAACGCCTGGAACAACATGCTTACAATAAATACTTTTGTTGAAAAATCATGTCACAACTTGATAGATGGTATTTACCAGAAATAATACCAAATCAGCTGCTCATATCATGTTGGGCTTTTCAAGAATCTGTATTAGCACTTAAACGTTTCAAGAACAAAATCAACCATCACTGCTAAATGTTCTAGGGAAAAGAGACACATCTGGGGTGGCCATGAAAACACTTATGTCTAAATCTCAGAGGCCCACTTTTACAGACCTCCCTGCAAAGACTGCCTTAATCCCTGGCTCTGGCAGTTCTTCCGGAATTATGCTGCTGTTCAGATTTTCACACTCATTCATTCACTGCTGTTCTGCCTTTGTTTAAGCTGCTCATGAGCACAGTCATTCCAGGGAAGGATGTGTTCTGCCTCACTACTTTGTACAAGCAAGGCTCCCTCTGAAACTCTCATGGCTGCATCCGCTGCTGTTATTCCTTTGCTCAGGAAGCACCATGCCTTTATTGAAAGGTAATTAAAATTGAACATTTAAGGGCAATAAGACACTTTAACACACAAACCAATCATTTCTAATTTTCTTTTTTCCTTTCTACATATTTATGCAGACCCAAAGGGAGCCCTTCGAATCTGGAAGAAGAGAGTCCTACCCACCTTTTCCAGGAGCAGATTAGGCGGAAATACACTGTGAACAGTAAACTAACCAGTTTTGTTTATGCTGTACCCTCATTCACCTTTACAGTTACAGAACAGATTTCTCCTGCAGGAATCCAAGATAATCAAAATCATCCAATATAATATGCATTTGCAATGGTCAAGGTTTAATGCACATACCTCATTGGACTGCTTCCCACTATATGACATTTTCTTGATGGCCACCACCTCGTTGGTGCGCACATCGCGTGCCTGCAACAGGAAAAGGCAGCACATCAGTTTCTTCAGGCTCCAATTTCACAGAAGATGCAAACCAAACACACTTACTAAAAAACCCAACATCTTTATCCCTTAGTTAACTTTTGCAGGGAGTTAAACTAACATATCTTCCAAGGGGTGTGACTGCTGCAACTACTGAAAATTTCTTTCCAAAGTAAAAGATGACCCTCCTGTCTGTGAGACAAGGTGTAACATTTTTCCATGGTCCACAATCCAGCAAGTCTCTGCAGGAGTTAAGCACTGTGACTTCTAACTAAAAATCACAGCTTATAGAAGCCGCTCTAACTCAAGTAGAAGGATTTTTCCCTAAACCAAGTTCTCTCCCTGCCCAGGACCATTCAAAGTTGAACAGAAGAACGGCTCACAGCCCAAGGTCCATTCAAACCATAGGATGTCTCAGGATGCACAGGAGATACCTGCTCCACACAATGCTGGCTTTCTCCCCAGTGCTCCCAAAAATTACCTTTTGTGTTTTTAAGGAACGCAGATGAAACAGAGAAAGATGGCAGTGATCTAAGCAACCCAGATTAGACTTCCACTTTCTCAGTGCCACGGTATTGTTATTTACACTGCACAATAAAAGCACGCGGTTTCTCACATTGCAAAGGCAAACTTCCTGACTTCAGACAGCAACAATCCAACATAAGACCTAGACGTGAGGTGTTTAATTCAGCACCAAAGCAAGGGTTCATTCCTCCTGGCATGACAAGGGGCAGCACCTCACAGGAAGGATGGCCCCAGACAAGACACCAGATTTCCTCTGTTAAGATATCAGCAGCATGGGAGCGTGGTGGAGGAAAAGACCTCTGTGGCCCTCTGGTAAGAGTAATCAACTTGGACACGAAACCACATTATATATATCAGAATAATGTGCACTACAGCATTCACTGATGACTCATGAAAATGCTTACTTTTAATATCTTTGTACTATCAAGCACAGCCTATCAGAACATGGATTAGTAAGTACCAGGTCTCTGTCTTTTGTGACTTTTTTAGTCATGTTTTAATTCTGATGTTCATTAAAGAGATTCCCAGAATTCCCTGACAGTCTTTATTTCAACCAGTTATCATGAGCTTGAAGCAATACTGGTTTTAGTTTTCTTTCTGTTTGAGAGGATCCTCTCTCTGATATTACCTGTAAAGTGTGTGGGGGGGTGTGTGTGACTATTTTTGTTGTTTGAGACAAAAAAAGGAGGAATAAAATTCTTACTCCTAGATGTTTACTAATTAGAGACAATCTCTGAAACATTCAGATCGGTGAAGAACTGCAATGAAACAGGAAGCAAAACACTAGAGCAGAGCAGAAGGAACCCAGCTCTAACAAAAGAGAGTGGGTTATTCTTCTGCTCCATCTGCAGTGTTCCAGTGTAGTACGTTTCCTGTGTCAAGCAAAAGCTATTATTACACTGCAAAGCAGGGAGTAGGGTAAGGATAACACCAAAAATGATTCAGAGGTGCCAGACTTGCAGTTTCTAAGAAACTAAAACCATGATGTGAACCACCAATACGAAAGAAAGAAAAAAAAAAAAAAAAGAAACTTTTTGCCATTGCAGGATGCAATAGAAACAAAGACAGACACAAGTAAACACTCAACCAGGTCAGATAAATATATCATCCCTTCCTGGCATCACTGCTAGGAGGGAAGGAAGGCAGGTACAACAAGCAATGACACATTAAAATGTATTTTAAAAAAGGCAGGGGAGATTTCAGGATTATACAGATTTTTCTATCTGTTAATTACCCACACACGTATTTATCAACAGCACCTTTTCAATGCAGGTTTTATGCAATGAAAGGCAACAGGATGTTGTGCATCAGGAAACCAAGGTAAGCAACCCCACTTCCAGAACACCTACAGTTGTACAATGCTGAGAAAGGGAGAACCAGCCCAGCTGAACACCCCAAGAACATTAAAATCATGGAGTTTCATTTACTTTTTCAGTTTCCCTGTGATCCTGAATAACTGAAAAGAGATGGTTCCGAGACAAAAGCCAGGGAGATGCACAAGGCCAGGTCACTTAAACATCCAAATGAGTGAGGCCTGCTTTATGGCAGACATGTAAGCACATATATAGCCTGCTTTCCTCCAAAAACTCCACACAAAGGACCAACACCTGGTGACCAGGGTAACTTCAGCATTGACACAAGCAAAGCATGCACAAAGAGAAAGTGAAGTATGTTCACTGGCTTCAGTAATAGCCTTTAAAGCACTTATTAGCTATAATCCAATATTATATTAATTAGAGAAAGTTTAATTGTTTGCAGTAGCAGAACCAAAATCTTGTTAGAGAAACTTAAGAGAAGTTTTGTTCTCTAGCTTTACAGAGGAATAAAGGATCTGAGACATACATTCCCCTATGTTTTATTTCTTCATACTCATTTAATTCACACTAAATTTCCCTCCTCATGTTGTCTTTCTCATGTTTTGGATTTCTGTTTGAGGTACAGGGTACACATTGCATGGAACAGTTTCAGATCCAAGATCCCAGAACTGTCAGTAGTAAAAATGACACGACACAAAACTTAGAGGTTAAAACTTCCCAACACAGAAGTAGCAGCAAAGTGCCTTTATCAGAAACGCTCTCTTGAAAAAAATAAAGCCCCCAAACAGGCTGGAGCTGTGTGACGCACTACGTACGACTGCCTTTTTGCAAGTGCCAAATCAGAGGTAACTTCTGTCCAAGAAGCACAATCCAAATACCAGCAAGAAATTGTCCTCTATAGTGAATAAACAGTGATCTATGATCAGCTGGGAATTTAAAATGGTGGGGGGAAAGAGAAAGAAGGAGCTAGAAATGAATGGCCTCTGACTTTCCATCTCTTTGTAGCAGGGGCTGGTCATGGGCCATCAGCCCTTACAAACAACAAAGTTCAGGCAGGCCTGAGTGGCGGTTTCTTGCTGGTGTTTGAGAATGCTGTTGGCATCCAGCTCACAGGTGTGCTATGGGTTTCCATATGTACCTCTGTAAGATACAGTGCTCCCAAAAAATAGCATTTATTCAACAGTATTTCCACAGAGCAGGAAAATGTATTTGCTCAGTTCTCTCCTTTTATGTTCACTCTTAAACCAAAGTGAGTAAAGGAGGTGAATTTAAGGCCGCAGGTGAGTTCTGTTTCATCAGAAAACAGTTCCTCCCCCAGATCTGTTCCCAGACAGTGGTGGCTCATAGTTTTAAGCAGGGAACAAAATTAAGAAGCTTTTCCTAATTAGTTCATCTGTGCTGCATTAAATTTGTGCTGGAAGGTTCCCAACATGGTTGCTGCAATTATTAACACTGAATAGGCATCTCATAAAATAGTGACACAAATGGGTTTCTGAAGGAAAATTGGCAGGTTTGGCCACACCTCCTATAATTACAAATGTGAAAAGGTTTTTTGAGGAAAAAGTCTTTTTCATGAAGGCCTCACAGTATTTGGTTAACACACAGCAACCTGCACTGAGGTTACCAAGAGGATCCCACTGCTGGCTGAGCTACACAAGCAGCCTGGGAAAAATTCTGCTGTCCAGACGTTCATGTGAAGTAAGTTTTATGCAGATGAATATTTGGATTTTTGCCAGCAGTAGGAAAAGATGTGACAGGACAAAGGACAAAAAAAGTACTAACACTGAGGTGTCAAACACAAAGAATGGCTTTAAGGGAGCCTGGGGGGATGCACGAAGGGAGACAGAACTCAATTTCTCTCAAGGAACAAGAGGTGATAAGGAGGTGACCAGACCAAGAGAACTGCATTGCCAGACAGAACTGATGGAGCAGAAGTCTATGCTTTAATTTGCAGATAAAACCCTGCCTGAAATACAGTACACATAAAAGCACCAGGCAAGGACCACATTTCCAAGTTTTGTTTTCAGTTTGTATGCAAACACCCTACAGATACTGCAAATTTGGAGAGGGATTGAGACTGTGCAGACACACAAGAAAATACCTCTGTCCCAGACACCACATAAAAGCAGTCACAGTAGTTTCTTTTCCTCAGTATGTTCAAAACAGTCTATGTCCACAGTTCAAAAAGAGACACAGCTAAAACTCCAAGTGATGGAGCTACTTACAAAATAAACTGCTCCGAAGCTTCCATGGCCAATCTCTCGGAGATCTGTGAAGAGTTTCTCCGGATCTTCTTTGAAGAAGAGCTCTGCAATCTCGGGGTCCTTCAGGCTGCCCGCTCGGCTGGTTGATGGCATCCTGCTGGGCAGTGAGCCGACCAACTATCTGGGTTTAAAGTGCTGCTTCAACCCTTGGCTCATCTGTATGAATGGAGCCTCTTCAGCATGGATTACTGCAAGAAGAAGATTGCAATCCTTCACTGATTATCTTCTCCTCAAAGACCCCGAAACAAGCTACAGCAAAGCAACTTCCACTCCCTCCAGCCCAAGCAGCCCTGGCGAGTGAAGCAACACAACCTGTGTGCCAGGGTAATGTCACAGCCCCACTGTGTTACCAGACAAGCACTGCTCCAGAACACAGACCAAAATCAAAACATAAAACAGGACTCACTCCATGGTCCAGCATCTGGTCAATCGCCTGCAGAGCTGTCACAAAATCTCTGACCTACAGCAACCACCAGTTTGTCACTAGCGAGCCCACATTAGCGTAACACCCTCCCTCTTGAAGAGTTACACCCACTGTGTCTTCAAGAATTGTCTGGACTTCGTGATATCTATCACAAAATCCCCATTCTTCTGAGGCTTATTTGCAACCCCCTTCCTCAGAGGAGCAGCATCCAGGACAGCAGATACTCAGTTCCACACACAATACACACCCTTCTGCTCTGCTTCAGCAGAGGCAAACACACATTTTAATTGTGATGCCACGTGAGACAATGGACAAAAGTTCATTGCCAAACACTTTCTTCAGAGGAACTTGCAACTTCAGACACAATCAGGAACCTATGAAATCCCTTCTGTCTGCACTGTGAGTTTGCTTTCGTTTACTCAAAGTCTTGTGTCTTGGAATCCATTCAGAATAAAAGTATATTGTCAAGTTGTTGTAGTATCTTACTGTCTCTTCATAATGGGTGATGCCAAACAATCACTACAAGTAAAATGCACATTTTTTCCTATTAAAAGAAAGTATCTGGATTTCCTCTTGAATTATCACTAATAAACACAACTGTTACTGGCAAACAGTCAATCACACATCTCACTTATTTCCAAAAGTATCTATCAGGTCAAGACTTGTGCTTTTTTAATTCACATTTTTAATCTCAAATTTGCTTTTTAAAAAAGTTAGGGGTTTATTTCCATTATGAAGATGTGAAAGACAACAAACCCAGGTTTAACTAACATTATCAGAAAGCCCTATCCGTGTCCATTTCTCCTCCTCTTCTGGGCACTATAAACTCCACTTTTCTCCAAGCCTCTAGATCATCAATGAATCATTTGTTTTCCACTCCCTGCAGAGCAATTCCTGCAAGGATGAAAAACGACATACTCCTGCATGCTTGTACTCAGTGGTTCTCTTCTCTGGACAGTTGCAGCCTGTGAAAGTGCCAAACTCTGCCTGCCCCCAGTTAGTTCAGGGAGCAGCCAGCATTGCTGCACGGAGAGCAGGGCTGTGAGACAGCCACAACATACCCAGCTCTGTAAACTCCACAGAGTCTCCCCTTTTTGGGATGAAGACACGCACGGGAGAGAGAACACATGGAGGCAAACAAAATCCAGCTTTTCAGTTTTCCTCCAAGCAATCAGCATTCAAAAAGATTTATAAGGCAAGCCAGAGCATGTTTCTGTGATAGCGTCTCCTCAGAGGGTAAGCAAAAGCTGACACTCAAATCCCAGCGGTGGGCCAGGTACAAAAGCATACATATAGATACATACACACAGGCAATATGCAGCTGCTGCCAGCTCAGCCACACTGCGCTGTGGATGCAGGGTCACTGCTGCAGCCCTGGAAGCAGCCAGGACCCACACACCATGTACCTACCTGCCAGTGAGGCCGAGTGGGATGCACAGCAACCTTCCCTTGCATAACACAGTAACTAACACTGTGTGGGAAGGGAAATAATTAGCTCCAGCTCAGCCCTACCTGAAACACACTACATTTATGAAAGCTGGAGGAAAAGTGAGATTTTTTTTATTTTTCTTTCTTTCTTATAAATCAACAATATTCGACTTGATTCCAGCTCTAACAAGCACATAATGCTGAAAGACAACTGTTTCACATTTACAGCCCCAGATGAAACAATAGACAAAAAGCACGTCAGAAAAGCAAGAGAAAGGAGCTGGGGGAAGGGAGCTGATAACCAGAGCACACTCAGTATTATCGAAGGAATGCTTCTTGGATCGACGGTAATGATGTCATGTTCCATCTCTTAAGAAGCATCAGATTCTTACAAAAAGGACATTGTTGTTCAAAAGCAACTGCTGCAATCCCAGAATGCCCTTTTCCCTACATCTGTTAGTCAGAGGGGCTAGGCTTGGATAAACCTGCTAATGTGGCCAGAAGTCCCATGTCCCCAGGAGCGGGCGCGTGAGAGCCAGCGGAGAGGAAAGCGGCGCTGCAGCTGACGTGGTACAGCCTGTCCCCCTCCCCACCGACCCCCGGGGCCAAACCAGCCACCAGACTCCTTCCTGGAGGCCTTTCTGAGCATGCCTCTGAAATGTCAGCACCAGAACACTTCCTGCTGCAGCCAGAACTTCTACAGGTCCACTGACAACACACACAGATGTGGGACGGGGCAGAGCAGAACTTCTTACCGACTGGGATACACCTTAAAATACAGGCTTTACTCCCCTTTAATCCTGAGCACTGAGGCAAATTTCATTATCTTTACCCTTGGAAATAATTTCTGCTTTGAAATGCATGAGAATAAAAATACTAGGTATTAAAATCTATTTAACAGAATAGTCACAAACATGTACATGACACTGAGCTTATCATCTGATCTGCTTAGATGGAACAATAAAATGCATTAATGTAAATTCCATCCATAAGAAAGCTTTATACAGTCTCACTTAATATTAAGTGCTCCCATTTTTGTGGATGCTGCAATATTAAATTCCCATAGTCTTCTTTTTACCCAGACAACAGGCACTGCCTGCCAAAGCCCAGCAATGCCAGCAGCGGAGCTCTGCCTCCTGCCTTGCAGTAATGACACCTGGACACTGTGGGGAAATGGAAGGAAAGGCAGAAGTGACATGCAAACAGTTACTGCATCATTTTAAGTGTATTAAAATACAGATGACTCTTAAGATTTAAAAAACAAACAAACAAACAAAAAACCTACAAGTAAACTGCACAGAGAATTAAATCACACAGCAGCAGGCCACTGGTTTTCTGAACTACAGTCAAGTTGCACTTGGGTATTTTACCTTTTCCCACCAACGCAGTCTCTCCATTACAGGTTTCCTGGATCGGTGCAGCCATACATTAAACACAACTGTTCCCAGTCGGTGGGACTGATCATCTCACCTTAGGCAGCTCAGATCAGGTAGATCCTGCAAACAGGACACAGCACCCTCTGACTGCACCCTAACTACAAGCCACTTTGCAAGCTGCTAAAATTAGGCAAAATAATTTCACATTTTTTCCTAGTTGTCAGTCATACAGAGACAGAGTATTGAATTGCATAATCACAACTACTGTTACTTAGATCAGCTCCACTTCTAACCCAAAAGGTGATGCAGGAACATGAGAAAGATTCAAAGCAAACCACGGAATGACCAAGACACAGGACTGGCCCAACTCTATTTCCACACAGTAGGCTGAACTCATGGTGTTTAGTTAGTGGCCTTCATTACTAGTGTAAATGACACTGACTAAAAGGCCAAAATGTTTTATCAAATTACTTTCATCTGAACAACCATCAGTTGGCAGAAACCACTCTCACACATCCACAAAAGTCTAAGAATCGGTAAGATGTTACGTCCCTATAATTATGGCTATATTAAATGTACACACACACCCCTTAAACCTCTGGCATAAGGAAGTTGAAGATGAGGACAGGATAAGACCTGTTCTCTTTGGAGTTTTCTGCCTCCTGCTCAAGCTGAAGTAAGACCCACCCCTGTGACTAAGATCCCCTGGGACGCTGCAGAGCAGAACAAGCTCGAAATGGTCAGTTGCCATATTTAAAGTGCATAGTTAAGTCCTGTGCTGCAGAGATCTCAGAGAGATTAGAATCTGTCCACACTCCACTGAACTCTTTGACGGTTGTCAGTGTCACAGATAACTGTTTTCATGTAATAAATCAATGTACTAAGAGGAGAATGTGCTTGGCCCTTCCTGCAGAGGACAAGGGAACACTCGCTGAGATTTGCACCTGACCATTAATTATTTCTCAAGTTTCCACCCAGACTAACTCAGTGAGAGTGATGGCAACTAGAAAGTACTCAATTGCACTAACCATGAGACACAACAAAACACTTGTAGTTCCTTAAGATGGTTCAAACGTTTGCAGAAACCAAATTACACCAGACTTACTTGCAGATGATTATCACTAAAAAGCAGTACACTTTGTCCATACAGATGACATTTCAAGGAATTAACAGATCCAACATCCTTCAGCCTTTATACACAAGAACATCAGAACCAGAGCTAAACAAACACCATGTGAGCCCAAAATGGAAACAACAAACAGATTCTGCATCCATCATCTGTGCCTGCCCCATTTCATAAAGGAGGCACAACCTGCAGCCTCTGACAATGGCCAGGGAGGCTGACAGGAAACCTCTCCCACATTACTGAGTTATAAACAAAGTTACTTGCAATTTGAGACACAAATCTTGTTTTACATGATAGCCATCTCTCAAGCCATACGCTTAGCACAGTAACATCTATAAAAACTTATCTTTAGTATCAAATACAGCTACAGCTGTGTATTTTTGCCTGGTAGAATGAACACACACGACACTTTACAAACAGGAGACCGGTTATAGCCCCTATAATCTTTAGAGCTAACACTCTAACAGCACAACTATAAAGTGAATATTCAGTACAGAAAACTGTTCCTTTGCAGATCTTCTTACTCAAAGTAATAAACCAATCAACAAAAAAATCCCCATACCACCATAAAACAACATCCCACTACAGCATAACTTCATTTGAAAACAGGCAAGTTGCTTTTTCTTTAATCATCTGCACTGCACACAGTGCAAGAAGTTGCTAAAGTTTAGTGTCATTTCCTCTGGCAGAGTCTAATGCAAAAACATCAAATAGATGGGGAACGAGTGTCATCATGCAACTGTCAAAAATGGGGAAAGGATTTTCTCGTACTTGCACATGGGTCAGATCCAGGGAGTGTATGAAGTTGAGATGAAATTATCCTCTCAACACAGTATTAAAAATTTCCTGAATGGCTTCCAGCTGACACTGAAAATTTCCACAACTATCATAAATATGATGAACTGGAATTATTGAAAGAACTGACTTCTAAATTTTTTTCTTTCATTTGCAGTTATGCCTAATGTAAGAGTTAGATGGTAGGAAAGCCTAAAGAATGATTAGATGGTAAAACTGCTTAAAATGCTAAGAAATTTCTGTGTGGCACTGAACACTTGACCTGAAGGCACAGGCTGTGTTCCAGGTGACTGACACAAAGCCCACCAGCACCTCCAAGGCTCTCAGAATGGACCACAATTGTAGTTCCTTGACTCATGAAATCCCACACCACAGACTCCCTGTGCACTTTCTAAGCATCTCCCACCAAACAAACAACATGCTACTATTTCTTGTCCTACTTCTGCAACTTAGACATCTTCCTGGAGTTGCAATTCAGGCAGGAAAAAAACCTCCAGAAATGACACAAGAAAAGCCTGGAAATGCATCAAGTGGCATTTAGCTTCTCCCATGCCCTGCAAAAGGGGCAAGGAGCACTCGGGAGCCTCTCCCTCGGGATCCTTCAGCTTACTATTACCACACAGTAGTGAGCTGCAGTTCAGAGGAAAAACTGCTGCCAAAGTGATGAACTTGCCTTTCTCCTAATGATCTTAAAATCATTCTTTTCAGTACATTAGTTCTCCATACTGAATCCACCAGGACTGTCTGTCATTAAGGAAAAGGGAGGTGCAGATGAATGACATTCGACAAGGAACTGTTAGAAAAAATGTCACATAGAAAAAAAAATCCAAAAAGCTGTCACGAAACTGATAAAAAGGAACTATCCTGAAATAGTGCCTACTACAAACAGAGCAAAACTACCTGGAATGGGTAGTGGAAGGTATCTGTGGACCATGGGAAGTCCCACTGAGACACTGCACTGTTCCACCTTGTTTTTCAGTCCAAGCTCATGTACATGAGATGCTCCTCTGCCTCCTGCCAGCCCGCAGGGGAAGGGAAAAGACATGATTGCTCCACCTCTGAGTCAGGAGTTCCTTCTGCTGCCAAAGCCTGAAGCACGGGACATTTTACAGCCTGTAAGAGCTGGACACTGTCATACCTTGCCTTATGGGAGAGTAAGGGCACTACATGGTGTCTAACCCCACATACACCTGTGTAACAAGAGTTGTGCTTCCTGCACGTGAACCCAGATCCTCCTCTGCAGGAGTTCACAGCAAAGAGCAGTCATGAAATGCTGATCCCTTGGTATTCTTCATATTCTCTCATCAATGTATTTCTAGAAGGAATAGATTTTAAAGAGAAGATGAATTTCTACCTGGATATTATGGTGAATTCTGGCAGTTTTTTGTCTGTGTGAGCACCTATGTTCAAAGAGGCTTTTCTTCCCAACTCAATACATATTTCTTCACCTGACAAGGAGAAAGCCTACTATTCCAGAAAGATTCCCTATTCAATTTCTTTTAAAAAGATTTTTGAGGAATGGTTCTACCGAAAAAAACTCTCTGCAGATTTTTTCCCCTTTCTCTCTCTGCCTCTCTACCTCTGCTTTTTTCTTCTATTATACTTCTTCACAGAATAGCCTCAGGAAGACACTTTTATGTTCGAGCACTGCTTGCATTTCTCTTATACATGCACTTGTAGACTCTGTGCCTTACTTTGATTTCCTCTCAAGATTCTGACACTAAAATGTCCATCATCAACTCCTTGAATTACTTACCCCAGCACACTTTCTGATCCCGCTGAGCTGTTCTGCTTGGGTGTTTACTTTCCAGGAATGTCACAAGCAAAAGGGTCAGAAAGTTGTGTTTCCCAAACCTCCACTGACAAGCCCAGGATCTGTGTTTCTTGGTTGGATGTAAATATTTGTTAGGATGATCCACACCAGCAGCAAAGCCAACAGTGCAATAATTATCATGTGCTTTCCACTTCAAACAGAATGGAAACAGTTTTCTGTATTTCTAATTATTTCCACAACCTTTCAAGTTTTTTAAGTAGTGCAAAAGATAACTAACTGGGGAAGCCTGTTCCCCTGTTACAGATATTCTAGACAGACTAAATTTCGACAGGTTATGTATGTCAGTTCTATGCAAACACAAATATGCCTAACAATACCAGCACTCTTGAAAATATTAGTTTTGTTAACTGGCAATTTTAACAATGTCATTCACACCAAATCTACCACTAACTCTACCACTTAAATGACACAAATAAAAGACATTAATGATGAGTTAAGAAAAATTAATGGAAAAAAGTATCTTGTATTTTTTCTCCTATTTAAAATAAAACACTCAATGGGATCAAAAGTTATAGTTCCAGAACAGCTGAAGAACAGCCTACATTAATTTTCCAAAGACTAATGCCATGGAAGTTCAAAAAGTGCTCACCATTCCCTGACATATTCAACACTAACATCTCCTGGTTATCTTTCCTTGTGATAGTTCTGGTACATTTATTAAGAAGGTCAGTTCTAAATTTAGTGATTCCTTAGGCTAGCAAAGCTATGGGGAAGGCAACTGGAAAAAATGAAATCTTCTGTCCCCCTTCTTTTGCAATCCATTAAGTTCACAGTTGTTGCCAACTCTTCCTCTACTATATAAAGCATCACATGAATAAGTGTTCTGTGGGTGCATCAGTGCAGCACCTACAGCCAGCTCTCCATGGGCACCTCTCCTGGAACAAGGAGCACATGAGATAACAATTCCAGTGTGGGAGATGCTGTGCTGGCAGCACACTGGCCACGAAGAGGTTAGCAAGCAGCCAGCTGATGAGAGTCAATTAAGTCTAGAGGCAAAAATACTGGAAAACTCCAGCTGCCCATAAAAAAAAATTAGTCAGATATCCTAGTGGGACTTGAGTTTAAAGAAACCTTTCCTTGACCCCTAAGCAATTCTGCACCAGAACAATAAATAGAGTAAACGTAAGCAAATTAGCTATTTTGGATTCAGCATAAATAACTCAGAAATAAGCTACTAAAGCTCACAACATAAATAATTACCCTTGAGTAAAGAAGTAATTAAAAAGTAGCAGTATCACACATAGTTTTAGAATGGAGGCCTGAAAGGAAGCAATTCAAAGTCTTTCTGGTCGATCAGTAAAAAAGAAAAAAAAGAGAAAATGTTTAAATTGAGCTTGTAATTGAATTCCCTGGAGTTTAGAAGAACTCTGGGACACTCCCACTCCAGCCAGAGGCTGTGTCCAACCCCCCCAGTCCATAGGTCAGAATCTTATTTGAGCAAGTATGAACCTGGCAAAACTGAAGCCCGTAGGAAGGAGCTATGGTAGAAAATAAAGTCAACCACAAACAGAAAAACCCAAGAGCAAACTGTGAGATACTGTAGGAATAATCCTACAAACCAAGCTGCGACAGTAAGATGCCCTGGGTGGTCATCCAGCCTGACCCACTACCAGGCTGGAGAAAAGCCACAGAGAAGAACAAGGGATCAGGAGATACAGTAAATCACCTGCCCCAAGAAGATGACTGGACAGGAGGTAAGGTGCTCTCAGCCCAGGACAGCTGGTCCTTCAACAAACATGTGAATGAAACATTACTGACCTATGCAGACGAGTGAGCAGCTGCACTGAAGTCTGACGTAGCTCCAGAGTGACGAACACTTTTGTCACAACTGCTGTCCCCTTCCAGCAGCTGCTGCTCCAGAGAAGCTCCCAACAATGGCTGCAGCCAAACTGAACAGAAGAATTAACTGAACTATTAATTAGTGGGAGCAGCATGCTAATCACTTGGGGGCTGTGATACACTAAGAAAGAGCAAGCCGACCATTTATGCACTAGACTATATGTCCTGATGAGCACAGAACAACTCAAAAGGATCGTCACAAAGAGGTGGCAATAGCCTTGTCCACAAAATTATTGTGAGAATTAACCACACACAGGTGGAGAACAGAAACATCACTTCTGAACTGATATAAAACCCCCAAAAAAGCAAGAGGTGAGATTCATCATTACGTATTTTGAGCAAGGGAAAAGGCTCTTGTAACAAGAGTGGCCACAGATACTGTGCAGATCCAGCATAATATTTGTATTTAAGATCTGGAATGGAAGGGAAAGGTACATGACAAGTTTTATTTAGGGGAGCTGACAGCATCAGAAAGTACACAGGAACCTTAAAGTATGAATGAGCAACAAGCCAAGAGATGAAAGGTCAAAAAGTAAAGAACCATCAAGCACATATCTACCCTTAAACTGAACATAACTCAGGAGCTGAGCCTGGTGCAGACAGCTCAAAGAAAATAATTGCACAATTATGCTGAAGACAGTGTCAGACTGTTTTCTTTTTAAAAACAACATGAAGAATCAATCAGAAAAATAATACAGAATTTCTGACAACATATTACAAAGTCTCTGCTATGGTCTGCTCCTGGAGATTATTCTTCATTCACATCTAGCAATAAAATGGAAGTACAGTACAAAAAAGGCCTAAGAAATGGGGAATCGTAAAGTCCTGAGAAGACAAACTATGCTTGAGGAGAAAAGGTGTTAGGAGTTAAAAATCATGCATAATAAGGCTCTGACAACCCCTCAGACTTCAAAAACAAGGGGAGAGGTCACAAAATAGAAGAGTAGCATGTTTATAACAGAGAAAGGAATTTGACAAATCAGGGTATAAACAGCAAAATTAACCTGCAGAAATGACGGTGGGGCATCGAGCCCAAGTGACAGAAACACTGCTGTTTAAAGCAGACATTTACATGACTAAGAACATTCACAGGCAGGTCAGGTGAGGTAATCCTTGGATGCTCCTGGCACCGATTCTGAAGCACCCAGTTGTCACCACTGCCACAGACAGCAGATGGGACCAGACAGGTGAGGTATCAGAACTTGGATGACAATTTTTATATTGCTATTCTTCTAGGGTCAAACAAGCATCATCAAATACACCTTGTTACAAAAAAGGTCAATTTTGTTTAACACAGGGGTTTATGAAATACAGGACTACTACCATAAACAGAAAAGGGGTTTATTGAGAGGCTGCAGGCAAATAAGGAGAGGCCCTTATTAGGTGCTAGCAAGGTGCAGGGATGTGCTGGCCCTTCAGCACTGGGAGCCATTTCAGAACAGACAAGCAGTGAAAGCTCATCCTGTTCTTTAGGAGTGACCAACCCAGTGGAGCACACAGAGACACTGGCAGCACCACGAGAGTCTACAGCTGCTCACCTACATTTTCAAGCTCAAGCAGCTTCAAAAAGGGCTTCAAGTATATTTCAGCATAAAAAGAGTTTAAAACCTTCAGTAACTGTTAAATCTGTTCTATCAGATTATCTGTACCAATAAATGGGGTAGCTTTAGTTAGCAATTATGTCACACATTTCTAGAGCCTATGAGCACCTCCTTTCCTGTTGGAATTCCCCAAAGTCATGGCAATTTTCCCAGTTTTATCCCAGCTCAGGTTGAATATTTATTTTTCATCTTCAACAGAACCCAGCAGAACCATTTTTAAACAGCACTAAACAAGGCGATGAGCAAACAACCAAAATCAAACAACAACAAATTAGAAACCACCTTTTTCACTATTCTGCCTAATTGCAGAAATGCTTCTCCAGTGGTTTCTGCAAGGTCTGGATCCCTTCTCTTTATGCTTTCCACTTAAAAGAAGAGTTTTCAGTATGTATTAAGATAACAAGCATAACCTTTTAATTTGATGAGTTTTATCTGCTTTCATAGGGAAAATGCTCATTTCACCTAATACACAAAACAATTTGTGTAGCAGTGACTCAGATATACCGAATATGTCTCGACTGGATTGTTACAATCATAGGACTGACGTTTCAATTAAGTCCTGTTTCTGCTATTTTAAGCAACTTTATAACAGAATCCTATCATCAAATAATAACCAACTCCTGAGAACTTCTCAAAGCCACTACTCTGATTACAAGGTTGTTCCAGAACCCCACTCATATTCTGATTAGGAACCAATTTAAGATTAAGAGCTAGTTAAGACTGATTTACTCATTTATTATTTTAAGTTTACACTGACTTATTGTTTTCCCTGCACTAGCCTCAGCATTCAAAATTTTCTTCCCTTTTCGATATTGAGGGATAAGCACAAGCAGATATAATACTGTCCCCTTAGCCTATTAACTGAAAAAACCCAGTTTTGCCTCCCTCTGTGACGCAGGAGAATTGACCTCCCAGACCATCCTACCAGCCCTTCCTCACATCTGTCCCCAAACTAAGTGTTTTTGTTTGTTTGTTTTTAAAGTATCCTTGACCAGAATTCTCCACATCTGTTATTCCCTACATATACAGCACTGCAGTTTTAAAGTCACCATGGTATCCAAGTGATATACTCAAGTCTCACATATTTTCATTTCCACCAGATAAACCATAGTTTTGTATTACATATCTTTATATATATGTTACTATATATTTATTGTTACTACCTGACCATGCACTCTGTACCACCCCATCTAGGTATCCATATTGCTAATCCTCCAGCTCATTCAGTCCTGCCAGAGAGACTTGAGTCTTCCTCTGTGTACTGACAATTTCCCCCAACTCTGCCCCAGCAAATTCCACTAAGGCAGTCCTTTCATTAGTACACCAAGACCGAAACATCATTTAAAACTGTCTGTAAATTGATCCTTGAAAACTTATCAGCAGCCTTCCTCCAGCTCACACTTCCTGACAGCACTAACTCATCATTACACCTGGCTTTAAGCAATCTCCAACACTGCCCCTCACGTAGGTGGGGTACCTGTCCTTGCAGTGCTCCTCCAGCCTGGACTCTGCTTGCTCCATCAGCTCTCCAGGAACACTCACGTGGTGAGGACAGTCCCCCCTCACAACCATCTAACACCAACCATGGGAAACACTGTGCAAGTGGGTTTCAAATTAGAAGGTGTGGGTGGACACACAAAACATATCCTTGACGCAGATGGGTCAAGGGAAGAGATAAAATGCATGCAAGAACCACCATCCTTTCCACTCCTGCACCAACAGTTGCCCCAAGAAAATTCCCTTACCCCCCACCACCTTCCCCAGCTGCTATGGCTGGGCAGGTCCTCACCATCCCCAAACTGCTGCAATGAACACAATGGCTCCTGGCAGGGCCTTCAAGAGGTACCAGCTACACCAAATCCTCCTAGATAGGGGCACCAACAGTGAGGAGGGGAAACTGGTTCTGTGAGCCTGGGAAGGAGCCATGGCTCAGGCAGCCCTGGCCTCAGAGCAGGGAGGGAGGCAGGTGCCAGGGCAGCGGCAGCAGCAGCCCACTCCCATCCTGCACACCCGTGGTCTGCCCAGGCAGCACCAGTCCTGCACTTCCAGCAGCTGGGTGGGAACAGAGACCTCCCTATCCTGGCACATAAAGCAGGGACACGGTCTGTTCACCCAGAAATTTTAGGTAAGTCTGCTGAAATTCCATAACCCCCAAAGACTTATTGTAGAAGCTCTGACCTCACTTTCACACAAGACCAGACATCCAGGCAGTGAGAAATGAGCCTGAAGCAGGAGAACTTTGAAAGGGCCTGTTTCCCAAATTCCAACAGTCACAGGTTTGTGTGCTACATTACAGCTGTTCTGACTGCTGACATCTCATCTCTTATGTACTTATATACCCATTACCATAGTAACCCAACTCCTCAGAACATAAAATGCAATTTTTGTATCTAGTGTATTAGAACAAAATTATTAAGGTTACAAAGGCAAGCACTCCAAAATTAGAAAGTGTCAGAATTCAGACTGCCATCTCCCTTGCCAAGCCATCTTCTCTTGCTGCCTCCCTCCCGATCTCCCAGGCCACTTCTCCTGCAACCTCCAGCTCCAGTTCTCATCAGCTACAGCTCCTTCCTCTCTGACCCCTCCACAGTTTCACTGTACTTCTCTCCTGACATTATTCCTATCTCTCCCCTTTAATCTGACTTTTATACCTCCTGCATTCACACCAGGCATTTTCCTCCTCCACACTGCCTGAGTGCTCTCTAGGAATGATTCACTGAGCACAGGACAGATTCCTGATGGTCTAGGAACTGGAAACAAGAGGAGCCTCTCTTGTAGGGAGGAGCCCTTCTGATTTCCCATAGTCCAGGGCTGGAGCATCTGCTGCTCTCCAAGGGTAAATGCCTGCTCAGCACCAGGAGCTGCAAAATACCTCAGAAACACAATGTTGGTTGACCCTCTTACTACCACTGCTCTGCAAGAATGGGTCCTGCTAGGGAACAAGCCCTTGTTCCAGAGGTGCTTTGCAACTACAGAGTCTTCATCTTAATACTGACCATCAGATATTAACCTTTATGCTTCACCTGCCTACAACATTATTTTGTACATATACATGTACCACTAGGAGGAAGACATGTTTTCTCTGACCACCAGCACCTGCAAGCACTGTAGAGTCAAGGGAGTTGAATCCACTGCAGTGGAACACACCCAGCACACCTCTACATACAGAAGGCTTCTGAAAAAGTCCATCAAATCATGGACTCAGATATCCTGTTGCTTGACTGTCTCTCCACAAGAAAGACAGGCTGAGTCAATACATCATTCTGCACACAGAGAAGGTAAGTGATTACATCTCTACTCCAAAAACCTGCTTTTAAAAAATTATCTGGCTCTTTTCTGGTTTTGGCAGTATTATTAATTGTTCTGAACATAAAGGATGAAGGAGGCAGGTCAGCATCTGCACCTAATGCAGATACTTGGAACAACAACTCAGAAACAAAGCCCACGAAGCAGGTTAAATGCCCAAGCTCCATACTACCTGGGCTCACTCTTACTGGGAGTATTTAAACTTTTTTTTTTCAGGTACACCAACTCTTCAGCTCCCAAGCAAAAAATACAGGACTTTCTTCTGGCCTGAAGGGATGAAGAAAGAGCTTAAGTTGCTTGAAGATACCTAGTAAGCATTACAGCATTTTATGGCTGAAACAGCAATTTCAGCTCAAGCAGGAACACATCCATCCTGAATTTGACAGGAAACTGTAATCAGAAATTGGTCCATTCCAACAGCACAGATCCAAATACCTTTATATATCATGAGTTCTTTGTGTGCTCACACACAAAGCCATTTAATCCAGCTGTTCTCAGCAATCATTCACAAAAAACAAATGAATGAAAAAGAAATCATCAGCAACCATTTCCACTCCTACCCTTTGGCTGAGGGGGACAATAATTTGACTGCTTCAGTCAATGGACAAAACTATTTTCTGTGCCTTTAAATAGGTTATTTGAGAGAATGTGTTCTCACACTTGGGCTTTCTGAAAACAAGGTTGTCCTGCCTGCTTCAAGGGCTCTGGCCTCGACTTTTGCATGAGGCGAGGCAGGCAACTGCCAGCAGGTGACTTTTCCAAAACTACTTTGTCTCCTGAAGATCAGATCAAAGGAATTGCATTGCAAAGGAAAAGCCAAATAAATCAATCTTATTTTTGTCCATAAGCATTCACACTGGCAGGGACTGAAGTCAAAGGCCTGTGCCTCGCGCTGTGCTGGATGGAAGCGAGTGGTTGATCTGAAGGTAATCAGTGATTTGGACAAAGCTAAACCAAAAGCACTCAATCATGCTATCTAATGAAGGACAGGAACTGGAGATGACTAAAGCTACTACTCAGAGCTATAACCACATGGCACCGCTGGAGCAGGACTGAGCTCTGTGGCTGAAAGACTTCCTTAAGATGGCCTACGAATATGTGACATAGGGGCCTGGCTCCAGCAGGACATGAAGTAAAGCACCAGGGGACAAGGACAGGCACAGGAACAATCCCAACAGAGCAGTGGCACACTGGACCTTGCCAGGGGGATGTTAGAATTTTTCAAAAAATCAATTACCTGCTGGTATGTTTTGGTGTTGGGTTTGTACTCTTTGCTCACAAACAGGGCTTGATATTGTTTCTCCATATTCATTTTCAGCAAATGGACGATTCACATGGAACACTTTTCACACGTGACACCTCTCAGTGACCCTCCCATTTCCCTGGAGAGTTCATCAAACATTTTCAGACACAGCAGGACAAGCTGGCTGCATCTGTTTCAATACCGGAGTGGTAAACCTTTGCAAAGAACAGCTAAGTCAGTGAATAACGGAATCATGACCACTAACATCATCTGCCTCAAGACCACGAGCCTGCTCAGAGCTGGAGAACATGGGGGCTTGAAGGCTGTCCCAGTGGCTGTTAGAGGTAGATGTTATCACATTTCTTTCACATCTGTTTAGATTTCAGGAGACAAGCACCCACATCACACACAGAAAACCACCCTCACATCCTTTTGGCAGCTTTTTGAAGGGGCACAGAGAAGGAGGAGCTCCTTGCCCCAAGAGGTTGCCTGGGAAGGGCACAAGCTGGGTGCAACAGCAGAGTAACACTGGCAATTTTTGCACTCCTGCAGTCTGCACTGCACCTACTCTAGGGATAAATAAAATTCCGATCTCCACAATCTCCACTGCTGTCAATCTAACACCTTCTGTGAATACTAAATTCACACATACAAAGAACTTTCTCCTTTGTAGGTTTTGAAACATCTCACATGCCGTTTCCTAGTGGTAACAGAATAAGGAGCATAATTTCATACCTGGCAATTTGAAGCCTCTTTTTCAGCAGTTTGGAAAAATGGATTATGCCTCTTGTTTGTCAGTAGGAACAGGCAAATAGAGGGAAAAAACCCCTGCAAAGTTTCAAGCAACAGTTTCTGTACTAAAAGATCTATTTGGTGACTGCTCCTGTTGGCTAAAAAAAAACAAAGGGGATGCCATGTGTCCATTAAAAAAATTCTAAAGATCTCAGATTTTCGAGCTGGGAAAGTAGGACGACCTCCTGATACCTTGGGCAGATACACCCCTAACAACTGACCAGCCAAAAGCAGGAAGTGTTCCCTCATCATGCATGCAGCTCACCCGTGCAGCCCAGCTGGACAGGCAGCTACTGAGAGCTCAACAGGCCATGCCAGAGAACACTAGTTACTTTTGGGACACAAGCTATATAGAGCAACCAAGAAGTAATTAGGGTTCCCACACATAATCAGACAAAGAGTATCAGCTCCAGTGTTAGTCAACTCCAAGAAGTTCTTAATACATCTGGACAGCTTCTCAGAGACCACCAACCCATCCTCTCACTACCAATACTCAGTTTAGAGTCTCCAAATGCCTCCAAATACCCCTCTGCAGATTATTTTGCAGTCATTCTGAATGAGGCAATCTCTAAAGCTCCAGCCTGAAAAATACCTGAAAAAAACCTGTCCAGGACTTCCATGAACCATATTGCTCAGTATGGCTAACAAGCTGCATGAGAGCCAGTTGCTGCCAGGCCACAAAAGGGCTCCCAGAAAGGAAGAACTCCAATACAATCTAATAATAATAATTTGAAAGGCTTGAATAAAAATCAGCCTGGTATATCAGCCCAGCAGTTGGTTTTGGCTGCTCCCCTGATCCTGGTCACAGCCCAGAGGTAATCTTGGTGGAAGGCTGCTGCTGCTGGTCCCACCATGGTATTTAGACAAACACCTGAAGCACAGGGGACAGCTGTCTGGTAGGAACCAACACAAGCATGGCAAAAAGACACTGTGCAAGGCTCATTTAAGTATGTCCAACATGATCAAAAACAGGGAAAGGTCATATTAATAGATGAAAGACCCTTTGGATATTTATAAAATTCCCCTATATTAGCATCAGGCACACAACACACATCCCATTCTCCAGCAGGGCAGGAAGGAGGTTCTTTTGAAAACTTCATAGTAAGAACTGAGAAGAAATAACCGTGCTTCTCTGGCTTTCTTTTTTTCTACTAAGCTAATTCCTGTTGTATAAAGTCAGCTTGAAAGCTCCTTTCAAAGAAGGAGGGGGAGGGAGGAGAGGAAGGCTCAGATCTGCTTGTTTCCTTGCATTTGCCATTCAGGTCTCGTGGGCCCGTTTTGTTTTCCTGGAGGACGCAGCGCAGCCCTCGCGGAATGATGACATCACAGCCAGAGAGAAACCAAACCCAGGCAGGAGGGAAGCAGCTCTCCCTCCAAACACAGCCCACAACGGCAGCTCTGCTTCTGGCTGCCACCCTCTGCACAACTCAGAACTCAGTCCGGCCAGGGTTAAGGGAGTATTCCCTTCAGATCCTGGCCCATGCCAGCAGCACATCAAAATGGGGAATGCAGCAGTCCCACTGCTTTCCAGGCCAGGCAGAATCAAGTGAAAAGGTGTTTAGTTACTGTTCCCCTTTAAAAATACCTTGAACACTACACTGGTTTATGCTTGTTTATTGTTATTATTATATGCCTGTTTTATTGTTAGTCTGAAGTTATACAGGCAAGAGGCTTTTACCGTGATGAAACAAAGTAAAGTACAGCATGTTTAGGTCACTGTAAATTCAAAACTGCTCTCCCTGGAAGGGTTTATGAAGTTGTTTCTTCCACATGAGGCAAACATTCTGAGCAGCATCTTTCCTGCAGAGCAAGGAGCCATACTACACTGGGGACAGAGGAACTGTGTATGCATGCAGAGTGCAGCACCTGCAGAGGGAAAAGACACGCCTCTTGCAGAGAAGAGGTGTTCACACCTCGTCTGTATTTATTGAAACTCAGGAGATGCCCGTGCTAGAACATGTGCACTGACTGCTTCACGTCACAAGGAGATTTACCCTTCATGTAATACCTGAACTTAGCACACTGACATGACTGGCAAGCTCACAGATCTCCAGTCAAGACACCAAACTAGATGGTACATAACCATTTTCCTTGCTCCTAACAATTTATGACTCAATTTTACACAGCAACAACAAAAAACAGGAAAGAAACAAAAAGAATTACAGAAGTGTAAGAGACTAAATATCCAGTGGTCCCATTGTTTCAGCGATAGCTACTGAATAGTATAATGCTGATATAGCATTTGATAGCTTTTTGCTGTGACTTTTTGGTAGTTATATATGAAATAAAGCAGACTGCCATCTCCACCTTATTCACAACCTCAGTCTGGACAGAATACTAATAATTTCTTGAAGCAGCAAAACAAACTTAGCCTTGCTAATAACTTAGGAACAATGCTCGAACAGAAACATCAACTAACTAGGTATCATTCTCAGATTTGGCCTAGAAGAAAATTTTTTAAATATGCCAATTTAGAGGATGAGATTCCTCCCCAGAATTTACAAATCCTGTTATCTCTATTCATTCAATATGAGAAAAAGGCTCTTTCCCCAGAGAGTGGTTGGGCACTGAACAGGCTCCCCAAGGCAGTGGCCACAGCACCAAGGCTGACAGAGTTCAAAACATGTTTGAACAACACTCTCAGGCACATGATGGGATTCTTGGGGCTGTCCTCTGCAGGGCCAGGAGCTGGACTTTGATAACCCATGCGAGTCCCTTCCAAATCAGAATATCCTGTGATCATCTACCTTGAGAAATTCTGGCATAGCAAATGGCTGATTTCAGCTCAAATACAGTTACAGATTGCTGTGAACCAACTGACAATTTCTATAGAGTTTGACTTTAAACAGTAAAACAATAAGACACCGGAATGCACTATCTAAAGATCTCAATCTCCCACCCCAGTGATTAAAAAGAAGGAAAATGAGACAAGCAATTGCCATTAAGGAAGCATCAAAAGCTGATAGTAACTCCAATCCAAGAAGGAATTCTGCCTGTAAATCTGAAGCCCAAGATCTGTTGCCTCGGATGGGCCCAAGGGAGCGTGCCGAGTCCTGCTGGGTTGAGTCTGGAGACCAGTCAGGACACTGACCATCTCTGTAATTTTCTCTGCACAGAGTTACAGAATGTATTTTAGTGGTGAGACCGTATGTGTCATGTCCTTAGAAATGCTAATCACAGGCACGAAATCACATAGAGAAAACCCCTAAATCAGCAGGTGCTAGGTGCCTCCAAACCAGAAAATAAGCAGACAAGTAGAATCACAACTCACACCATCATCTTCTTCCACTCATGCTGCCCTGTATCATCCTTGTTTCTCCAACACCTATGTAAATAGGGAGGTAGATTTTGCAACAGGCATGCTAAACAGGTATGAACTACTTCAAACCAGCACAGGTAACATTAGTTATGAAACTGAAAGCAGTTCTTGGAGAAAATGTGCTACATTTCACACTTCATGGCTCTGGCAACATCAAACAGAAATCCCTCAGAAAAACCAAATATTGAGCACTTTCACACGGGTACTCAAATTCTTAGTTTTATTATATCCAAGTATGCCTCAGCTATTTTACTCCTTAGGTATGCTTTAAATGAACACCCACTGCCAACCCCTCTGCAGAGACAGCTACTGTAGAATCCAGCAGAGATGAGGGACTGGTGAAGAGCTGAGCCATGGCTCGCTCAGCAACCCGTATGGATTCCCCACAAGAGCATGAAGGTCCTTCCTTCCTTCCTTCCCAGGGCAGCAGATGAGGACCCCTCCAGCTTCCGACAGAAGTGTGCACTTGCACTACACGATACCTACACCCTGAAGATGTGAGATTCAGGCGCAGTAGGCACTGCATAAACAGGATGAAAAGATACTTTCTGCCTCCACAGACCTCCATAAAAATGTCCAGACAATACCTCAGTCTTGCAATTTTATATGCACAAGAATACTTTTCACTTAGATAGACAGTTCCCAGTTATCCCTGTGCACGACCAACTCCCAAAATGAAACCACTTACTTTGTTCTTCATCAAGTTCAGGGACTGATTTACAATCCATTAAAAGCCATTTTCAGATTTATGTAAAGATAAAAATGAGCAAAAAGTCACATCACAGTAACACAGAATATTACAGATTTCAAGATTTAGCCACCTCATTCATGACCAGCATTAAACTGCCATTATGATAAGAAAAATCTACACAGTGCTCATACAATGAAATGAGAAAACCCATCCCCTGCATTATCAGTAGGTCAGGCAGACTTTCAGGAGGAGATCTGGGACAATGGTACTGCTGAACTCTGAGGTCTGTGCTGCTCCACCACACCTCACGGGCAATGCAGCATCTCCTACACTTCTGCTTCTCCCTTACAACCTCCAGTCCTGATGTTAACTGGGGACCAAGAAGACAAATTCCTCTATCCCATCACCAGCTACACTGGGCAAATTGCTCATTTCTCCACATGTACTTCAGGATCCCCATCCTATAAATGTGAAAAACAAACATGCATTTATCATCGATTTAAAATATCTTGAGACTTATGAATTAAATTTAAACATAAAATATTTGTAATTCCTTCAAAAAACATTGTGATTATACCAATTTATAGTCACTACAATAATTAATTTTCAATACCAGAGAGTGCAATGGGAAGACTATTCAAATGAGGATCACACAACCTGGTGCTGGACCAGCCACTGCAGAGACTCCAGAGCCCAACGTGTTGACACATCTGCACAGTGGCCCACAATTACCAATTCCTGCAACAGGGGGAAACAAAAGACTTAAAATAATGTGTGAATTCATATTTTCAAGGATAGACGCTTTTTCTTAAATATCCCCTATCACTGAAATGTTTTGGAAAATTTAGGGGGTTTTCAAAATATTTTTTGAAATTACGCATAAAAAATTCCATGTCAATTTTTTTCAATAAATTAGCAAATAATCTTTAACTGTTCTTTATATTTTTGTGACTAATTATGAGCTACTGAAGATAAAACACTTCCTTTATACATAAATGATTTTCACGTTAGTCTAGTATTCAAAGCACTCTGCTTGTTATTGTCAAATCAGGAACAAATCTTTTGCCCAGTCTTGTTTTTGCAAATAAATTTACATCATCAGTATTGCAACGAAATCAAAGAACTTCCTTCTGCCTCAACATTTTATTTTGTATAAAAAGCATGTCTATATATATGGACTACTTCTTTAGTGCTTGGGTCTCTGTGTTCTGTTCTCCTAGTCAGCAAGAGAGAGAAATTTTGAGGACTCTGGTCAGTTCAGGACTGCTGTGTAGGTTGATCTGGCAAGAATGTGGTCAACTTGCAGCTCGCAGCAACATCTTCTGAAAGTGGGTGAAGGAAATACCTCCAGTGATCGCCATGCAAACTTCTAAACTCAGCTCAACCATCCTCCCTAAGCCCTCTTCTCCCACCTTCATGGGCACTCCAGCTTGTACAGCTCTGGCCCCTTGAGGTGGCTTTTGGAATGTAGATGCTCTAGGATTCCTCTGCCCATGTATTGTGTCAAACGAAGGGAAAAATAACCTTCCATCACTCACAAAGGACAGATGAGCAGCACTCAGATGGGTTCGTCTGCATTCTTGCTGCAAAACGGGCAGGTCCCAGCAAGAATTAACAGGAGGTTCTACCACACACCTCCAGCCAGAGACCAACCTAGTTTTAAATACTTCAAAGCATGGGTTAGAGGGGGGTTTGTGTGGAAAGGGAAGAAGGAAAACTAAGTCAAAACACAGGTAAGAGTTCAGGCTTTGCCTATACAGCAATTAACCTGTAATAAAAATGGAGCTTAGCATCCTTAGCAAGGCACTGCATCTGAAACATAGCATTAGTTCCTTCCCAAGTTTGATATGCACTTCTAGGAGCCAGCAGGAATTTTTGTCAAGGCCTAGGTTACCCTCTTTTTTAACTCAAGTTGCAAACCTTCATAAAAACCTCAATCCATAAGACTGGCTGCATTCTGGGAGATACTGAGCAAGCATAAAGTGGGGTTTGTACCAGCTCAGCTAATGCCAGAGAAAGTCATATCCTTGCACCACGGTCTTTATGGATGATGAAGCCACATTACTTCAGTTAGTCCAGTACATAATTCTCAAGACAAGACTTTAGTGTGCAAAGAGTAATAAAAAATCCCCAAGGAAATGTGGGAGAGTGGTGGCTTTAGAGGCAGAAGGTCATGTGCTGTGCACAGAGCCCATGCTCTGTTTGACCCTGAGGAGACAGGCAGCTTACCTAGGGCTACAGGGCCAAATCACATCGACAGATTCCAAACTCTGGGGTTTAACTAGTTTGCTCTCTAGGCCAGGAAACAGGTCTGGAACACATTTAACACAATTTAATTGCATCAAATCACAGCTGGCCCAGAACTGATTTTAACAACTGTAAACTGCTCCTTGGACCACTCAAAGCCAAGAAGATGAACACAGCACACAGTTCATGAAGAGCACAGAGACAACCCAAACACCCAGAGCAGCAGCAAAGCAAGGCACATTCAAATCCCATGATCTTTATTCAGATTGGGTTACAAGGAAGTGGGAACTGGGAGGAGTTAATGTTAGTGACAACTGCAAGTGAGAACTAAAGGAGAAACAAACATGTTGCACTGCCACCTCGACACAGCTTGAGAAATCCTAATAACTGATGGAGAAAGTTCCTGCACTACTTACTGGATACCCGTGGCCTATTTGAGAAATAGCACTAGCAAAAATAACCTCTCATCTCGGCTGGGGAGGGAGGGAGTCACCAATTAAAAGGGGACTGTGGTAGGAAATAAGAATTGCATATTAAGAAGGGGGAAGGAGGCAAAAATAACAAACATGTGCAATAGCACATGAGATTCTTTCCAAGAAATCTCCGTACAACGTTTCTCTGGGCATGGGCTTACGGGTCTGTTATTAGCCTTGAGCAGTGGTACGTCAGGGAAGAGGAAGGATCACTGGGTGCTTGGAAAACAGACTGAACACATGGATGGGGAACAAGCCAAAGACTGTTACAAGAAATGTTCCCTACCCTTTCAACATACTTGCACTTGTATATTCCACTTTCCCATGCTCCTGGATCCCAAAGCTTTCCACAGGTTAGAAATCTGCCAGACTAGAGTGAACTGAAGCTTATCCAGCAATGTAAAGGCAAGGATTGATCCTAAAGGACTAGGCCTTCAAAGTCTGTGTCTAGTGATGCTCAGTGAATGGCAGCAGGCTAAAGAAAAAGAGGTTTTAAAATTTAGATAAAATAAAGTTTCTTCAGTCTTTCACTTATTCACATTTTAAGGATTCAGGTTTAACACACACTGGCTTTCGGTCTAAAGCTGTATGTAAAAATCTCTGAGATTATTGTTACATACCAAAATTTACTTTTCAGACATGGATACATACAAAATAAGCAAAAGCTTCCAATGAAACTCCAAGGTACCACTCCCTCATGTTCTGATAGGAGGCTGCCCTGTAAACACAATGAGTATAGGAGAAAATGGATATTATAAAATTACATCTCACTCTAAAGAAAATATTTGCATGGCTGTAGCCAGGAGTGTAATAAGGGTCAGTGGAAGATCATAGGCACAGAAAAATGCAGAGCCTGCCAGCTTTGGAGTTCTGTGATTCTTCCTTCTTTCCTTAAGATATAACTTCTCCCCCAAACAAAACATCTCTAGCCTTTTCTGTTCTAAGGACAATATTCAATATGTAAATCTCATGCTGTCACCCCACCCTGACCCTCAGAGAAAAACCAAAACCATTTCTAGCCAAGCAATACAACAGGCAAAACTACAAGCTACTGTCCACTCATATTAAGAAGCCATCTTCACTCTAACTCATGTTGGACTGTCCTCACCAATCCCTAAGAGAAGGAAAATCTCATCTCCAAGCTCCACTGTAGGTCCATAACCCTGCAGATCTGGGCTGAATAAATGGAAGAAACTTCTGTTTAGACAAAACTCATTGCTGCTTTGGCAATTTCATGCTATGTTTACAGTGGCTACCTTGCTTTTTCTTCTAGCAAAGAAGCCAAGATTTAGCAGGATATAAAAAGGGGAAAAAAAAAAAAAAAGAAATCAAGAGTAATAATGCACTTATTTCTGACCAAGTATTTAAAGTTCCCAATGGCTTCCCTTCAGTAATTAAAAAAAATACTGTAATTCCAGTGATACCAAGTATTTGTTTAAAAACTGGTTTGAGAAGCCACATTTGGAGCCCCCATTGTGCTGGCTGATGTCCACTGTGTTCCAAAGGGCCTGCAGAAAGTACTCCCTCCTCCATGTTCTGTTCTGCAAATGAGCACTTAGGCAAGGAGGGAATACAGTGTGTAAAAGTCAATTCTACTTTGAAACAGCTCTCCATCCTTTCCTTCTGTTTTTTCCCCTCAGACACTTTGCACTTCACCTCTGATTCCGTGTTTTTATATTTAAGTTCTTCTTTCGCAGGAAAGACTCTCCCTCTGGAACTTCACATGAGGGGATTAGTGGTTTTCTGACCCTTCATCCATTGGATTTTTATCCAGTCTCTTCTCCACAGAGAAATCAATGTATAATCAACAACTCCTCAGCACATTAAAGGACAACAAAAACAAAGAATTCTGAAACCTAACCACTACAAGTTAAGCAAAAAGTGCCACCATCCACCTCTGTCTTCCCATCTCATTGCTGCAGTCCAGTCCCAGGGGCTGTCTCCAGCCTCACCTAACTGTGCACCAAGCCATTTCAGACCATCAAGCTGCCACAAAACTCTGTGTTTTCCCTCAGGTTGGCTTTCTACTGTGCAGGATCCAAGGCCAAAGCCAATGGAATGACACACAGGGAGAAGCAGGTGGAAGACAGGACCACACACCTTGATCAACTTCTAGAGTAAGGGGAACTTGCCAGAGCACCAGACTGCGCAGACCAGGATTTCATCCTGCACCATGTTTGCCAAGAATGATAGAGAATATGGAGAAGAGTAAGACACATTTAGGGGTTGTAAAAGAAAGAACAGACATGGGTCTCAGAAGGCATTAAATCACCCCTCTCAGTGCTGCTACAGACAAGCTTGCCCCAAGTATGGCTAACCAAGGGAGAACATGTGTCACCCATAACTGAAACCCTGATGTCAGACCCAGGAGACTTTCCAATTCAGACACAATTCTAGTCCAGGGCTGAAGTAAGTTCTTCCCTTTTTCCAGGTTCACAAAAGGAAATAAAGCTGAAATCCTTCACTCTACGTAGCAGACTTAAACAGGAAAGATGTAATGGCCACCCAGAACCAGTCACTCAGAAGACAAGAGCCTGTGTCACCCCTGATAACACCAAAGGTTTTTATAGTTTCTGGGGTGCATTTCAACATAACAGTATGTTGTTTATGTGATTTTAATATGAACAGGAACAAAACAGAAAATGTTTCTAAGATAGGATCTCTGTGATTATGCAAGTGTTCCCCAAAATACATTGAGAATGGGATAAGACAAGTGGTATTCACCATAGCTTCCTTGCCACTTCTGGATCACAAAGAATCAGATCAACCCGAAGTATTTTCTCACTTGACAAAACACCTATGGTGTCAAGCAACTTCTATGAGGCATATTTTGTAAATGGCCTTAGTTCTGCCTAAGTTAGATCTAGAAGCATATCCCTGCAGAAGCAAAAGACATGAGAAGTAACAGCAGCACATCCAATCTGTCTTTGCTAGAAAGAGAATTACACCTGAAAACAAAGTGCCTGGAAACGACCTAATGTTCCTGTTGGGTATGCAAGGGTTGTGTCAAAGCAGAACTTGCTACTGCGGAGTCAGCTACCTAAAACATCTTTAAAACAAATCTCTGAATTTGCTGCCATATCTATTGTTCTCTACAAAACATCCCCATTACAGGAAATCCACTACTAGGATACATCTGAAGATGTAATTATTGCTGTGATATTTGCTTCTCCTCCAGTGTATCTCACCAAGCATAAAACCTGAGGCTGTCCTACAACTCTTTAAAAATATGTTATTCTGGTGACAAAAACTGATGAATATAGACAGAGATAAAAACTGCACAAATGGAAATGTTACTTAGCTGGAAGTAAACATTTAAAGTTCTCCAGCTTAGCTGACACCAGAATTTAACAGCAGGACATAGATAACTTTTTCAAATAGTCTAACTTGAGGCCTAACCCAACTTATCTGTACATAATTTTAATGCCAACATCTGGTCCTGTACAGGCAACACTTAATTCAGTCTAGTTAAAAAGATAAATAATATCAGACTATCTTAGGAGTTTTTACTTCAGGCAATTGTGTTTCAACAGGATTAAACTTAAATTAAGCTGTTGTACTGGAATCACTTTCTCTTCAGTGAGATATTCTTTGAAAGAAAAACATTCAAGTTCAAAGGACAAATTAAGGTTCAAGTTTATCAATGTATTTCAGTCCACAGATAAAAGGAAGAGGAGTCCTAAAAATGGCAAACATACCAGTCAGAACTAGGCCAATGTTGTGGAGAATCTAATATGAAGGCTCAAACCAATCGTTGATTAGGTTTGCCCTTGGACATAAGTAGCAAAAACTATGACACACTCACTATGAGCAGGCACAAAGGCAAGGAAAATGTAGGCTCAAAGTAGGGTCAAGAAAAACGTACAGAGAATTGTATTTATTGCTACAGAAGTTGTTATTCTGTAATCCTGAAATATGAAGACAGACCTTCACTAGTGTCAAAATGTATCATTTTCCCCCCACTATTTTCACTATTATGTGCTATCTGCTAAAGCTATTTTTCAGACACTAAAGATCTGAGGTATATTGTTCAATAATATATATATGTGTGTGTATGAGTGAGAGGGGTGGTATTTTGGGAACATTTCATCCAAAGCATTCAAAGCTGATAACCTTTATCCAAATACATAAAACAAGAGCCATGTCAAACGCACTATAAATAGCATTAATAGTAAGGAATCAATAACATCCAAACCTTTAGGTAACATCTTATTAATCTGCCCTTGGCATGCATTGGCACACTGCTGTAAGGGCTCTCAAAATGCAATAGTCAAAGGTGAATGACACAATTTGTTCAACTAGTTAATGCAACTGCTATTTAACCAACACAGCCACTAAAATGCCACCTCAAGAAATACTCAGTACCATGACAAGCAGCAGAGACGAGCACAATAAACACAAAACGTATTTCTAAGAAAATAAATTAAAATTCCTCAGTGCTAACACCGTTGTCTTTTTTCCCTCTGAAAACACGTACAGATCTATAGTTGACAACAACCATTTTAATCCCTGGTTTGCCCCCCCCATTTCTTGTACCGCGCCCAACACAATGGTACAACTGCATCTCCCAGGTATCGCTCTGATATTTATTTCTGCTTTCACAGTGACAAAGGTGAACTCTGATGCTCCAAGATGCTTGCAGCAAAGCAGGGTGAAAAGTATTTCTAAAGACATACCCACACGCGGGTTACAGAAATCCAGCCTCCATGAGATGTTTTAATCTGACAAATTAAAATGGTTGGGAAACGCTATTTGGGTAACGGAATCGGCTGCCACATGCACTGCTGAGGGGGGAGCAATAAAAGGTCTTTAAAATAGGTCACTTTCAGCCAAATCCCACACCAGCACGGAACAAAATGGTATATACACTGAAAACTCACCGCTCGGGGAGGAGCGAGGGACAGGGAGGAAAAAAATAACCGAGGAGGGGTAGGGAGGGGAATAAAGGGCACGAATCCGCTCGGGTCTCGGAGGGACCCCCGGCCCAGCCCCGGAGCGGGGGGGCCGCGGACAAAAAGGGCCGCGTCTCCGGGCACGCCTGTCCGCGGCCGCAGCGCCGGGCCTG
>VXAU01005686.1:538198-571314 GCA_013399695.1 Formicarius rufipectus
AGGTGGTTTGGGGGCAGGCAGGCTGGCAGGGGAGGGTAGTTTGGGGGCAGGCTGGCTGAGGCTGAGGGGAGCTGCCTGTCCAGCCGGGAGCAGCTAGCTACAGCCATGGCAGTCCCAGAACGTGGTAGGTGCTGACTCTTGTGCAGCTGCCCTCACCAAATGGGTGCGTTTCAGCCTGCCCTGGGCCAAACTGTGTTCTGTTTATGGCCACAAGAGCAAAAAAAAAAAAATCCCATGGACTGAGCACGTGGCCTCCCAAGCTGTAGTCTTGGCTCTCAGTCTTGGTGTTGAACTTGGTAGGTTGTTGAGCCTTTGTATGCTTTGGTATCTCCATCTACGAAGCAGAGATAACAGTTGGCTTCATGCAGGGATTAATTATCGCATCTTGTAGTCATGTATTTGTTTATTTGTTTTTACTTTAGATTGCAGCTGGAGGAATTCTAAACAGTTCACTTCTCCTTGTCTTGGTGTTTGAGCGCATTGTGCTCCTGTCTGAACAGAGGAAATCACTGAGGTCAGTCTCCCTTGTGTTTATAGTTGCTTTCCCTTTCAGAAGTATGGGGGCAAGGAATCATCAAAATAACAATTCCTACTGACATCCTGATAATAAATGAATAGAAACAGTTACATAAGACACAAACTTTGTCAAAGCTGTGTTTGTAGGGATGGCTTCCGCTTTTGAATTCAGCATCATACTGAAGGGACAGTGCACTTGGTTATAAAGTACTCTGCAATATTCACTTTTGATGTGTCCACAGTATGAAAAAATACAATTCTGTAAATCCAGTATTACTGCTACTGCTGAAATAGAACAAGTGAAACAAACTTCCTTCCTATATTCCCATAATCTAACAGGTATTTTGTATCATAACACTTTGTATCCAGCAGGTGTCCAGGGTGAGGCTGGATACTATTTATGTCAACTTGGCATTTACCTTTGGGAGCTATTCAACCTGGGCTGGGGGGAACCTGGGGGAAGTTGACAACGGAGGTTGTCTGTAACAGCTGTGGACAGCATCCAAAGTTTTGTGAACTTGTCACATAGTGGTCTGATACTTTGCCTTTCAAATCCCAATAGGAAAAGCAAGACAAATTTGGGTCACTTCAAACACATGTAGTTGTAGGTACTGGGAGAGGCAAACTAAAGGTTTATCTGATTATCTCAACCTCGAAGTTGGCAGCTATGACAGGAAACTTGGTTTTATTCATCTGCCAAAGATATTTGTAGTGTATCATTTGACAAGTTAAAAGGCATTTTTGTAATGACATAAAAATAAAACCATTCACTTTCTGAAACTGCAGTTTCTGTTTTCTGAAATAATATGGCTTTGGAGACATGCTTGTGGGGAAATTAGGGACATGCTAGAGAGGTAAATATTTTTATTTTCAAATGTTAAAATGATGGTGTTTAATGCAAATCCATTCAGCATGGCCTATCAATATAAATTTATTTTGTACTTATTTTGTCAAATTAGTGGGTATCATTTGCTTTTAGAGATGGGAGAACAAAGTGGAGCAGTAAGAGGGAGTGATCCATCCACAGGGTCATAAGGTAGAATTGAAAATTGGATTCTTCTGAATCTTGATCTTGTACTTCTTCCTGCAGACAAATTGCCTTTAAAGCTCATGAATTATGAGAGTTAGTGAGGTCCATGGAGCTAACCCAGCAAATGTCAGCAGAGAGTCTGGGCCTCAGCTCTTTGTCTTACACACATTAAAAGATAATGAGAGCTCTAGGTAAAAATCCTTAGAGTCTAACAGTGGCTGCAGAAAAATGTGAATAATGCTTTAGCATTAACAGTCAAGTATTTTACTTGAAATACTAGATCTGCATTTGATATGTATTCAGTGACCACTTCAAAAATAGACAGTATCATCTGGGAACAGTTTAGAGGAAGTCCACTGAAATTCTGCAGGAACAGCCAGTATGAAAACTATGTTTATTGTCATCAGCTAAACTAAACAGCACATTTAGCTTTCCTAGACGTGTTCTTGCTGCCTTCTCAGATGACCATAGTAGGCATCTAGAAAGTTTAGCTTCATTTGCTAATTTCCTCATGTAAATTTAATCCATTTAAAGAAGAACTAAACAGGTTTATGCACCTAGGATTTGCTCCAGCCTATCTATCAGATAGCAATACCCAAAGTTAATTCCATTTGGAGGAGGTGGCAGAACATCAATAAATAAATATTACAAACTGCCTAGCGGTTCAGCTGACAGGCAGAACTGGTTTCAACATATTGTTCCCAATATGTTGCTGCAGATCTGGTCCTGGGGTAGACCTGTATGACATTCCAGCATGGACAGGACCTTTAAGAGCATACATCAGCACCCCATAGTATTGTAGGAGAGGAAGTAGAGAACAATACTGTGTCCAAAGGAAACAGTGGCAAGAATTTATTCAAGGCATGTTGTAATTACTCAAGCTGGGAGTTTGGCCAGGACATTGGGGTTAACACCCCTGCTCTTTTAGAGGTGTCATAGTTTACTTTTTTTTTTTTAATGACTCTAAGTGATGAGAAGCTTGGCTTTCTGTCTCAGCAAAATGACACTAACTCTAGCAAAGTGAACTTCTTACAGCCACACAAAGGTGCTGGTTCAGAACTAACTCAGACCAGTGATGTGGCCTAGTACAGTAATCATTGTTTTATAAATACTCGCAGTAGATAAGAAAGATAAGAGTGTGATTAGGGCACTGTTTCAGCTGCTGTAGTCACAGCCATGCCTTCCTCAGCCTCCAGTCCACATGCTGCTTGAATCTGGACATTTTTAAACAAAGGATTTTAACTTTTAGAATAAATCATAGAACTTGAAGCAAAGAAATTTGATTATTAATTATAAAGCAGTTGTGAATGGCAGTTGTCAATGCTTTTTTGTTTTAGGAAATTTGTTGTCATGCAAGCAGAATGTAATTTAACCAAATTAGGGAAGTTCTTCTGATTCTTTCATGGCACTGAGATTTTTTTTAAGAAAAGTATTCTGTGTAGTATAATGTGCCAGTTTAGAAACTCACTTTCAGCTTGTTCTCTGCTCACAAAGAAGATAAGCACTCATGTGTTTTAGTGTGTGAATAGTTGTGCAACGCACAAGTGAGGGATTGTTTTGCTGTTACTGGCTCATGAAACCTGCCATCATTCCTTTAGTTCAGTTTGGGCCATTATTATGGGTTATGAGGTTATACAGGAAAAACATGTTCTAGAGAAAGGCTGATCAAAATAAACAAGGTAAAGTCTTTCAGATTGCTCTAATCTGGTTTTGTATCAATGAAGTAAACACTTGAGTATATCCACTGGGATGAAGATACCATGTCAGACAGTACCCCTCTGACAGTTTGTGTCGTAATGACAAAAATGAAGCAATACTGATGTTATTACGTAACTGCTTTTGTATTGTATGACAGCAATAATAATACTTCACTCTTCTCTTACCTTTTATTAGATTAACAAACATGCTCCCTGCTGGGCACTTCTGATTGACCCACGAGTTGAGTTGATTTAACTATTAAGAAATGGGGAAACAGTGGCACAAGAAGAACTACTTGCCAAGGTCATATGGAAAATCAGTTTCAGAGACATAAACAAAATCTCAACCTTCTGACTCTTCCTCTACCCTCTGGGCAACCAGACGAAAGTGGTAAAGTGGCTTGCAGTGTGACTCAGTAGCTTTTTCTTCCTCGGCCACTGCCATGCTGGGCAATTACAAATAAATGCTAGTAGGTCATTTCCATCTGAGTCAAACAGGTTTCCAAGGGACTCTAGGTAGGATGTCTTCTGCTGGTGAATGTTCTTTGATGAATCTTTGCAATGGTTTTGCTTTGAAATATTTTCAGAATTTCAGAACTAACTGCTTTTCCAGGCCATGGCAACTGAGTATAAGGAGGGTCTATTCAGGTATCTTGGATCTTTTCCCAGCAGTAGGGCTGAAGGGGGTTTTACTCTGGCATTGGTTCAGAATTCCTGAAATGGGCACAGGGATCAGTATTGTGGAGGCCCTTACCTGGAAGAATGACTGATGGAAAGAAACAGCACAGGACAGACTTATGCCTTGGCTCTGGTCCTTTGGATGGATGGGTAAGAAGAGGCCTTTGGCAGAGAAGGGTGAAAGGTGACTAATGTGAAACTGGGAGGAAACTCATTACAATTATGCAATCTGGTGGTGACTTTCTTTCTCTGAGAGAAGATACCTTTTGTTAGTTGTCCACTGGCATTTGCTGCTCGTGCTGTCTTCTGAATAGAAGTCTAAAACAATTATTTCTCTGCTTGACTTAGGAAGCTTAATTTAGCTTTGCAGCAATGAAAATACAACAGCACCTCATTTCTTTGTTCTCTGCAGAATTTCTTTTAGATTTATTTTACATCTTCCCTTTACTATTGTTTTGCTTTTTTTTTTTTCCCTCACTGTCCAGTATTTTAGCCAAGATGATGAGACATTTTTCTGCTGTCATGCACTCAGTCCCCATATGTCATGTGTTCCATGGTTTTATGTGTCCTTCTTGTCCTGCTTCCAAAGCTTCCATGGAGAATTTCCTATGGCGGTTCAGGAAGTTACTGTTGTCTGGTCTAATCCTTCTCCACAGGTTTCCCCACACAGCAGAGCCAGCAGAAGAAAGTGTGTTCTGTGCCTGACCCTGCTGGGTTAGGGCTGGATGTCTTAGCTCAGAACCAAGCCTAACAGTGCTGTGACTGCACTGGTCTGTGTCCTAGACTGGCTGGTGTACAGGTGTGTATTTACACCTGCTCCCCCAATATAGGGATATGGCCTCTGGAGGAACAGTTTGCTGGAGATGTTTGGAGCTGCTGGACTGGGAGTTGGTGGACCTTAGATTCCCTATTAGCACAATGGCTTTTCAAGTGATCTGCAATGAACAGCTCCACTGCTGACCCCATCTGGGTCTTGATCTTCTGTTTTACAGATTTTATAACTAAACAAACATTGTTGTAAACATGCACCCAGGACCTAATTCTTGTTATGATCTGTCAAATAGTTGTAAAGATACGGCCTTGCTCTTCAGCAATTTTGCAGGCACCTATCTCTGAGACATTGTATTTCACCCTTGAATAAGATTCTAGACCAGAAAAAGAGTTATACTGCATACAGATTAACAAATCTGTTGCTAGTATCTCTGGCTACTGCAGCATGACTCACCCATCAGTGCTTGTCAGTGTCTGGCATGACCTCATTGAAAGCTTCAACATCTCATATGGGAAGGCAGGTTGTAAAATCCAGTGTGGGAATCTTAAATAGGTGGAGAATGAAGTTCTGAGACTCTGGTAATGCATACATCATAAACATCCCCCTAGAAATCCATTATGCCCTCACCAAAAATATTCTTACAGATTTCTGAGGATCTCTTGATGCTAAGCGTGCCTTTCCCTGCTTCTACTAAAAAAAACACCTGTAACTGTTCAAGACAGCAATAAAAATTAATGCTGGAGGGAAAATCTAAGAGTGGATGGAACAGGTCACGGAGGAGATGCTCTTGTTATTTGCAAGGGCAAGAAAGAGCTGATGGTTCCTTTTTATTTCTCATTTTCTACAGGCTTTTGCTCTTTTTTTCTCTTATGTCAGTACATGGGGTGTCTGGTATGCTGGTTGAGGGAGACAGATGAGCAAACAGCAACAAGGGCTGTAATAAAGGGAGTGTCTGAGTGAGGTAGCTTGTGATACCTTGAATGTGGCTTACATATGCAGTGTGATGATGAGACAAAAAGTGGGAGGCAACAGGAGTTTAGAAATCAGATGGTTCTCTTCAGCTGGTGCTTGCTGTGGAAACATGAAGCTTGTTCTCAGTGCCTCTCCCTCCTCCCCTGGGCTGTCACACACTAGCAGATACAAGCAATGTTGCTCACTCTAAAGGGAGCCAGCTGCTGGCAGTTTAACTGTAGAGCCCACATCTAGAAACAGCAGAAGCTCTTGTCCTTTCACCTGCTACTGAGGGAACTTTTAGTCTCTAAAATCACAGGTCTGGCTCTGTCCCACAGGTATCTCCTGCCACTTGAATGCTGACTGGAAGTGAGATCCCTGGTTGCTGTCCTTAGGGAACATGAATGTCTGTTTCTGGTTTGCTGTAGGTGATTCCTGTATGCAGCAAGTTGTCTGTGTGTCTGGCAGCTTTGATCATAAGCAGCAATGGTTACTGTCTCTTGGTTTCCCAAACCCACTGCCGTCAGAGCTGCAGCTCTTCACTGGTTCCCCAGACCTGCTTTGTCACAAAGTGTCAGCAACTTTACGGAAGTCCCTGCATCCTCTGCTGTGCTGGGGATCAACCCTGGCACCTGTCTGAATGTAGTTATGTCCTTCCTGCAGACCTGCTTTTTCTGTCCAGATTCTTACCTGGCAAATTTGTTCTCTTACCTTTTGTCTTAGGTAGATGGTACTATGACTTCTGCATTCCTTAATATTTTTTTCTTGAGACTGGGAACATGGATTATTATTATTCTGAGGCGAGGGAAGACAGCAGAGATCCAGTCTGGAGTGGATTCATTTTATGTTCTGGTCCTTCTTTAAAGAAGGTGTAGAAGGTCATAGAATCAAAGCATGCATGTGATTTGGAAGCAGAAAATATGCAACCTTTTGCCTTTTCATCCATGATTCCTTACCATGGAGATCAGTCAGATACTGTTTGCTTAGCTGTTCTATAAATCCAGGGTGAAATAACTTAATGGCTCTACCTGGTTTCTAGTACTGAACACTCTGCACATACATGCAAAATACATCTGGTTCTAGAAATTAATGTCTCTGTTCTTTGCACAGAGATCAAGGCCTAGATGATGTTTTGAGACTGAGCATGCCTTCCTTGGATGATCTGATGGATGCACATCATGAAATACTGGGGTGAAAGAGATGGAAGCCCCCTGTGCTGTCCATGCTGCATTCAGCTGTGGGGGTGTTGGCTTAAACGATTGACCCAGCATTTGAAGTCTTATTGAATGAGTTACATCTTGAATTTTAGTATCTTGGCAGACCTTTCTTTCACATTCTAAGGCATACCTCGGTTTCTAGTAGAATCTTGCTCTTACGTCAAGCCCAAGCCTCACTGCTGCTCCCTGCGTTCAGCTGGAAACGGACGAACACCATTTCTGACTGAATATCCTGAGTCACCGGTTCCCAGCTGGCATGTGCGCTGCAGTTCCATCTCTTCCTTTCCGACTGCACTCCCTAGAGGAGATTGGGAACAACTGCAGTCGTCAGCTCCAGCGTGGTGTGCGCTTGTCGGGAACCACACAATTAGTGGACAGACCCTGACTACGTCTGTGGGGTGCGCTGTCTGTGATTTGTTACTGTAAGCCTCGTGTTTCCATACCAGAAAATAGAACAGGTATAGGAATATTAAAAAAAATAAGTTTCTTTATATTTACTAGGAAAGCATCTGTATTGTGGAGATGGTGATAGAATGTCTTCATTAAATAATTGTGAAGACAAGTGATGATTTTCTAGTAATGCTCTCAGAGCAAGGTAAATTGTGTGAAACTGGATGAAAACTAGGAATCTAGAGAGGTGATGAAAGGTGAAGTAGTTACTCCCTACACTGGCAAAGCTCTGCTAGCAGGAGCATGGGTCCACTATGCAGGAGCCAACAGGTTATCTGTCAGACACTCCTGTCATGCTGTGTTTGTTATCCTGCTTGTGCAGAATCCCAAAGAAAGGCTGCTGAAGCTCATCAGGGAAATAATGCAACATGTTGCTTTGTTATTTCATATGACCAAAACATTTTCACTATGTAATGCTTGCTGCTAGTCTTGTGGATGGCTCTGGGGGAAGCTGAAACACAAAGCACTTCACTGAGCTTTTTGATCCAACAGGTCTTGACATATTGCTGCTGGACATGTCTGTGTCTGATCTGAACTGCAACAGTTCCATTCTGTCCTGCTAAAATAACAACATATTAAACAATACTTTCTGTCCGTGCTGTTTCCACGTATTGACTAAAAAGTTAAATTCTTACTAAGCTAGTTTTAATTTATGTGTCATAAAATATTAGTTAATGGTCAGCTGATTTCCCTGGCATGACGATTGTAAAGTATATAACACAGATTAATGCTTGCCTGGGGTCAAATGAGTTAAAGCAGCTCTTTCTGCTGAAACCTCCTGTGAAATACTGAGATGCTCTGCAAATCAAATCTCTGTTTGCAGTGGGTCACCAGTGTTTGCCTGGGACAGTCCATCCTGTTAGCAGGCACTGATCCTGCAACGGAGGAGATATGTGGCTTGTGCTGACTCATGAAAACAGGTGCAAGTTGCATCAGTGAAATAAGGAGTGGCTCACCTTAGAAGCAGGAATGTAGGTTTTGGTAGAAGAACTGTTAAAGAACCACCTTCAGAAGAAAGTTGGGGGGAAAAAATCTATGAGAGAGATTTTGAAGTCTGACTTGATAAAATTCTGCTTCTTCTTGTTGCCCCAGGGGCTTGTTCCCAGTGGGATAGGTGCACAACTGTTAATACCACTGTCTGAAGGGTCTTGGGAAAACATGCACTGCAGCTGCAGACAGCAGTAGTCCTAAGGGGAGTTTTCTGGGGATGGCTCGCCAACAGCTGTTCAAAAACCTTCATACAGAGTTACTCCCTTGTTCTTCCTTTATAGATTTGACTCATCTGTCCTAAATACACCAATTTCAGTATTTTCTTTCCTCTCATTTACCTCATATTTCATATCCTTCAAGCTTCTTTCTGTATCTCTGGGCTTAATTCTGTTAAATCAGTTGCTTTGGCGTCTACTCTGCCTGAGCTTTGCACCTGCTAGAGAACCCCAGCAAACTTGGCAGCCAACCCTTGGGTACTCCAGAGAAAACAACTGTCTAGACCAGGCACCTTCTGCCCAATGCCCTGGATGTACCCCAGAACTCCCAGACATTACTCTGTATTCAGAACAACATGTTGCTATGCAAGTGTTTCCTTTCTGCTCTTCCTTCTACCTCCACAGAGTTATGTGTACCTGACTTCTCAGCAGGCACTAGCCCAATGTTTATTGATCTTTTACAAAGGTCTGATGCCAAGGAAGATTGATAGAAACTTGGCCGGTGTCTTTGTGAACTCATAATTGCACCGGCCTCCTCCTAGGGAGTGAGGCAAATGGGAGTGAGAGCGCCAACAGAACAGCACCTTCTGTAGACCTGGAGATAGTGCAGACTGGAAGCCAGCACTGCAAAGGCCTTACAGAGCCTCTGGTATCCAGAATTCAGGAAGGTGTGTTACTCTTTCCTAAAAGGATGAGAAATCAAATCTTGATGTAAAGAGTCCTGTGGCATGGGAAGAGCAGGGAAGCCTTAATGCAAAGTCACAAGCCATTCCAGTTAAAGCCCCTGTTGCCCTAGGCAAGCACAGAGCCTGTCAGCGTCCTGCAGCTTTCATACAGAGATGTGACCAAAATATCTTCACAACCTTACAATGTGGCTAAAAATAGCTTGCAGGTCAGCTTTTTTCTCAAAGGTAGTGGTGACATCAGGGGGAGAGACTCTTGCTGCTGTTCAGTACAGGTAGAATTGGGTAAACAAAGTAGGAACAGCAGCAGTTTAATTAGCTAAGCAGCCTTGAGGAAAGAGAGATGATAAGGTGTGGGAGAGGACTAAGGAGGTGCAGTGGAGAGATGGAGTAAAGCATCAAAGGCATGGGTGGACTTGCTGCCACTGGCCGGTTAGTGTACTCACACAAACAGCTTCTCCCTGCTGTTTTGTTTCCATGATGTTTGAGTTATCAGTCTGTTCCCATCTCCTTGTGGCCTGTGTCAGGATGTGTCACTGGCCTGGCTGGCCAGCCAGCACAGCATGTTTCTTGCTCCTCGTTTCCAGACAGTGACCACAGCCCATGACATCAGCTCTGGCCAGCGGCAGATCAGAGGCCAGGCCAGGGCAATGTCAAGTGTGTTTTGCTGTAGTCATTCAACCAGTGAGTTGATCTTTTACAGTGCAATTTGCATGCGGAGAAATCTGGATGGCCCTTCGTTCTAAGGGGATTTCAGGATTTGTTCTTGGGCCAAAAATAGACTGTTTTTGTGGGGCTGAACGGTCTGTTTTTGTAGAGCATTACATTTTACCAAAGGAGCAAAGCTGTTCACCACGATCCTCAGAGTTTTAGTCTCTGTTGTGTATACTAAGTCTGGCTGTGGAGATGAGTCTCAGCCAAGTCTGGAAGTGCCTAATTTGGAACGTTACAGGAATCTAATGTAGGTTATATGAGGTTTGCCATGCCTGCAGCCTCTGTGCTGCTGAGGTAAGTGTACTGCAGCAGGCTGTGCTAGCAAAGATTTCTTTTGTGCTGCAGGTTTCATGCCTAGTGCTTTTATGGTGCTGAAGGAGTGGAAGGAGGCAACAAAAATGTGAAAAATTGAGGCCAGGTCATTACTGTCAGATGAGGACAGTCCTGTAGCCAGTCAGATGTGACAGAGTGCACTTGCTGATGCTGCTACCAGGAAGCTTGAGAGAAATGTGACTGAGTGCTAGCAGTGCGCATGTGCCTTTGGAGAAAGGAGGCTATCTGTAAGCTCTTGCAATGCTTTTCTCTGCCCAGCAACATCATTGCTTCTATTCCTTGCATTCTGCTTAAGCAGCTGTTCTGCTCTGCATTTATGATCCAATCTATTCGTCATACAGGGCCATTTTCACACTGAGCACCTTTCCTGTCACAGCAGTTACCAGAGATGAAGGACTGATAGGACTTCAGGTTTGCTTTGAGGGCAAAAGCACTGTAGTTACAGTTCTCTTGTATGAAGAGGCATGAGAGCCTTGTAGGACCAGCTCCTGTCCCCACCTATGTAAAATGGCTCCTGTTGCCTCAAAAGAGGACGACTTCAGCCAAATGCATCTCCATATTGACAAGTATAGAGAGAATTATGCGCATGATCAGCTTGCTAAGGACTTCATTTGATGTTCAGCTGAAAATCAGCTGCCAATAAAAAAGGAAGCTCTGCATCCCTGGTTTTGTGCTTCTGGTGCATTTCGAAGCTACAGGCCATGTTGATTTCAGACTGCAGTTAGAATAAGCTATAGGTAAAATAAACTCAACACCACCACCATGACCATTTTAGCACAGTCATTTCTGAGCCCTGCAACACAGCTCTCACCACAGCCTGCTGCTTCCCTTCAGTGAGAGCAGCTCCCTGGTCTGCCCTGCCCAGCTTGTTGATGTAGCTCTGCTTCTTTGCAAATGACCTGCGTAGGTACTAAGGGGAGGAGGAGGCAGCCCCGCTGCAGCCTGCCCATCCCAGCCATAAAGGATCTGTTCTCCTTAGGCTATCTGAAGTTATTTGCCACGTGAATCGTGTGGGTATAAAACTTTGCTGTTTCCGTAAATGCTCTGCCTTTTGCAACAGGAGGTCATTCCCCAGTGGGGAAAAACAGGCTGCTGATGTGGTAGGCACTCAGCTTGTCGTTTGGATGCAATCCAGAGCCGATTAGTTTGGGCGCAGCACCGTGCTAACACAGGCAGAATGCACCCAGACTGGCTCCTGCCGGGCCAGTGCCGATCTCCCCACGCTGCCCTCCACGGCCCCAGTTCAGCGTGAGCCCCGGGCCCTGCCCCTGCCTGCACTGACATGCCCACAGGGAGCCACAATTTGCACCCAGGGCTCCTTGCCTGTGTCTTGACTGGTATCAACCCTCCCAAGGCAAATAGTGATTTGCCTGTCTGCACTGACTCAGCTGTGCAGTAAGTCCACAGGTAAAGAACAGCCTTCCTTAGCAGATATGGAGGCATTTTAGAGGAACTTCACTCTGTCCCAGGAAGTACACTGAAGTGAGCAATGCTGCATTGGGCAAGAAAACCTACCCAGGAGCCATTAATGTCTCAACATCTGTAGCCCTGCGGTTGTAAGCACTGGGGGTTGTGTTCCCCTGCCTGCAATTACTAGCTAGCAACTGGGAATTCAAAGGAATCTGGGCTATCTTTAGGAAGCAAGTACCTACTCTTTGCCTCCTCTCAGGAAGCAAGGTCCTTCATTACAGCCTGTCATGGCAAGGGGCTTGTAGATAAGGAAGAAGGGCAGGAAACCTGCTGGGCTTTGCTTCTTTAGCAACTAAATATTTTCCATAGTCTTAGCACTGTGAGTCAGCATTTCTAGAGGCTTGACTTGTTTATAGCAGCAATCAGTGAAATGGTACAAGGTAGGTGGGGTGTGGAGGTACATGTGTGTGTCTAAAATGAGAAACTCTTTGCCCAGGCACAAGTGGGGAAGTTACCAACTCTATATCCAAGATGTGACTCATGGGAAGCAAAGGACTGGATACCCTGAACAAGAACTGCAGTGGAGCCATTTGCAGGGTTAGTAATTTCTTAGTGTGAGTAAGGGAATTGGAACTTCACAAAGATGTATATATGGTGTTGTCATAGAAAGGACACTGCAAATATTTGGGATTATCAGTACAGTGAGATAAAAGTAACACTTTGTCTGGAGTGGTTATGGATTCATTTTGCACTAGCCTGGCCAGATGGGCTGTGGGGCAGGAATACTTCCCAAAAATGTACAGGTAACAGACCAAACACTGAGGTTTCCATTCAGAGCCCATACCTGCACTGGAATAAGGAACATCAGTCATGGGATATCTTCAGTCACCACATGCAAGCTTTTTACCTTTGCCTGCCTGGTCAGCCTGGATGGATCTTGTCGGAAAGGGTGGTGACACCAAAACCAGTATATATTTTAGAACTGCAATATCACTTCTGCAAAGGTATTTATTTTGAAAATTCTAGTTTCCATAGCGATGTAGTGCCGTTGTCTCTCATCTTTCTCCTATTACTCCAATCTTTGCAGCCATTAGATAAATTATCAGAGAAGCAAACCTTAGCATTTTTTTATCTTAAGTGATTTTATATATGTTGGTTCCTTAGTGAATCAGAGGCATTTAGTCAAGGATTGACTCATATCCCTTCCTGGGGCTGACATGAGGTCTATTGCAATGCAAAGATGATAATTAATATTATTAATTTGCCTTAGTGAATGAATTCCTAGGCTACTTCCCTGTAAAGTAGGGGGTCTTATATCTAGAATTCTGGTTCAATTCTAGACGAGTTGTTTATGTTATGTCTTCAGATTTTACTTGTGTTCCACTATAGCTTCATTATGTTTTTGTCTCATACATGTAGTAAATAAATACTTTTGTAAAGGTTGCAGTGCTGTTAAGCTGCTGTTCTCCACCCCACAGGTGACTTTTGGACACAGTTCCCCTTCTGTTGTTAACAGAGCCAGGGCTTATGTCTCGTTCTTTCATCCTTCTTTTCGGTATTTAGAAAAAACAAACCATTAAGAAAATAAGACAAGATTCTTTTTATTGGTGGTTTTTGTTTGTTTATTTGTTTGTTTTGTTGGGGTTTTGTTCTTGTTTCCTGGTGCATCTTGTCTTTCCTGGTCAAGGAACTACTTGTCTTGCCAGAATAGTTACGCAGGTTGGAATGTAAAAAACCCAGACTTAACCCTGCAGCAATGATGGCATGCAAAAAGCAAAGATGTGGAGATGATTTATTCTGGTGGTGTAGTTTGCCTTTTAAGGAGATGGTTTAGTGATTTCTTTTGCCTATATGAACTGTATCTCCACCTGGGGAGCTATGCCAGAATAGCTGTTCCACAAAACCTTTGCTGTGAACAATAGCCTTTGTCCTGAAATTCAGTCCTCCTGAGTAGGTAAGCAGTGAAATACAGAAACTGTGTGGGAGAACGAGAGTGGCACTGTGGACCAGATTCCAAGATAAGGAAGTAGGGCTACAGACAAAAGTCAGGATTAGCCTTTGACTCCTGCACTGTTGCCACTTAGTTACAAAAATACCTGAATTGTTTAAAATGGAGCATACATTCAGTAAGTTGAGGATGGAGAAACTCCTCTGTGGAATGTAGGTGTTAACAGGCATCTGCTGCACAAGTGCAGTGTCCTTTGCTTGCCCTGCCAGTCAGTCCTGGTTTCTGGTGCCTCATGTTTTCCTCCCTAACTAGAGCCATCAGTGGTATCATTTGCATTCAGCTCATGAGTTTGTGGGAGGAGATTGTCTTATAGAAGTAAGTTCTTCCCCCTGCTTCTATTTGAGCTCCCCAGGTCCTGGATACCTGGCAGAAATAACCTTTTAAATCCCAAGAGGCAGAGGCTCACTTGTGCTCTAAGGAATAGTCATCCTTCCAAAATCTCTTTTAGATGTCAAATATTTACTTTTAGCTGAATTATACTCATTCATTGAGAAAACTAATAATACTTTGCTCTCCACAATGTGGCCTATCAGTGAATCCCATATATATTTTATGCAAAGCATTTAAAAGTGATTGCTTATCTTTTCATTTACCTTTTTTCCCCCCTTAGTGTTCTTGCATTCCTATATTTTGAGATAAGGTGAACAGAAGTTCCCCAGCTGCTATCTCTAGGCTGTGAATTCTGTAGTACCTTCACTGCAGACTTTCTGATTCACTCCCTCAGAGGTGAATGGTCACAATCTTTTCAAATTTCCTTCAGACAAGAGCTCCTCTCAATCCCTAATCTTGTAGTCAACCATCATTGCCCTGTGTCACATAATGAAAGAGCAGTTGCAGTAATAAGGCAAATAATAACCCCTCCAGATTTTGGTTGTCAGTGCTGGGTGTTGTTAGGTTGGAGTCGCTGAGTGCAAACATGAGCAGTGGAGTCCTCATGTGCCAGATGCAGACATATCCAACACACATTTGAAAACTAATAATTAAAAAAAAAAAATCCCTGTTTCAAAATAACTGCTTGGTATCAAAATGGAATGAGAATGAAATGTGACTAGTGGCCTTGTGACCATTGTGTTGTATAACAAGATAAAAAGTGTTTGGGATTTGTGGATTGAGCTCTTTCTCATTTGTCTTCCTGAGGTCAAAGTCTACTGCAAGCAGTGACCGACACAATCCCCCATGTAAGTCAGGCTGGAGTGCCTGTGCCTCCGGTTCAAACAGCAGAGCATTTTGTGCAAGAGCCCTTTGGAAGGTGTTTGTGTAGATTTCTCTGTGGTCCCTGTGATGATCCTAGGAAACAGGAGGAGATCCAGAACTGTCTGAAAGCCCAGAGTCAGGATTCTTTGAAATCCCAGGGAAGTAATGATGAGAGATTTGGCTGAGGCCATCCCGCTAGCCTGCCTCCCATGCTGCTGCTTGTATGTGTCCAAGGAGCTGCCTCCAGTTTATACAATTGCACTCTAGTAAACAATTCTTCATGCAGATATGGGCAGCAGATGTTACTCATGCCTGTGTGAACACTTCAGTGTCTTTACAACAGGGATGATCCTCAGATCCAGTGCTGTTAAACAATGGATGTACCCACCAGAAGTCCCACTGATTACAGCCATTCTGTTACAGCTTGCTCAAAACACTTTGAAGGATGGTCACGCCATCCCTCTTTGGGCACTCGAGGGGATTGACTCACAAATATGAAAATATGAGCAAAACAAAATTAGATGGCTTAAGTGGCTGCAACCCCAGCTGTGTCCCCACTGCCCGATTCCCAGAAGGTCATCCCTGCAGCCAGGCTGGCTGTGGAAGGCATTGCCTGAGCTGCTGTAGTGACAGCCCATTCTTTAGGGCATTAGTATTTGTCTGGCTACTCTGTGAAACAGTTCAGGAAGCTTACCCAGAATAAAAATGTGCACTTTTCCATCTGAAGAATTGTCTTTTAGTTAATTTCAGAAGTGGACTCTGAGAAGCAGCAGCAGTGCTGTGAGGGCAGGGCAGAGGGAGAGAGATGACCTTCCCTTTTGGGAGCAGCCCTTACGTCAGTTTTGCTGCCTCACAAAACTATGCCCTACAGTTATTTTTGGTGCTGGGCTGCCTTAGTTTTCTGGAGAGTGAATGAAGGATTAACATAGTCTGCTTATGGCATTTGGAAACTAAATTTTTAGGGGGAAAAAAAATCATAATTCAGCATGTGCTCAGGTGGAAATGTGTAAATTGTTAGGGATGGGAAAGACAAGTATACCTGGTATCTATTCCTACAATCTAGTTAGGAGTTAAATACTTTTTAATTTTGGGGGGGTTTTGCTGCTTTTTAAGACCTCTAACCCAATGTCTACTATCAAGTTGCCTCTAGAGAGAGACATCTTTAAAGAGACCAGCTTTGTACCTATAAATAATGTACACTGCAGAGTACAAAAATGGAGTCAAGGAGGCTTCTCCTTACCTGAATGTGACTGCAACAGCTCGGTGAGGATAGCTGTGGTCAGGCAGGAGGCTGCAAGGAGCACTCTCACCCCGTCATCCATCTTGTCTAAACTGCTGCTGAGATTTCCAGCACTTCAATTTCAGCTGGTAAATGACCACTGCATGGTACTGAAATATATTAGATTTCAGGGCAAAGGTTTTGAACAGTGTGGCTATAATCCTGCTAGGAACTAAAGGTCTGCTTAAGCACTTTTTTAGGTTGGATGTGTTGGAATATGGAGAATTTCGCAAGTCTGAACTTTTGCTATAAATGAAAACACTGTGGCAAAAAAATGTAAATAAATGCCACACGTACTTTGTATAAGAGCCCTTCATGATATCTATAAATATGGTAATTATGATGTTTTCCAGTTTTGAGTTTTAAACAGGGGACAGATAGAAGAAATATTACAAAGACAGCATTTTTCTTTTCATGGATTAGTTTTATAGTTTCAGTTTTGACTTACCTGAAAACACTTAATGGAAATTAAATGTAGCATCTTAAAGAGAATTGCCTTTGAAAAGAAGTTATTTATTCTTAAAAAATCACTTCAATATCTTCTCAGTTTAACTGCATTTTAATATGAACACAGAACTCATCCCGGGTCAGACTCTCCAGGAAAACTTTCTCATGATTCCTGTAGCAGTTGATTCATTCCTTGCTCCCTTAATTTTGCAGCTTTAAATGGCAGGTTGTCTGCAAAGCCATCCACTTCAAAGCTTCATAAAATAGAGCTTGGAATAAATTACTGAGCTAGAAATTATACTGGCTGTGCCCAGCTTTGTGCCTGGATGTGGGAATACTTGGCACTGGGTGTGGAATTCCAAGGAAAATGACCTCTTTCCTTTGCTGGCTTGCCAAAGAGCAGTAAGAAAGAAAACTGCTGCAGATGTGAAGACACGGAAATCTCCGGTTTCCCTTTCCAGAGAACACAACCTGAACAACCACTGAATATTAATGCACAGTGTAATGGGTGCAACGCTGGGCTAATGCTGGGATTAACAGAAAGTACAGCTTCTGGAGGGAATGTGTCCCACGTGGCAGGGAGGAGACCCAGGCCACAGGCAGCAGAGCCTGCTGGAACTGCTCCTGCCTTTACCAGCATCGCTGTAGGTGCCATGTGGAGTTACAGAAAGTAGGGAAGGTGTGGGACACCCGTGCTTCATCTGCCAGGTGTGCTCCTGACAGTGATGAGCCCCAAGCTCGATTATTTTAGATTTTTTTCATCTGTTTTTGCAAGATTTAGATAATATAATACTGACAACATGACACTTCTAGGCAGTGAAACAGTTGCTTTGTCTTTCCCTCCGTGTTCAGATTTCTGGTCTGTGTGTGTGCAGAGCCAACTTGTCCATAACTGTTTGCTTTCTTCAGTCTTTTGAAGTTTAAATCTTCAGGCCAGTTCCTTATATTAAAAATAAATTCTTCCACACCACCAATAAAATGTCAACTGTGATTAAAGCCTGAGTCCTCACTTTAAGACTTGTCTCCTGAGCGCTCCGAGGTCACTGCATGAGTCAGCGTTTGAAAGGACCGTTATTCCTGAGAACGTGGGTAAAGCCCAACGTTCATGGTTGCTTGCTTAAATGGCTTCATCATGTTTTAAATTGCTTTAAATTGCTTTTCATTGTGGTGAAAGAAAGGCAGACTGCAGGAACGGTTTGGCATCGGACTTGTGATATTTCAGGCACCTCAAATCTTGAAAAAAACCTCTCTGTATTAATGGAGAAGTTGGTATTTCTGGTAAGAAAAGCTTTACCTCCTGTGTAGTAAAGAGGAGGGTGGAGTGGGAAGCTGTGTTTGAGACATAAATTTTCAACTGTGTTCTGTTGAACTGTAAAGTCTCTGGGCAAGGGCTCTGCACTTTCTACAGTACCAAAGTCTGATAGGGCTTTCTAGACACAGAAACTTTATTAAAATACTGAAAAATACAGCAGAGCATGAAGCTGCAGGGACAACCCTGGCAAGTGAATCAACACTATTTTGAAGATTATCTGTGCAGCCTGTTTATTACCTTAATTATAACAGTCTTTAATTATATGATCGGACTGTGTTTTGTTACTTTTCCTCTGTGTTTGCTGCAGTGCACACCGTCATGAGAATTTGGAGGTAGTTAATCATACCAGAACAGCCAATAACTTGGAGCAGAACTGTGTTTCCAGCTCTAGTCTATGTCAGTCTTGGGTCTCCCCATCCTCTCTGCCCTTTTCCTATGTTTTTCATTAACTCCTGCCTCAGTTCCTCACTGCGCTGCATTCAAACCAGAACCCTTGCTTTGAAACCGTGCTGTCTGTGGAGAACTGGGCCTTGGTGTTGAGCAAGGAACCTGGAGCAGCATTCGAAGGGGAAAGTCTTACAGGCCTTTCCTTCCTACAGTGGAGCCTGGTCAGAGCACAGGCAAGAAGTTCAGGTCATTTAGCTACCAACATTCCCCTGAACATGCTCCAGTGCAGATAATCAGAGATTTGAAATGCTATGAAATCTGTTGCAAATTTTGAGAAGTTCCAAAAGATCTCCTCTGTCCGCTCTCGGGCATCCCCCAAAACCCGTGTTCTTTTGCTACGCATCATTTAAACCTCCGCTGTTTCTGGAAATTGGGCAGGAGCCTTTGCTGGAGCCCGGGGGTGCCTCCGCGGGCGCAGCAGCTCGGCCCGGCAGGGTCACGGCTCACGGTGCCCGCATCGCCGCCCGCACCCGCCCGGCAGGGGCGGCAGAACGCGGCTCTGCCGCATCCCGGGCCGTGCTCCTCCCGCTGACCCCGCGCTGAAACCCCCGGTGAAACCCCCCGGGACAGGGCGGCGCTGCCGGGACAGCGGGGGCTGCAGCAGCCCCGTCCCGCACAGCCTCACCCCCGCGGCCGGGCGGGCCGGCCCGGTTCGGCTGTGCTGTGCTGTGCCGTGCCCGGCTCGGCCCGGCTCAGTTCGGTTCCGCCGTGCCGTGCCATGCCCGATTCGGCTGTGCTGTGCTCGGTTCCGCCGTGCCGTGCCGTGCCGAGCCGTGCCCGATTCAGTTCGGTTCGGCTGTGCCGTGCCGCGCCATGCCCGGCTCAGTTCGGTTCCGCCGTGCCGTGCCGTGCCGAGCCGTGCCCGATTCAGTTCGGTTCGGCTGTGCCGTGCCGCGCCATGCCCGGCTCAGTTCGGTTCCGCCGTGCCGTGCCGTGCCGAGCCGTGCCCGATTCAGTTCGGTTCGGCTGTGCCGTGCCGCGCCATGCCCGGCTCAGTTCGGTTCCGCCGTGCCGTGCCGTGCCGAGCCGTGCCCGATTCAGTTCGGTTCGGCTGTGCCGTGCCGCGCCATGCCCGGCTCAGTTCGGTTCCGCCGTGCCGTGCCGTGCCGAGCCGTGCCCGATTCAGTTCGGTTCGGCTGTGCCGTGCCGCGCCATGCCCGGCTCAGTTCGGTTCCGCCGTGCCGTGCCGTGCCGAGCCGTGCCCGATTCAGTTCGGTTCGGCTGTGCCGTGCCGCGCCATGCCCGGCTCAGTTCGGTTCCGCCGTGCCGTGCCGTGCCGAGCCGTGCCCGATTCAGTTCGGTTCGGCTGTGCCGTGCCGCGCCATGCCCGGCTCAGTTCGGTTCCGCCGTGCCGTGCCGTGCCGAGCCGTGCCCGATTCAGTTCGGTTCGGCTGTGCCGTGCCGCGCCATGCCCGGCTCAGTTCGGTTCCGCCGTGCCGTGCCATGCCCGATTCGGCTGTGCTGTGCTCGGTTCCGCCGTGCCGTGCCATGCCCGATTCGGCTGTGCTGTGCTGTGCCGTGCCCGGCTCGGCCCGGCGCCCTCGGCCGCCTCCTCGCCGCGGGGACCGTTCCCGGGGGCTCCCCGGCTCCAGAGAACCCCCCGGCGGTGTGCGGGGCCGCGGCGTGGGCTCCGCTCCGCCCGCATCGCCTTGTGCGGGGCTTTTCCTCCCCGGGCACTGCCTTTACATAACGAGGCGGGCGGTGGGAGCGGGCCTGGCGGAGCCCGGGGGTGCCCGGGCAGGCGGGGACCGACCGGGCCCGCCACACGCTAAAAGGAGGTGCTGAGCAAAAATAAGTCGAGGAGTCATTTGGCTGTTCGCAGCGTGCCCGCAGCTTTAATGTGCGCCCGCGCCGGCACCCCTCCCTTCCCGGCTCCCGAAACCCTCCTCTCCTGTTCGCATTGCTGTCCTGCTTGTTTCTTCTCTCCCCTAAATTTTGGTTGCTGCACCTCGGTGTCCGGGCCAGCTGTGCCAAATGTTGATTTGGAGAAAACTCAGGCAGCTGAGCTGTGAATACTTGAGAATTGGAACTGGAAACTGCTGACACACTGACTTACTGAAATGGATTTTGTTCTTCATTTTGTTCTTTCGCTGCTCATCTGCAGTGGTCTTATGACCACTCTTATTGTTTTGCTTCATTAACAAGTGGTGTCAGAAGTCTTGAGTCATACAAGGTCAGCTCTAACATGCTGCTTTTGAGAAGGCTTCCTGTCCATGCTACTCTAAAATACTTAATTTTTAGTTGTTGGCTCAGCTGAGAATCCCACCCTACGAGTTGTCTCTGGGATGAAGTATTCATGGTTAATTTTTTTTAACAGCATATTAGAAAGTTATAGTGGAAGTTGTGGTGGTTACAGATACTTGCATGTAGTAAAATCCTTTTTGATCCCCCTTGGCAAACTTAGTTGTGGAATTTCTGTGAGGATTCCTACAAGGATTTTTGTGTTCCCGACTTGCAGAGCACTTGAGCAGTTACATCTGCCAGACATCTGAGGATCCAGGATGTGAGGGTCACAATGATTTTCAGTTACAGCAGTTAATTTCAACAACATCAGCAACAACAAAAACATTCTTTCTGAAGCTGGAGCTTTGGCTGCTCCTGTTGTTGAGGGAGTCCCTGGCCGTGCTGCCTCCTGCCACGGTGGCTGCAGAAGGAGTCGGAGGTGGGTCAGTGGCTGTGGGAGATGGAAGGAGGACGGATGAGTCAGAGGAGGAGGGATTCCTCTGCTCAGTCCACAGCTGGAGTGCATTTGTGGAGCTGGGCACACTGCTCTGCCTGTCTCCCAGTGGGGCTCCAGGCCTTCTCCTGGGACGTTGTAGCCAAGGTCCTCCAAAGCAACAGACCTCTGGCCAGGGACTTTTAAAAAGGTAAAACAAAGAGGAAGGTGAGGTGGCTCAGTGTGGACTGTCCTGGGCTTCCAGCTTTGCTTGAATTGTACCCCCAGGACTCATTTCACAACCGTGAGGCCTAAAGAACTTCAGGAGGAGAAAGGAAAGCTGAGTGTACAGTATAATCTCATGGTTTGATCAGTTGGAGCCCTCAGCAAATACTGTATTTCTTGGGTCTCAAGCTCATACCAGCTCTCCCGGGGACTCTGAAATACCAGTTTTGCAGTGGGCAAGAGACTAGTTGCTGGTAGCAGCAGAAAGGCTCTTGCAGGGGTGCATTTCCTCCCAGTTTTATCACCTTTTCAATGCTGAAGAGCACGTGTAGGGAGGTGTTGGTTGCTATCTTGAAATGCAGTGAGAAGATGCAATCACGATCTCCCTTCACCTTTCAAGTGGACTTGCTTGTGCATTTCTTAGTGGAAATACTGTTTGGGTTTTTTTTATTCTGTTAACTGAGATGGCATTTGGAAGGAGGGCTGCTGGTCTTGCAGGCCTGAGAGCTGATGGAGATGGCAGGAGTTGTCCCTTGTTCACAGTGTGGATTCTGAACCTCCACAGGTCTTGGCACAAAGTCGGTGGATCCCTCTGTCTTGAAGCATTCTGGGAATTAATTTTTTTCCTTTCTGTGACCTGGAAATAGTAGCTGATGAAATAGCTCTGCAGCTTGCTAGTGATCTTTACTACAGTATATTTTCCTGAATTAGTATCTGTATTTTCTTTTGCTTTGTTTTGTTATCTATACGTCACCCAGCCATGTGAAACTCAGTCATTGCTGGTACTTTCTGCTTAACCCTTCTTGACATGAGTTCCAGCAAATAAGTTCATGCTGATGTACATAAGACTAGACATGTTCCTATTTTAAAATGTCTGCTTGAGGAAACTGGGTATGTTTGGAGCTGATTACAGCTTTCTGCAATGAAAAGTTAACATTTCACATACTAATTCTTGCCTTTTGTTGTTTTTGGCTTTCTTCTAGGCTATGGAGAGCTAAATGGTAACGCAGGAGAAAGAGAAGTGTCACTAAAGGGCCTGTGCTCTGATGAAGCCCCTGCCCCAGGATCCAGGGTACCCAATGGCAGCCAGCAGCCTGTAGATTCTAATGTCACCCCAAAGCAGACTGTGAAGGCCGGTGCTTTGGGGAAAGCTGGAATTAAACCCAAGAACTTCATTCAGAAAAATAGCATGGACAAAAAGAATGAGAAGTCCTACGAAAATAAACTTAGAGAAAGCCAGTCCTCTGACAAGCCAGAGGGAGTGTCTATTCCCAACGGTGTGGTAACCAGTAATTCCAGCTATATCACCAATGGCTACGTAGGCAAAGGGGCTGATAACGATGGTAGTGGCTCTGAGAGTGGGTATACTACCCCTAAAAAACGGAAAGGCAGACGCAACAGTGCCAAGGGCTGTGAGAACTTGAATCTAGTACAGGACAAAATCATGCAGCAGGAGGTCAGTGCACCAACCTTGAAACAGGAACTTGAGAGTTTCAAGCCTGATTATAGTGAACAAAAGGGGAACCGAATTGAAAATACTAAGCCTGTTTGGAAATACGAGGCTGGGGCTGGTGGAGCAGGCCGGGGAAAGCCTGGGCTGGGGGATGTGCCCCGGAAAAACTCTGATGCCAAACCTGGGATTAGCAGCAAGAAGTTTGATGACCGGCCCAAAGGGAAGCACGCATCGTCGGCCACGTCTAAAGAGGACTCATGGACCTTATTTAAACCGCCCCCAGTTTTTCCAGTGGACAATAGCAGTGCTAAAATTGTTCCCAAAATTAGTTATGCAAGTAAAGTTAAAGAAAACCTCAACAAAGCAGCTCAAACCCCATCCACGTCATCTTCGTCGTCGTCATCCACTGGGGAAGCTCAGGCCCAGCCATCGAGCCGCCTGTCCCAGGTGCCCATGTCTGCTATGAAATCTGTCACCTCTGCCAGCTTCTCCAACGGGCCGATGCTCGCAGGCACCGATGGCAGTGTGTATTCCCCGGCCACCCAACCCCTGCTCTCCACTGCTGCTAGTACTGTACCATCCACCTCCTCCGAGGCAGGAGCCCAGGACGCGAGTACAACTTCGACAGCTCTAGAACAAAAGAAATCTGGCCTTTTTATCTACCCTTCAAATATGCAAACTGTGCTCCTGGGTGCAGCACAAGTTGATTTCCCTTCGCAGACCAATCAGCAGAACCTGGGAGATATCTTCCAGAATCAGTGGGGCTTGTCGTTCATAAACGAGCCCAGTGCTGGGCCCGAAACTGTCGTGGGGAAACCTGCGGATAATCAGTTAATGGAAGTGACATTTCAAGGGGAATATCCTGCCACTTTGGTTTCACAGTGTGCTGAAATCACTCCCTCAGGAACTGAACAACCTGTGTTTCCTAAGGCTTATGAGCTGGATAAACGGACTAGCCCTCAAATTCTTAGTGCTATTCTTAAACCTGGGACTGCTGTTGAGGGTGGTGTCTTAGCTTTGGAGTCTCATCACACAGGTGACCTACAAAAGGCAGACAGCGGTAGCCAAGGTGCTTTAGTGTTTCTTTCAAAAGACTATGAAGTAGAGAATCCTCTGGCCTCTCCTACGAACAATTTACTATCCTCCGCCAAAGAACAGAGGTACCAGAGAGGCCTAGAAAGGAAAGATAGCTGGGGTTCTTTTGACCTGAGGGCTGCTATTCTATATCACACTAAAGGTAATGGCTTAACTTACTCCCTAAGGGGATTCTTTTCTTTTTTTTTGTTCCTTCTGTTTTTATAAGTGCAATACTCTAACGTGGCATATTCCTTCCAGCAATTCTGATTGTTTTAAAAATGAGCTTTTATTCCCTTGCATATCTCTCATGGCAGTAACAGTTTGGGAAGCTACTGAAACCGTTGTTTAATTAATGTTAAGGGGTGTTTGTTTCCCTGTTCCTGTGGGCAAGCATGAGTGATGTTGAACGGGGTGACACTTAGTGGGCCCTCCTAAGCCTGTCTGCATTGGAAGGGGTTAAATGTGTAGGTTCACTTGCTCTGTTCCAGTTGTACCAGGTGATGTTCTGTCACTGAAAAAGCTTCACAGTCTGTGCTTGCACCTCTGCCACCAAAGTGTTACAGCTTCTCCCCTGGGCAGAGCAGACCACGAAATCATGGTGTTGAAGCAAGAAAAGATTATCCCTACAGCCCTAGGTGTGATTTATTCTTTTAAGCATGCCCCACGCACACTTTTCCCCCTGCCCTTCCAGAGTGTTATGGCAACAGCAAGACCAATCTTTTCTTATCAGCTCCTCTGTAAGCTGCAGATTGAATTCTCTCCTTTTCTTTGTAGGCCACATCTTTCAGGTGATTTTATTGCTTTCATGGAGTCCTTTGTAGCCCAGCTCCTTTTTTTCCTGTTTTTTTGAGATTGAAATGACTCAAACTCGATGCAGACACTTTAAATGGGAACGAAGAGAGAGAAGCCTGTGGGATGGATGGCTTTCTGCTTCAGGCTCAGCCCCAGAAGCTCAGAGGTCTTGTGGCAGCTCTTGGCTTCTGGTGCTGGCTCAGTGTTAACAGGAGCCTGGTTGTGTGTTCCCCTTTGGAATGGTGTCACTTACCCACCCCTGGCCAACACAGGGGCAATTCCTTTTTTATTTGACCCCCTTCCCTCTCCCTGCATGCTCTGAAGGGAACAAAGTGATAATCCATTTTATGTTTACTGTTCCACATACATAGGTGGATGATGTCTTCCTCCCCTCTGCAGAGGGTTGATTCTTGGTTGGTTTTGGCAAACTTGTTGTGTTTTAACCCACTATAAAGTTCTTAAATTACCAGTTTGCAAATTCAGATGTCTTCCCTTAGTAATAACAAGCCCAGTCATTTAAAAATAATAACTCCAAATATTTTTTCCAGGTCATCTGCCTCTTTCGATGTTAACATTTCAGCCTCTAGTGTTCTTGAGAACAACATTCATCAATTGATTTTTATCTGGGTCCTCTCCTTTCTGCTCGGTCTATTCCGTCATTAAAGCGGACTTTCTGTTCTCATTCTTGTGCCTTCCTGCAGCCCAAATCCCAGTTTCCTATCAGAAAACGGGGGTATCGGAAAGCGTAGCATGGAGGGGAAGCCTAGGCCATCTTTTTCTTAAGTTTACAAATATTCCCTGCGCTTTGGTTTCCCTTTGTTTTTGTCAGCCTGAACTTGTAGCAAAGCAGCTGCACAGCCGAGAGGGCTCATCAGCTCTCCCTTTCTCACTTGGTGTGAAAGACAGATCCCAGCAGAACAATAGGAACAACAGGAAAATAAAGAACGCTCCCTTCCCGTGTCCTCTTAAGGAGGTGTTAACTTCAAAGCCTGGCTGCGTTGAGCTCTTCTTAACACAGGAGTTAATTACATTTAGTGGCAAAAATGGCCACCTGAAGCACCCTTTAAGATGCTGTTCTCTGCTCTTCTGCTGCATGCAGTCTTGCTTTGAGCATCCAGAGCAAACACCCTGGTGATGCCCTGGGGTTACCCCCTCCTACCCCATGCTCCTCTGCTGATTTTTTTTCCACACTGTGTCTGTGCCATCTTCAAGGTGTTACTTAGAGGTGAAAGATGGTTGTTCCTACTCAGTGTTGTCATTAAGGCAGTGATGGGGTGCTCCAAACAGCTTGGGCTCCTCTTTCTCCTGTTTAGTCTTCAGATGCTGTTGCTGGGTTACAAAGCAGGAGATTAGTCCAGGTCTTAGTACTTCTGTGGTGATGATGGTGGGTGTTGAATGTCATTCACTTCTGGGGTGAGTTGGGTTAAGGAGTATCTGGGGGAGTGGTGGCTCCTGTCCGCTCTTCATGGCTGTGGTCCTGCAGCTGTGGGATGCTTCCAGCCCCAGTGGGCAGGGTGTGTTTGCAGGACCATGGTGTGGGCATCAGTTCCCACACTCTCCAAGCCAACCACTTGCCCTGCAGTAAGAAAGGAACAGTTTCACTCAGTTATTTTTCACAAGCTGCCTTCCCCTCTTCCCTGCTCAGGAGAGCATGTGGGTTTTGCAGTGGTTGGTGCTAGAGCATCCTGGGCAGTTGGATCCTCACTTTGTTTGGTTTTGATTTCCAGAGGAGAGTGAACTTCTCCCTCTCAGATTGATCTGTTTGCTTTTGAGCAAAGTCTCAAAAGTTTGATCATGGCATCTGCCCTGCCTCTGGGGTTATGAACACAAAGAGGAACGATCATGGGGCACAGACAGGAGTGTGGAGCACTGGTGGGGTCCTGGTGTGTTCCCTGCCCTGAGCTCCTCCACCTGCAGCACAAGGATGAAGCTCTGGGTGCTGCAGTGAGGAATGGGCTGTAGTGTGAGTGGTGGCAGTGCTTTAACCTGCCACAAATGTGCACCCTTCTTCTGCACTGTTCATGCCAGAACTGTGACCAGGTTGTGTGGATCCTCATCCTGGATTGTAAATAAGCTATGGGAAAGCCTCCAACTGAGTAGCTTTGTTCCAGCAAAGCAAGCTTTCCTGTGTGGTTTGCCCAGTGCCTGCATGGGACATTACAGACTGTAATTGCTTCACAGCTTCCCTGTGGAAAGATGGATGGAGGAGGTATTGCAAGGGAGGACTGGTTCCAGTGCAGGGGTCCTGTTTAACCCACCACAGCACCCTGAGTGCTGGTGAGGCCACACTGGGGTGAGACTGGGTGGCTGCAGAGCACAATGAGGTCCTGGTGAGAGATTCCTGTGCTTCTCTGCACGTGCCTGGATTCGTTTTCCCCAGAAGTGAGGGCACTGGGAAGGTGCAGGCAAGGCTGATAGTGCACCCCCTTGTTCTTCTCTTGGAAGCTTTTCCTGTTGGTTTCCTTTTGCCCCTGCTTCTTTCTTTTTTCTTTCTGTTTAAAGGGCAGGAAGACTCCCTTGACCATCTGATCTGCTTGAGTGTAAAACACGATCCCTCAGTGTGGCTGCCCTCACTGACAGCCCGTGCCTCTTGGTGTTTGTGAAGGTGCCTTGAAACACTTGCAGGTGACAGATCTGATTTACCCAGGGAGATCTGATTTACTGAGTGCTGGTGGGCCTGCTGTGGACGTGCTTGGAGATATTATGGCAGACTGAAGGACCAGGAAGGAGTGATGCTCTCGCTTAGGGTCATTGTCCTTCTCTAGATTGGAGCTGAACATCTGCCTTGGTGTGGCATTGCTGAAATCCTTATCTTTTTGAGGTAAAACTAGACCTTGCAGGCTTTTTACTCCTTCAGAAGAGGAGGCTGGTTGTATCTCAGCTTTATTTTATTGAAACCAGTACCTTCTTACTGCTTTCATCCTTCTTTTAGAGACAATTGGAGGAAACACTTTGTATCAGAGTATTTGTCAGTGCTTGGCAGAGTTTGTCCTGACTGGGCAGTTGCAGTCTGCCAGGCCAGGCTGTCACTAGCACCGGGCCCTAGATGGCAAGCTTCGTGGTGGGAAGCTCAATTATTTGCTTGTCTGGAGTTAAAAAGCAAATAATTGAGGCCTGCAGCTCAGCTGCACGGCAGCAAAGACCACCTGGGTGGAGGAGAGGGAGCCGCAGTGTTTCCCTCCTCTGCCTTGCCCCCGAGTTTCTGCCTGTGCTGCTGCTTTGTTCCTCTCAGCATCTCTGCTCGCGTGAAGAAGCAGAAGAGCAGCATGGAAAATAGAGCAAGGCAGGGTGGGCCAACCAGGAGTGGCATCCACCCGAATGGTGAACTGGGTCAGAAGAAATAGCAGAGCTGTGAATTCAGCAATTTTCAACCTCTACATCAGGAGAGGGGAGGAAAAAAAAGAGCCTTGGTTTCCCATCCCCCTTGGTGGAAAGGGAGTGGGTCTGGCTCTGCTGTGTATGGCCTTGTGGGGCAAAAGCTGATTTCATTCTCCGTCGAGTCTCTCTTCTTTCCAGTTGTCAGGATGAGTACAGTGTATTCTGTGCAGCCATGAGTCCACAGAATGTTGTTTTTAGTCTTTGCTTCCTTTCCAGGGCAATCCCCTAACTTAATCATTATGTCCTGCAAATAGAAGCAGAAAAATCAGATGAGAAAGGTCTCTTTTTGCTGTGTTTTATGTTAGGGACAATTGTGAAATGTGTAACAACAAAGAACTAGTACCATGGCATTGTGCAGACACTTCTGTTTGCAGGGACTGCCGCTCTAGAAGGAAAGTGTAAAAGTGCCTGTGTTAACAAGTTATCACAGAAACACTTCTTTCCCCTCCAAGATTATGTACCAGTCCTGCTATAAAGTTTATTGACCTATGAGGAATCCCAGCACAGTTTACTGGGTTGTGCCTTAGTCTGTTCCTGACATCAAAGCCTTCCTCCACCAACCCTTTGTTTCAGAGATAGTCCCCACAAAAAGTGGTTTAGGTAGATGTGACTGGGTCTATCTGCCCCAGGCAGTTTCTCAGCAAATATGATCCAGAGGGCTGTGGAGAGACCAGGTAATTGTAAAAGATCCTGGAAAATGTGAAGTTGGAAGGGGTGCAGAAGGTGACCTAGTTCTGCCCCTGGCTTGGAGCAGGACTGGCTTTGATGCCGAGTTGTGCAAGGGTTTGGTGGTGGTGTTTTATCCAGCTGGGTTGGAGTCCACTGACAAGGAAGTGTGCCATTTCCCTGGCCATGTGTCTGGGGTTGGGGATGGTGACTCCTGTTGGTCAGACCTTTGGAAGGGACAGTACTGGGGTTTGGGTCAGCATCAGAGGGGTGGACTCGGGCTGATGGCAAGGATGCCCCTTTTCCCATGCAGGGTGAGCAGCTGTAGGAGTCCTTTGCTTAAACTCTGGAAGCTTTATCCAGGGAAAACAGGCTCAAGGAAAGAGCTCTTTGAGCCCAAGGAAGAAGGACTGAAAGCAGGCTGGAGGCTTTTTGCATGGCCAGCTCGTGGGTTGCCAGCATGGTAAGCTCTGCTTGGCTGGATCCAGGCACTGGGCAGTGGTGGCTCTGCTGAGCTGCTTGGCCACCAGCTCAGCCCAGCCCCTGTGACACTGCCCATGGCACTTGTCACAGCACCTTAGGTCAGTTGTAGGTGACCAGTGCCTGGAACTGGGAGGAAAACTCCTGCTAGTGTAATACCAAGTAAAATAGAGATCATTAAATTCCATTTTAAGATTGAAGCAAACCCTTTTTCCCCCTGGTTTGGCATTGCAGTAAGCCTAAGGCTTATTTTTTTTCCCTCTGTGAAGTTGTTTCAGTGAACCTGTAGTGACCTGTGACCCTGTGCTGATGGAGAGATGGAATGGAGAACATTGCTCTGCTGGTGGCAGATGATGGTCAGGAAGAGCTGTTATTGCATGGTTTGCTTATGGGCTTTGGTTTTGTAGCTGTGGCAGGCCAAACATCTGCCAACCAGTGTGTCCAGGTGTCTGGGATTTACAGGACACTTTACCCTCTCTTTCTGAAGAAGAATTGGAGTCTGGAAAGGTTGGGGAGTTGAGTTGTTAGTTTAGTTGTTTTTTTCTAAACAGAATTTTGATAACTTAAAAGTTTTTCAGTGTGTTCTTAATAGTATCTCACTGCCTTGTCAGACATGTCTTACATGAAGCAGTTCACATTCTTATGGTATCCAGGGAAGACAGAATCAGATGAAGTGCACAAGAAAGTGTGGTCTGTATGTGGGGTATAGTAGTGGGGTGGTGCTTCTGCTCTGCCTTGTATTTGATGCTCAAACGTTGCTCTAATGTGAAGGGACCAACAACTTGAGAGCTCTTTTTCTGTCCCTTGCCTTTGGGGAAAGCTGTTAAAATAGGAGATGTTCCTTAGCTGTTAGGAAATGATGCATCTAACTGCTCTGAATGGAAAACTCACTCTGCAGGAGGTAATTTTAGTAGCTGGTTCATTTTACTTCGGGGGAATCTGCATCTGGCAGCTGAGGGAGGCAGTCCCTGCCAGGCTGCTCATATCCCTGGGGCTGTTAGAGGCTGGCCACTGTTCCCACAGCACTTAAGGTTCCCCCTGATGAAAGTGCAAAATGTTGCTGTTGTTATCGTGATGCAGACATAACGGACCTCATAAAATTTTGCTGGGGCCTTCCTTACAAAAGACTTAATTGTGCAGGGAGGACTGGCAATATTTATTTGCATGCAATTTCCTGCCCTGGGGAGCTGGAGATTGTGGAGGACAAAGGACAGATGAAGGGTTGGAGAAGGGACGCGATTGATGGAGGTGACACTTGGCACACATCGTGCTGAGGCCATGAGTTTTGTATGGCTTTTTCTTCTTCCTTTCCCATGCTGGTTAGTGCACTTATTGCCTTGTTTTGTGCTTTACTGCACATCCCGTGTAGCCTGATAATCCCTTGCTATTCTGCATTCCAACCCCCGCCAAGGTCCTGTCACCCTCCTTAGTGGCAGAAGGGGGACTTGAGAGGTGGTTCTTGCAGGTTGTGTTCCTACTAAATGCTCCCTTTTTAAATCATTTTGTCTCTTAAACTTGAATGCAGGGTACAGTTAGTGTCTTAATAAATATTTTAGCTCACAAAATTCCATATTGATAGTGACTAAATATATTTATTTTGAATGGGTCTCTAAAGATGTGACTTTATTCATGGGCTGTGTTAAAGGAAAGAGCCTTCTGTTTCTCAGTGTGAATGAAAAGAGCATTTATTTCTGAGGTAACAAAAGCATGTGCTTTTTCAGGGAGAGCTGGGGATGTTTTGTCTTTAGTTTGTGAACATCATGTAGAGGTAAACTGTGGAAAGCATCACACCTTGCTCTCGGGTGGTGTGTTGGCAGCAGCTTTGCAGAGATGTTGGCACAACAATCCTTGCTGGTGTGTTTAGCACAGGAGCATGTGAAACACTGTGAGCCATGTGAAACTCACCATGTCTGGTGGTTTTGGTTTCACACACACTAAACATCAACTCTTAAAAATCATCTCTTCAGGCTCCTTGTTGAGGTTGTAACACGTGAAGCAGCGTTGGAATCAGATTAGTAAAACCTAAAGCTAGATTGTGATTTGTAGTGCTGGAGAGTGATGATGACTTTGCTGGTGCTCAGCGTGGCCCTCTGACCCTCAGGACTGTGTTGCAGCCGTCCCTTTACCTGTGTTTGCTGGATTATTCATGTCAGAATCGGGCTGGGGCTGCACTGCTGGGCTGGATGGGGTTGGCTCTGTCTGAAAGCCTCAGCACAGCCTGGCTGTGTTGTGCCACACTTGGAAAATTAAAGTGTGTTTGGAGTTGTCTCTAATGGCAGCATCAATCTGCATAATAACAGTGGTCTTCTGCTTTTGCCTCCACAGAAATGGAAGCGGTTTGGAATTTGCAGAAGCAAGGTAAGGGTGTTGGAAAGAATAAATAAACCAAATTGTACTGTCCTGCTCTGTCTGTTGGGGTGGGGGATGAGGGAGAGTGGATTGTCTGTGTCTGGAGATGCCTGAATCCAGTTCTTCAGTGCCTGCAGTTTGTAGTCTGGGTTCATGTTATTTCAGATCACTGAAAGTCAGGTCAGTAAGCTTTGCTGTAAGGGTGGGATGTTCAGAGAGAAGCAGAGTTCCTACAAGAGCAGTAAATCCAGTGCCAAATTAGATTCAATGACTCTTCCCTATGTGTATACAAAATTGCTTTCTATTTCTGGTGCTGGGTGTCACATCCAATAATAACTTTTAAATTCTGGTGTATCCCCACAACTCACCTGAGAAGAGGTTCTGTGTGGGAAGAGCTGTATGTGGAGACTCGTGTGCTGCCCTGGGTGAACCAGCCTGGGCCTGGGGTGCATTGGCAGGAGGAGAGGGGTCCAGGTGGAAAGTCTCTAAAGAGACAAGTACCATACAGATCTCTCGTGTTTATCTTCAGCTTGTCAAAAACTTAGAATTCTGCTTTTTTTCCAGATCCCAAAAGGATAATCACTTATGATGAAGCCATGGATCGCCCGGATCAATGAAGGTAGCAAGACAAGACTGCCTGTTATAACCTTTCTGCAGCATTTGTGCTGTTCGTGGGGGACAAAAAGGCTTTTATGCTCCTTCTAAATCTTCAGTGCAGCAGAGGAACCATAACTAGAATCACAGGATAATATATACAAATATATATATAGTTATTTAAAAATGGCAACTGAAAGTAATTAGACTTCTTAAGGAATCTGAAAATTTATTTCAACGAGACTACACACGTGATTATTTAATCTCCGGTACTGAATAGATTTTTTTTCATTTTTGTTTTGTTTTGTTTTTGTTTAAAGAGTGAATGCAAGTGATTAAGGAATACAGACTCAATTACAAGCCCGGTTTCAAAGTTCCCGCTGTCGTCTACATGGGCAACAGCAACCCACTGGAGAGGCATTTCCACTTGACAAGGTTTCTGTTTCTTGTTCTGTGACTGTAGTGACACACTAATCACAGGGAAATCAGGATGATTCACCATCCTTCATCTCCCCTTTCCCTTCCACCTGCCCCATTTAGTTTCTTTTTTTCTGGTTTGTTTTCCATTGAATGCTGGAGAAACGCCTTGAAGTTTGCAGAGTTTCTGTTTCTTCCCCGAGAACGCTGATCCGCATGTTTTGCCGGGAGGAAAGCAGCGCTCCTGAGCGGGGGTCGTGTCCCAAAGGTGGGAGTGCTGCAGGTCTGGGGGGCCTGGGGGACTCCCACAGTTCACCTGCCTCCTCTTACACGGTGGACTATTGCAACTGAAGAGTTATTTCATTTTAAAAGACAACATGGAAAAATAAGCAATCTGTTTAAGCATTTATTATGGAAAAAAACCAACAACCCCCTCACTGTTCCCACAGTTTAATGCCATTGTATTACTGGGAGCAAGGAAAAAAAAAAAAAAAAAGACAAAAAAAAAAAAAAAAATCTTCTGCTTTCAACTGTAGGTGCTTCATATTTGCTCTGTCTGTCTCCTAACACTAAATGTGCTGGATTTCTTTCCCATTTTCAATGGAAAACTGAAGAGGAATTGAGTTCTGCTAACTTTCATCCTTCTTGGATTATTTTTTCTCTTAAAAAATATTTCAAAATAACAA
>VXAU01005687.1:1445-15423 GCA_013399695.1 Formicarius rufipectus
ATGGTGGCACTGCGGGCATGGCTCGGGGGGGACAGCCCAGGAAAACACGGGAGGAAGGAATCTCCCAGGGAATCGTGGGATCACACACTGCTCTGGGTGGGAAGGGACCTCAAAGCCCACCCAGTGCCACCCCTGCCATGGGCAGGGACACCTCCCACCAGCCCAGGGGGCTCCAAGCCCCATCCAACCTGCCCTTGGACACTCCCAGGGATCCAGGGGCAGCCACAGCTTCTCTGCCCACCCTGTGCCAGGGCCTGCCCACCCTCCCAGCCAGGAATTCCTTCCCAGTATCCCACCCAAATCTCCCTTTTTCCAATGTGAAGCCATTCCCTGTGTCCTGTCCCTCCATCCCTTGTCCCCAGTCCCTCTCCAGCTCTCCTGGAGCCCCTTCAGGCCCTGCAAGGGGCTCTCAGGTGTCCCTGGACCCTTCTCCTCTCCAGGTGACCCCCCCAGCTCTCCCAGCCTGGCTCCAGGGGTGAACAGAACTTCCAATAATATTTAACAACTCTTTAATTGCTGATTTAATAGTCACAATTCAGTATTTTAACCTGCATTTCTAAGGAGAGGAATCTTGGGCTGTAGCTGAGACTCAGTTTGCATTTGCAGAGTGTTTGGAGGTGGCAAAATATTGATTTGACTTGGATTTTCCCAGGAGAAGGGAAGGAAAAGGCAGTTCCAGAGCTGGGCTGGGATGAAGCTGCACCTGGGAAGGACCTGGAGGGATGAACCCGACCAGGCTGGTGCCACACCGAGGATGCAGATGGGTGGGATACTGGGAAGGGATTCCTGGCTGGGAGGGTGGGCAGGCCCTGGCACAGGGTGGGCAGAGAAGCTGTGGCTGCCCTGGATCCCTGGGAGTGTCCAAGGGCAGGTTGGATGGGGCTTGGAGCCCCCTGGGCTGGTGGGAGGTGTCCCTGCCCATGGCAGGGGTGGCACTGGGTGGGATTTAAGAACTCTCCCAACCCAAACCATTCCATGATTCCATGACTCCAGACTGGAACGGGTCCCTCCCTCCTGCTTTTCCATCATGGGCAAATGGATCATCTTTAAATCAAGCAGCAGTTTTAATCCCAAAAGTCCCTATCCCAGGTGGCTCCAAGCCCCATCCCACCTGGCCTTGGACACTTCCTGGGATCCAGGGCAGCCACAGCTTCCCTGGACAACCCATGCCAGGGCCTGCCCCCCTCCCAGCCAGGAATTCCTTCCCTAATTAATGGACTTCCAACCCCTTGGGTTTGTTTCATGCTCTTTATCCAAATTTTGGGGCCTTGGGATAATGGATCCCCATCCCTGCTCCCAGCCATGCTCCAGCCTGTCACTCCCAGGTAAGGGAAATCCCACCTTTCCCAATCCAGGCTCTGGATTCTCCATTCCTTTGAGGTGAGGAAGACTCAGGACATCCATGAGGGCTTTTCCAATGGGGATGGAGGGGCAGGGAAGGCGTCTTTGAAATCCTGAGGGGGGTTTTCCATCCTCTGACCCAGCAGCTGTTTTTCCCTTGCTTTCATTCCCCTTTCCCTGCTTTTTTTATTCCCCTTTCCCTGCTTTCATTCCCCTTTCCCTGTTTTTTTATTCCCCTTTCCCTGCTTTTTTTACTCCCCTTTCCCTGTTTTTTTATTCCCCTTTCCCTGCTTTTTTTATTCTCCTTTCCCTGTTTTTTTATTCCCCTTTCCCTGCTTTCATTCCCCTTTCCCTGTTTTTTTATTCCCCTTTCCCTGCTTTTTTTATTCCCCTTTCCCTGTTTTTTTATTCCCCTTTCCCTGCTTTTTTATTCCCCTTTCCCTGCCCAGCTCCCCGTCCATAAGAACAGCTGGAATCCAAGGCTGGTAGGGAGGAGGAGCCTTTGATGGGCTCCAGAGCTCCCAGCACTCTAATGGGAAGCAGATTTCATGGAATTCTGCAGCCTGGCACCCCAGGAGTGCATTTCCTGCCCCAGACCCTCTCCAGGCTCTGCTTCTCCCTGGAAGGGTGAGGACCTGGACACGAGGACTTGGGATCTCTTCCTGAGGGCTCACAGAGCTCCAGAGGGTCGGCACGGGGGAAGTTTCCCCGTGCCACGAGAAAGGCAAGGAGAGGTTGGATTGTCCTCCCCATCCCAGGGCAGGACAATCCCGGGAAAAAACCCAGCCCCATCCCTGGGTTCCTCAGGAGCTTCACTTGGGAAGGATGAAATGAAGTTGTGAAGCTCAGGGAGGCTGCGGAATTCCCATCCCTGGGAGTGTCCCAGGGCAGGTTGGATGGGGCTTGGAGCCCCCTGGGCTGGTGGGAGGTGTCCCTGCCCATGGCAGGGGTGGCACTGGGTGGGCTTTGAGGTCCCTTCCCACCCCACCCAGTCTGGGATTCCCTGATTCCATGAGCCTGAGGCGTGGGGAGATGAGGGATCAGGGAGGGTCCCACCCTGAGGGGAGGTGAAGACCCCACATGACCTCAACAGCTGCTCCAGCTGCAGTGAATCCTGGATGGCTCCAGAGCCCTTTTCTCCCTCTTTTCTCCCTTGTGCCAACATTTCCTCTGGGTTTTCCTCCCCGGTTGGGATTTATTCCTGCTTTGTGGTTGCCAGAGGCCGTTTCCTGGTGGGTTAATCAAGCCCAGGTCCTCCAGTCTCATCCTGCATGGAATGTCTGCTCTCCCAGGTAGCTCATCCCTCTGCCCTGAATCCTTCCCTCCCCTCTGGCTCTGCAGGAAAGCTGGAAAAGTTCAACATGGAGGGCAGGTCCCCCCTTGGTGCCAATTCCCCAACTCCTGGTTGGGACGGAGGGAATTATCCTCTCCAGGGGTCCCTCCTGAGGAGCCAGTTGGGAACTGATGAGGGTGTCCCCCAGCCCTGGGGGGTTCCCTGTGCTCAGGCCACGACCCCAGATGTCTCCAGGAGATTTGGCTTTTCTGGTATTTCTGGTGCAGGAGCTGAAGGAAATCTCAGCTGTCACATGAGAATTTGGGGTATTTTTAGGTCTCTCACTTGCAGAGAAAGTCTCGGAATTTCAAATCCCTGATAATTCAGACAACTGCTAAAAAACAAATCTGCCAAACCAGCCCGACATGAGATTGTTTTTATTATTGTTGCTCTTTTCTTTCCCTCAGTTGCACAATTTCTAAATAAAGGAATGACCTGGAGGGGTCGGACTCGGACTGTTCACATTCCCTGGAGTGACCAGGAGGGATGGGAGGGGTGTCCACACCTTCCCAACCCTTCAGCCCTGGAAGGAGAGACCTCCCAGCCTCCCACCGACCTTGCTGTGCCCCCCTGAGCAGCTCCCAGGCCCCTGGGCCCCCCCAGCCCTCGGAGCTGACTCATCCCCACAGGTGCCAATCGTTGTCTGGTGAGCACGGAGGAGGACAATGAATCCAGGCTTTGTTGGCCATGGACATTGCCAGCAGATGACTCTTCCCATCGTGTTTTCATTGGCAAGTCCCTCACAACTTGTAAATCTCTTGCTTGTTCTGGGGGTTGTTGTTGACCCTTTTTCAGATCCACCAACCCCTCTTTGTTTGCTTCGGGCAGGAGAGGAGCCTCGGTCTGCTCCAAGGGACGGAAAAGGGGGATAAAGAGGCTGCTGCCTCCTCCATGCAGGCAAAGGGCCCTGGATCCATGTTTTTCAGAACTGGGGGAGCTGATGTTTCCAGAGAAAACCTCCAGGATGTCCCAGCATCGAGGTGGGAGAAGAGAGGAATTTTATTCACAGTTTTGAGAAGGACAAAGAGGGAGAAAGGCTGGATTTGGGAGAGCCTGGTTTGGGGTCTGGCATTCCCACTCCTCCCAGGATGGGGGATTTGGGAGAGCCTGGTTTGGGGTCTGGCATTCCCACTCCTCCCAGGATGGGGGATTTGGGAGAGCCTGGTTTGGGGTCTGGAATTCCCACTCCTCCCAGGATGGGGGATTTGGGGAGGTCTGGGTGCAAACTGGTGGCAAACCCCAAGTGGAGAAGGAGGAGAGGGTGGAGGAGAGAGGGAGACCAAAGAAAGGGGGAAACAAAGGGAAGGTGAGGAACGAGCCTGGAGTTGTTCCCTTCCACCCCAAACCATTCCATGATTCCACAGCTCAACCAAATCCCCCCATGTCCACTGGGGCTTTCCCAAAGGAAAATTCCAGCTCTGCTTTGAAGAACTGGTTGTTTGAGGAGGCTGGGATGGGAATGGGAATGGGAACAGCAGCCGGGAAGAATGGAGCTCCTTTTCCTCCTGGAAGTGGATCCACAGCAGAGACAGCCCCGCAGCAGGTCCACCCCTGCTTGGGTGTCCCCAGCTTTGCTCAGGGCAGAGCCCAGACCACCCCAAATCATCCCCCAGGGCTGGGCCTTGGAAGCTCAGGTTGTCATCCCGGGATTCCAGAGCCATGGGAAGCACGAGGGGACATTCCAACCCCGGCACAGCCAGCCTGGGCCAGCCTGCAGGGTCACAGCTCAGCCCAGAGGTGTCCTGCCACCCAGGGCCATTCCCACCTCCCCATGGCACACTGTGGGGCCAGCAGGACACAAAGCCCTTCCTGATGGATCGCCCTGTTGGGTCCATCCCGCTCCAGGCGTGTGCCCTCCTGCCCCCTGGGAATGAGCAGAACCACCCCCAGGGGCTGAACCAACCCCACGGTGCAAACGGCCCCCAAAAGCATTTTATGGCACTGCCTGGACCTGGATCCCCCCTCATCCCTCTTCTCCTGCACCACCTCCCTCCCTCCAAGCTCTCCTGGAATTCTGGTGGAAAGCTCTCCTAAAATTCAGAGTGGAAACCTCTCCTAAAATTCTGGTGGAAATCTCCCCTAAAATTCTGGGGGGAAATATTTTCCCCCTGAGCAAACAGAACCAGGCAATGGATGGAAAAATGTTACTGGTGAGGAGGAAAATCCGTTCAGCCCTTTTCCCAGGTTTTTTGGGATGTGCCGAGGAGCTGCTGGAGATGGAGGGGGTTTCCAGTCAGGACATTCCCAAAGGGGCTCCCACACCTCAGAACTCCAGCCTGGAATTCGACCAGGGATGAAGCTGGAGGCTGAGGAACCAGGAGAACGAGGAGCAGGGAAGTGTCCCAGGGCAGAACATTTGACATTAACTGGTTCCCCCCCAGCCCGAGGGAAAGGGGCCTTTTCCCACTCGGCCTCCTCAGCTCTCCCGGGATTTCCAACCAGGGAAACCACTTCAAGAGGATCAAAGAAAAGGAAATAAATGGAAGGTGACAAATGAAATCAAATGAAACAAATTCAAAAGAAGTACAATAAAAGGAAAGAAAATGAAATGAAATAAAATTTAATGAATTAAAAGGAAATAAAAGGGAAAGAAAGTGTAAAATAAAATAAACAAAACCAAAATAAAGCCAAACCCAAAATAAAATAAAGCCAAGATAAAATAAAATAAATCAAAATAAACCAAAATAAAATAAAACAAAACAGAATAAAATAAAAATAACCCAAAGCAGGACAGAGGCAGCCCAGCACGTGCAGGATGTCCCGGGGCACTCTCTGAGCTGGCCGTGGCTCCGCTATCCCGCCGGGAAGGGAATCCATTCCAGGAGCATTCCGGGAATCCATTCCAGGAGCATTCCAGGCCGGCCAGGCAGGATCCGGAGACACATGGCATTCCCAAACAGCATTCCCAAACAGCATTCCCACATGGCATTCCCACACGGCTGTGTCTGCCCACTCAGCTGAAGGGCTTCACCAACTTCATGGCAGCATAGTTCTGGGAGAGGGAACAGGAACAGTGGGAATGGGAACAGTGCGGGAATGGGAGCGGGAACAGTGCGGGAATGGGAGCGGGAACAGTGTGGGAATGGGAGCGGGAACAGTGTGGGAATGGGAGCGGGAACAGTGTGGGAATGGGAGAGGGAACAGTGTGGGAATGGGAGCGGGAACAGTGCAGGAATGGGAGTGGGAACAGTGTGGGAATGGGAATGGGAACAGTGTGGGAATGGGAGTGGGAACAGCCATCCTGATTCCATGAAGCAGCTCCACAGACTCCCTTGAGGTTTCCCTCCCCTCACCCATCACTTTTCCTGGGATGAGAGGGGCAGGACACCCACAAACCCCTCTGCCTGCAGTGTGGGACCCCAGAATTCCATGTGGATTGGGAAAATGACATCTCCAGGGATAAATGCACCAAATCCTTCTGTCCCTTGGGACCTGACAGTGCTGGTGGGTCACAGTGTGACAGGGGCAGGAGGGATTGCTTTTCCAGGCATTCCAGCAGGGATGTAACAGTGAGCACTTCCAAAGGTCAGGATGCCAAGGGGATCCTTTGGAGCAAACCCTCCCCACACTCAGTCCCTGGTGGAACGGGAAAGGAACTCGGTCTCCGAGGAGACGCAGAACCAGCGACCTCAGGAATTTCAGGGAATGCGGCCAAAGGCTCAAAGGAGGAGAAATTCCATGAAATACAATCCTGCTTTTCCAAAGCAGCACCAAGACCTGACCAGAGTGAAACCCAAGCCAGCACTGAGCAGAAACCAGGGACGAAGCCTGGGGAGCAAGGAGTGCCAATCCATATTTATAGTCCCTGGATTTTGTCTCTGCTCTCCACGTTGGGTTGAGGTGACACCACTGGAATGAAGGCAAAGCCACTTGGACCTTCAGGGAAACACGGAGCAGTTCTGGGTCAAAAGGGCTTCAGTTCTGCTCCCTGCCATCCGGGGGGGGCAGTGGGTTTGTGGGGCCAGGTTTTGGGAGCGGGGGGACTTGGGATCCCATGGAAGAGCCGCACTGGAGCAGTGCCTGAGGGACTGACCCCATGGAAGAGTGACCCACGTTGGAAAGGTGGACACAAAGAGGGACACCCTTGGGGTGAGCCTGCAGGATGAGTCTGGGATGGTTTAGGCTGGAAAAGCCCTCGGAGATCATGGAGTCCAACCATCCCCCAGCACTGCCCAGGCCACCCCTGACCATGTCCCCAAGTGCCACATCCACAGGGCTGTTAAATCCCCCCAGGCTGGGCACTCCAAACCCCCCTGGGCAGCCCCTGCCAAGGCCTCACCACCCTTTCCAGCAGGAATATTCCCACTATCCCNCGCTCCAGCCCCTCAACAACTTTCCTGCGAATGATCCAAAACCAACCAACTCCTTCTGACCCACCACAATCCACCAGGGGGTTCCTCAGGACTTTCCAAGCACCTGCAGTGGGACCCCCCCAACCCCCCCCAGGGGTGGCCCTGGCCTTGGCCAGTCCCCTCCTGCACCCCATACCGGGAAGGCGTAGATGAAGATGCCCAGGAAGAGCAGCACAATGAAGAGGACGACGAGCAGGATGAGCATCCACTTGTACCTCCTCCACAGGATGTACCTGAGGGTCTTGTAGGGGGAGGTGAACCACAGGAAGGAGGTCTCGGGGCGCCTGGAGCCAGCAAAAGCTGAGGTCACTTCTGAGCTTCACCCTCCTGGATCCCCAGTGCCAGGAGTGTGTCCTGAAAACCCACATCCCACTGGGGATGTCCCACCAATGTCCTTTGTGGTCTAAACCAGCTTCCCATCCCTCCCTGGACTGCTTTAGCTCCTTCATCCCTCCAGGAATGTCCTCTTTGGTGGCCCAGAACAGCTTCCCTGTCCCACCTCGATTGTCTCAGCACCCACATCCCTCCAGGAATGTCCCACCAGTGTCCTTCTTGGTGGTGCAGACCACCTTCCCATCCCCCTGGACTGTCTCAGCCCCTCCATCCCTCTGGGTAAATCCCATCAATGTCCTTCTTGGTCATCCAAACCACACTCCCATCCCACCTGGACTGTCTCAGCTCCTCCATCCCTCAGCTCCTACATTACCATCAATCTCCTTGGTGGTCCAGACCACCTTTCCATCCCCCTGGATTATCTCAGCTCTCCATCCCTCTGGGACTGCCCCACCCATGTCCTCCCTGGTGCTCCAGACCAGCCTCCCAGTGCCCTTGGACCGTCTCCATCCCCTCCCAGTTCACAGCAGACCCCACACCAGTCCAGCCCCGTTGCTCAGCCCAGTTCCCTCAGACTGGGCAGGCAGAATTCCCATTTGCTCCTGGAGATCTCCATGCCCTGGGGGTTGGTTGTCCACGTGGGATGTTCTTACTTGGGGTCCTCCAGCCGGGGGTTCATGTTGGGCTCGTCCCGGCCCAGCCCCGCCGGCCGCTCCTCGTGCTCCTGCTCGGCCACGATCTCCAGAGTCATCTCCAGCTTGCCCTGGGGGGAGAAACAAGACAGTCAGAAGCCAGGAGAAGAGGGGGAGAGGTGGGGAAGGGAGGGGAGAGGTGGGGAAGGGAGGGGTGAGGTGGGCAAGGGAGGGGAGAGGTGGGCAAGGGAGGGGAGAGGTGGGAAACACAGACTGGGGGCAGAAAACCTGCTTGGAGCAAAGCCCAAAGACCACCCAGAAGGACCAGGAGGGAGCCAGGAATGATCCCAGAGATCCCCCACCGGCCACTGGAGAGACTCCAGGACATCCTGAATGTCACTGACACCCAAGTTTGGGAAACTGCAGAACCACTGAGGCTGGAAAAGACCTCTGAGACTATCGAGTCCAACCTGTGACCAACCACCACCTTGGCAAGCAGACCGTGGCACTAAGTCCAGGCTTCCCTGATTCCCTGATTCCCAATTTCCCCGAACCAGCTCCGGGTTTGCTGGTGGAATGACTCGATTCTCTGCCTGGACTCCTTTCCTGGTGTGGGAGCACCCCCAGGAGGTTGAACAGGACACACTTCCATGGACCCGTGGGCCATCTGGAGCTTCCCCTGCTGCTTGTCATGGCTCAGGATCACCAGCACTGCGTGGGATCCAGTCAGATTCCATGGCACATTCCAAAACCCACAGCAAAAACTCCCACAAACAGAGTAGTTCCTCCTGAGGGATCTGCTGGTGATCATCTGACACCCCACTGGTCACAGAGGGTCCAGCTGCTCCAATTTACAGCCCCAAAGTGCCCCTCTTGCCCCGACCGTGGCCTCCTGCAGGTGCTTGGCCCAGACTCCTCCAGCCTCAAAGCTTCCAAGGAATCCTGGACTGGTTTGGGTTGGGAGGGACCCGAAGGCTCATCCCATCCCAGACCACACAGACATCCAGTCCCACCCCCTGCCACAGGCAGGGACACCTTCCTCAAGCCCAGGGTGCTCCAAGCCCCGTCCAACCTGGCCTTGGACACTGCCAGGGATCCAGGGGACTTGGAGTGAACCCCAAGGGAACACGAGGAGAGGCCCCCTCACCGCCAGGATCTTCTTCTGGTCCTGCTCAGCCACACAGGGCCACCAGCCCTTGACAGTCTTCTGCTCAAAGAGGGACACGAAGCGGCTGGAGGACAAGGAGCCATCCACCAGCTCCAGGGAGCACGTCTCAGCTGTCTTGGCAGGTTTGGGCATCCTGTTGAGATCCATCTGAATGGAGCCTGGAAGGAGGAATGTCACGGGTGAGACACCTGGGTGGGACAGGTCCTGAAAACGTGGACCTCTCCCCTGAGGAAACACCCACTGTGGCACCTCCCTGGTCTCAGCGAGATCCGACCACCCAGGACCACCCCGTTCCAAACCCCAACCTCCAGGTTGCTCCAAGCCCTGTCCAGCTTGGCCATGGGCACTCCCAGGGATGGAGCAGCCCCAGCTTTCCCAGGCAACATTTCCCAGCAATTTCCCCCTTCCTGCTGCTTCCAGGTGGGATGGGGTCAAAAACCTCCCGCAGCTCACCCAAATAGTCATCGAAGGAAAACTTGTCGTTGTCCCAGATCTGGAAGATCAGCTGCGGTGGAATCTTGTTCTCTGTCTTGTCCAAGCTCCAGAAATGCTCCTAAAATCCCAACAGGAAAGAAAAGAAAGGGAATTCAAAGGCTTGTTAGGGGAACTGGGAAGAACCTGGTTACTCTCATCTCATGGAAATGCTGGAGCTCCTGGTGTGTCCTGCCCGGGCTCTGCAGGGCTGGAGCCTCAGGACCTGTGGCTCTGCCCAGCTCTTGGACAAGGACACTCTGTGGCAAACCCAGGATGCTTCTGGAAGGTGAGAGATCCTCGACTGCTGCCTGACTTCACTGACAAGGTTTGAGTTCCATCAACCTGTCAACAGAATCCTTGGGAGTGACAGCACCACATTCCCACGACCCCAACAAGGGAGACGCTCCAAGGTGAGGAGACAACGAGTGGTGAGTCCTGGAGCTGCCCAACCTCCCCTTGCTCTTCATTATGGACAATTAGAGAATTAACACTGAAATTAGCACCTCTGGCAGGCAATTCCCACACACTCTCCCCTTCTCCTCCCACCTGCAGGGTCTGGACCCACCAGAGCTCTGCTCTGCTGCCAGGTCTGTCACCAGCAATCTGGGGGGAGCTGGTCGATCCCACCCACATGTAACTCCCAAAATCCCACCCACCTGTAACTNAAATCCCACCCACCTGTACCTCCCAAAATCCCACCACCTGTAACCCCCAAAATCCCACCCACCTGTAACCCCCAAAATCCCACCCACCTGTAACCCCCAAAATCCCACCCACCTGTAACAACCCCAGGACACTTCAGTTATTAGACAAATCTTCTCCCTGAATCCCAAACCAAAGCTTTTCTTCCCATCAGTGCTACATCCCAACCCATGATCCCTCCAGGAACGTGGAGGCAACTCCTTCCTCTCCCTCCTCTCCAGCCCATCTCTGAAGTTCTTGCACAGCACAACATCCATAATTCCATGGTGGAGGCCAGATGTTCCCATCAAGCCATCCCCTTGGAAAGCCATCTCCCTCTTTGGAGTCACCCTGGAAGGTCACCTGAAGAGCACCTGGACCCCACCACACCATTCCATCCTGCCCATCCCAGAGGGCTCTTTCCCAGGTGGATCCATCACTCCAAACCCCTCACACAAAACCCCCTCTAATTCCGACCCCACAAACGTGGACCTTTTACACCAATTTCCCCCAACTTTGAGGTTCAAACAACACCATGGAAAGGCTGAGCCTTGCCCAGCTCCTTCTGTGAAGGTCTCAGATCCCCCTTCCACCCCAGAATTCCCAGGAGAAGGTCGGAATTGCCCCATCCAGGCCACTCACCTTCTTTGCCACGTGGCACATCTGCTCGGCCGGGAGGTAATCGAAGGGGAAGATGAACCTCCAGTTGAAGTTGCCCTCTCCCCCCATGGACCTGTAGTGCACATCTGTCTTCTGCTTATTCTCCTCGTGCCCCACCAGCCACCTGCACATCCAAACACAGCCCATGGAAAACTGGGAACACCCTGAGGATTTGGGGGGTGACAGCACATGGGAAATGACGGGCTCCTCATCCCTGCTGGGATCACCTGGAGGTCTGAGAGAGACCCAACAACCTCTGAAGCTCTGGAGATGGACCCAACAATCCCTGCAGAGCTGGAGATGGACCCAGCAATCCCGGGAGTTCTGGAGAGGGACCAGTGGTGGTGGGAAGAGCCCGAGAGCCACGGAAGGACTCGTGGAATCACCGGGGTTGGAGGAGCTCTCCGAGAGCGTCGAGTCCCCGTGGACAGAACTGTCCCCACGTGTCACATCCCCTCGGGCTGTAACACCCCCCAGGGATGGGGACTCCAGAACTCCCTTGGGAATCCCATCCCTCTGCCTGACAGCCTTTCCCAGGAGGAATTCTTCCCCAGTATCCAAGCTGGGATAGGCGAGTTGCTGCCCCTGCCCAGGAGCAGCAGCAGGTGGAAGGGAAGGTGATGGTGGGGAAGGTCCCTTTGCCACCAGATTCCTGACTTGCAGGGAAGATCCTGGAACTCAGAAAGGATCATTTCATCCCTTCCCAACGGATTCATCCAGGGATTATCCAGGGGTGTCAAGGATGGAGCCATTTGGGGAGGAAGATGAGGAGGATGAGCAACTTTTTGAAGTCACTCAGAGCACCGAGAGGTTTCCTTGGTCATCTGGGACGAGAAAAGTTGGGAGAGCAGGATCAGGAAGTTTGGGATGCTCCTGCTTTTCCAATCACATCCTGGAAACACAGGGATTTCCGAGCCCCAAAGCGCACAGAGCTGCTAACAAGGAACATGATGGGAATCCCAGGCCGGCAGCATTCCAGCTTTCCAGGAGGAAAACTGGGATTGCAAAAAGAGGATTTACACTGTTTCCCAATTCCCCCTTTTCCAAAGGCAGGGAGGAAGGGAATTCCCTCAGCTGGAACTGAACCCTGTTACAGGGCGGGAACACATGGAGTCAGGCAGGGAAGGGAATGTGCCAGAGGAGCTGCTGCTGCTGCTGCTGCCTCCGTGTCCCAAGGAAACTGGGAATTCCCAAAAAGCAGCCACGCAAATGAGTATGGAATGAGCCTGGGAGAGGAGCTGGGAAGTGCAAACATGGACAATGGGTCCCTCTCTCCATGGCCAGGCTGCTTCTCATGCTTGGGTCTCTCCACAGCCACACTGCCATGGGAGCTTCCAGGTGATCCAAAGGAAAATATTGTCATGGAAGCATCCAGCTGATCCAAAGGAAAATGTTGTCTTTAAGAAGTTAAGAGCCCAGTAGAGACATGTCTTCCAAAAAGCTGGATCCATCCACGGGGAGGGGTGGATCCATGCTTGGACAGGGATGGATCCATCCTTGGGGTGGATCAATCCATGGACAGGGATGGATCCATGCTTGGGGTGGATCAATCCATGGACAGGGGTGGGTCCATCCTTGGGGTGGGTCCATCCTTGGACAGGGATGGATCCATGCTTGGGGTGGATCAATCCATGGACAGGGGTGGGTCCATCCTTGGAGAGGCGTGCTGGTCCCTCCATCCCAGCAGGATCCATGTGCCCCCAGGCTGCCCCAGGACCCCCGGGAACCCCTTCCCTGCCATTGCAGCAGCTCCAGGCTCTGCCCTGCAGGCTCCCTGGCCAGGAGGACTCACCCTTTGACGTAGATGTCACTCATCTTCTCCCCAGTGATGCTCAGGTCGTCCAGGATCACGTCCTTGGTGTTCCAGATGATGCAGCGCAGGTAGAACCTGGAGAGCCCCGGGAACAACCCCCATGAGAAGGTGGAAACCTCCATCCCCACCCCAGCAGAGCAGCCTGTCCTGCCACGGCCCTGGAGCTCAGCCACGGGCCACCAGCCCCTGGGGAGGAGCCCACAGGGTGTCCCTCAGCCAGGAAGGTGAATCCCACCCAGCCAGACCCCTCCAGGCCCTCCCAGCTCCCCACAGAGAAGGTGCTGGACCGTCACCCCACCAGGAAGGGACCACTCACCTCTTGGCTTTGCGTGGGGTGATGTTGAAAGGGGGCCCGGGATGTCCCAGGGATTTGGGGAACAGATCCACCCACATCTGCAGCTTTCCCTGTATGGAAAGAAACTTCCATGAAGCCTGAGGAGGCTCCAGAGTGGGTCACCTGCAGCTCCTCATGAGGGCTGGTGGTGGGCAGAGCAAACATCCAGGGGTCCTGACATGGAAGTGAAGGTTCCCCTAATGGAAAAGTGTCAGTAAACACGAGGTTAGAATTCTTGTTGTGGTGGTTGGGTTTGTGGGGATGGGTTGGAAGTGCTGTGAGGAGCAGCTGAGGGAGCTGGGGGGGTCACCTGGGGAAAAGGAGGCTCAGGGGGGACCTTGTGGCTCTGCCAGTCCCTGCCAGGAGGGGGGAGCTGGGGAGGGTCGGGCTGTGCTCCAGGAACAGGGACAGGAGCAGAGGGNGGTGGGCTCCGTGGGCTGGGGGGGCTTTGCCAGCCTCAGGGACTCTGTGAGGAGAGATCTGCCAGGGTTGGTGCCCTGGGCTGTGCCATCCCACACCCCCCAGCTCAGTGCCCTGGCAGGGCTGATGCCCTGGGCTGGTCCCAGCCCACCCACACCCCCCAGTTCCCTGTGCCCTGGCAGGGTTGGTGCCCGGGCTGTGCCCCCCACCTGCTCGATGTCTGGCTGCAGGGGGCTGTACAGCCGTCTGGTCTCCACGTGCTCGGGCACCAGCCCCTGTGCCCTCAGTGCCAGCAGTGCCAGCCGCTCCTCCGCCGGCCCCAGGTGGGGGTTTGGGGGCTTCCCCTCCTCTGCCAGGGGGCACAGAGCAGTGTCAGTGCCACAGCCCCACTGCACGTGGGGAGCAGGGCGAGCAGAGCCCCCACCCCAAATCCCACC
>VXAU01005687.1:15474-48779 GCA_013399695.1 Formicarius rufipectus
CCCCAAATCCCACCCCCCAAACCCACCCCAGGGCAGTGCCACCCCCACGGCCACATCCCGTGGGCGAAGCCCTGGACAGGGGACAGGGACCTGCAGCCACCCCAAACCACAGCTGGACCACGTCACAGCACATGGACAGGACCCTCCAGGCTCTGAGCCCACCCAAGGGCTCAGGCCTCCCAAAGGCTCCTGCTCCCCCATTCCTGCTCCTCAGGGAGAACTGGGAATGTGGGGTCTGACTGCCAAGAGTGGGAGAGGGATGAGTGCTGGGCTGGGCCTTGTTGTGAGTCCCTGGTGACCTCCTTGATGTGGTGGCCTTAATGACATGAAATTACAATCTAGGGGGGATATCTGGAAGGGATTCCTGGCTGGGAGGGTGGGCAGGCCCTGGCACAGGGTGGGCAGAGAAGCTGTGGCTGCCCTTGGATCCCTGGGAGTGTCCAAGGGCAGGTTGGATGGGGCTTGGAGCCCCCTGGGCTGGTGGGAGGTGTCCCTGCCCATGGTTAACCTGGATGACCTTTCGGGTCCCTTCCCACCCAGAGCATTCCAGGATGATGAAGGGCAGCTCCTGGGCAGCCCCAGAGGGGTTTCACCTCCCCCCCAGCCCCAAATCACCCCTCCTGTGGCTCAGAGCAGAGTGTTCTCACAAAGGCACCTTCTGCCCCCAGTGGGACACGAGGGGACCCCCGGGGTGGTCACAGTGCCAGGGCTGGGGGGGTTGTGCAAACAGGGAAACACCTCCCCAGGACTCAGAGATACTCCAAGATACACCAGAGGTTGGTTTGGTCCCTCCAGCTGGAGCCCCCCGAGCTCCAAGGGGGGCCCTGGGCACCGTGTGTGGGATGTCATCTCCATCGAGTGACCACCCCCCAAAGGAGATTCCAATGGCACAGCTGCTCCTGCAGCAGCTGGAACATCAGGATGGAGCTTCTCAGCTCCCACAGCCCAGGGAAGTCAGTCCAGGAGAACATCAGAGTGGTTGGACTGCAGGTCTGGGGTCAGTCCCGGGGTCTGGGGTCAGTCTCGGGGTCTGGGGTCAGTCTCGGGGTCTGGGGTCAGTCCCGGGGTCTGGGGTCAGTCTCGGGGTCTGGGGTCAGTCTCGGGGTCTGGGGTCAGTCCCGGGGTCTGGGGTCAGTCCCAAGGTCTGGGGTCAGTCTCGGGGTCTGGGGTCAGTCCCGGGGTCTGGGGTCAGTCCCGGGGTCTGGGGTCAGTCCCGAGGTCTGGGGTCAGTCTCGGGGTCTGGGGTCAGTCCCAAGGTCTGGGGCACAGCCCAGCTCAGGAATGGTGCAGATCCCCCCTGGACAGTGAGGTGGGGAGGACAGGGATGTGCCCACCCATCCCAGCCTCCATGGGACTCACCCTGGGGAGCTCCAGCTCCATCCCTGGCTCTGGGAAAAGGGAATTCTGGGCCAAGGGAACCCTCCTGACCCCTTACCCAGCTCTGCCAGGACGTATTCCTGATCCCTGAAGATGATCCGGTCGGGTTTGTAGGTGGGAGCTTTGCAGTTGTGCCGCAGGGAGAAGAGGTGGAGCAGCTGGGAGGGACGGAGCTGGTCTCGCCACTGGTTGGGTCCAGAGCTGAAACCAAACAGGATCCTGGAGTCATGGAAGGGACTGGGGTGGAAAGGCCCTAAAGATCAGCCACTTCCATGGCAGGAACACCTTCCACCAGCCCAGGGTGCTCCAAGTGTCCAACCTGGCCTTGGACACTTCCAGGATGGGGCATCACCAGCTTCTCTGGGCAACCTGTGCATGGGGAGGTCACAGAGTGACCAGGAGACATCAGGGATGTAAAAGGATGTCCCCAGGGGACAGTCGTGGTGCCCCCCAGGGATGTAGGAGATGTCCCCAGGGGACAGTCGTGGTGCCCCCCAGGGATGTAGGAGATGCCCCCAGGGGACAGTCGTGGTGCCCCCCAGCCCGCTGAGCCCCCCAGCGCAGCCCCAGTGGTACCCACACGCAGTAGGTCTGGGGGAGGCCACAGCGAGCCCCGTATTTGGACAGGAACCGGTTCTCCAGGTCAATGACGGTCTCCCCGATCTTCTCATCCCTGGACAGCAGGTCGTAGTCGTAGAGCGCGACCTTCAGGTCCTTCTCCAGGGGCAGAGTGCAGGTCAGCTCGAACATCCTGCACAGGGAGGGGGAAGGGCCAGGGCAGAGAGGGTCGGGCTGGGGGAGCCCCCTGGGAACGGACCCTCAGCCCAGCCCACCCCACCCGAGCCAGGGCTGACCAGGATGGCTGAGCTTGTCATGGAATGGTCTGGGTTGGGAGGGACCTCAAAGCCCCCCCAGTGCCACCCCTGCCATGGGCAGGGACACCTCCCACCAGCCCAGGGGGCTCCAAGCCCCGTCCAACCTGCCCTTGGACACTCCCAGGGATCCAGGGGCAGCCACAGCTTCTCTGCCCACCCTGTGCCAGGGCCTGCCCACCCTCCCAGCCAGGAATCCCTTCCTGGGATGGAATCCCATCTCAACTCAGTTCCGTGTCCATCCTGCTTTGCTGGGAAGGTGTCAGGACACTGAACGGGTGCAGCTGCCTCAGGAAATCATGGTTTTGGATAATTCTTTTCCAGAGCATCCCGTTTGGAGGTGTCCTGCCCCACAGGTCTCCATCCAGCACCCCTTCCCTTCAGACATGGAACCAAAGTCCCCAGAGGTCCCCCTGCCACGGGTGGGATGGGGATTATTCCTCCATAAGGGAATTCCAGGTCCAAACAACCCTCCTGGTGTCTCCACTGATGACAGAGCAGACCCAGTTCACATTCCACAGTCCAGAATTCCCATGGAGAAGAGAAATGAGAGCCAAGGGAATCATGGAATGGTTTGGATGGGAGGAACCTTAAAATCCACCTCATTCCAGACCCTGCCATGGGTAGGAACACCTCCCACCAGCCCAGGGTGCTCCAAGCCCCATCCAACCCTGAGTGCGGATTGGAATGGGAAGCCCTGGCTCATCCAGCAGAATTCCCTCAATATGACATCAGAAGTCCCCTGGATCCAGGTGGAATCCACACTTACTTCCCAAAGACGGGCTCCAGAGTACAGGGAAGGTAATTTTCCTGGTCATTTATGGATTTCTTTCCCACCGAAATCTTCACGTAGGGATCGCACTGAGGGGGCAAAGAAACAGGGAATCATGGAATGTCTGGAGTGGGAGCACCTTGAATCCCACCCAGTGCCACGGGCAGGGTCACCTCCCACCCCCCAGGCTGCTCCAAGCCCCATCCCACTCACAGCTGGAATTCCCATGGACAATCAGCAGGAGCTGGAAATGTGGGCACAGCAACTCCAGGGAGGGGAAGGGAAAGACCCAGGAAGAAGATCCAACCCCACCCAGAGATCCCAGGGAGCTCAAGGCCAGGCCCTGGAGGACCCACCAGCCCAGCTCAGCCCAAGGGATTCCCTGGAAAAGACACCCAGGCCAAGTTCCTCATCACTGCTCCTTGATTTTCCTTCTCCTGGAGGGAGTTCTTAAGGAATGGATGGAAAAGCCCCAGGCAGGGAATGCACAGGATCCACTGGCCACCGGGATTCTCCTTTGGCTGGGACGACTCTCAGGGAATTCACAGCCCAGGGGGGCCTGGGGAGCAAATCTGGGGCAGTTTGGGGGTTTCAGTGCGAAAAAAAGAGCATTTTTCCTGTGCATTTTCAATCCTCAGGAGTCACTTATGGGAGATTCCTCAGGATTGGAAAACTTTCGTTCCAAACCTGTTTTCAGAAACTGGGAAGATTCGAAAGCACTTCCATCTTCTTCATATGTATTTTTCATGGATTTCATATCTATTTCACAGCTATAATTTTTCATATGTAAATTTCACATATTTTATATTTATTTTTCATAGATGTATTTCACATATTTCATATATATTCCATGTATTGTCTATGGATATTCTTTTCCAGCTCTCTCTCATATATATTCCATGTATTTCCTATGGATATTCTTTTCCAGCTCTATCCCACTTGTATTTCATGTGTTTTATATGGATATTATTTCTCCCTCCATTTTTCCTTCACAGACCCAAATCCATCCCACTGTTTTCCTTAACTTCCCCTTTCCCAGTGGGACACAGCAGGAAAAAGGACCTTTCCCAGAGATGTTTTGGGGCCAAGCTTTGGGAAGAGTTTTCCTTTGGCCCAAACCCACCACCCCCTTTGCCCTGACTTTTCCTCCCTCCCTGGGGAAAAGGAAGTCCTGGAAAAGAGAATTTTCTTGCCTTTGGCACCAAAATCCTAAAAAAAAACCCAACCAAAAGCCCAAAGTCACTCCACAATTTCAACTGATCCCACTGAAAATTCCCTCAGGAAGGAAGAAGAGTTGGCTCTGGTGCTCCCGGGATGGCGGCACAGGCAGAGAGAAGGGAGAGATCCCAACTTTTCCAGCGGCACACCCAGGCTTTGGAGCAAAGTCTCTGTGCCAAGAGCCCCCTCAGGAGGCCACGGAGCATTCCCAGTGGGACTCCTTCCCAGCAGGATGCAATTCCCATCGGGATGCATTCCCAGCAGGATGCCATTCCCAGCGGGATGCAATTCCATCAAGATGCATTCCCAGTGGGATGCAATTCCAGGCAGGATGCAATTCCCAGCGGGATGCAATTCCCAGCAGGATGCCTTCCCAGTGGGATGCAATTCCAGGCAGGATGCATTCCCAGCAGGATGCCATTCCCAGCAGGATGCCATTCCCAGCGGGATGCCATTCCCAGCGGGATGCCACTCCCAGCAGGATGCCATTCCCAGCGGGATGCCATTCCCAGCGGGATGCCATTCCCAGCGGGATGCCATTCCCAGCAGGACGCCATTCCCAGCAGGATGCCATTCCCAGCAGGATGCCATTCCCAGCGGGATGCCATTCCCAGCGGGACGCCATTCCCAGCGGGACGCCATTCCCAGCGGGATGCCATTCCCAGCGGGATGCCATTCCCAGTGGGATGCCATTCCCAGTGGGATACCTTGCCGTTGGAGTCCTTGGGCTGCAGCTGGAAGGCGCGGACGATGTAGACTCGGAGCAGACACTCCTGGAGTCCTCCCGCCGGGAGCTGCTGGAACTGCCGCGGTGGGAGCGGCTCCCGAGGGTCCTCGGGCAGGGGGTAGATCCTGAAGGAGCCCTGGGAAGGACACGGGAATTCGGGAGCTCTGGGCACACCCGGGATCCCACCTCTGCATGGAGTGGTTTGGCTTGGCAGGGACATGGAATATCATCTTCTTCCAGTACGGGCAGGGACACCTCCCACCAGCCCAGGGGGCTCCAAGCCCTGTCCAACCTGCCCTTGGACACTCCCAGGGATCCAGGGGCAGCCACAGCTGCTCTGGGAATTCCATCCCAACCCCTCACCACCCCCACAGGGAAGAATTCCTTCCCAATATCCCACTCAAATTTCCCCTTTTCCAATGTGAAGCCATTCCCTGTGTCCTGTCCCTCCATGCCTTGTCCCCAGTCCCTCTCCAGCTCTCCTGGAGCCCCTTCAGGCCCTGCAAGGGGCTCTCAGGTGTCCCTGGACCCTTCTCCTCTCCAGGTGACCCCCCCAGCTCTCCCAGCCTGGCTCCAGAGCAGAGGGGCTCCAGAATCCTGGAATGGGTTGGGTTGGAAGGGACCTTAAAGACCATCTCATTCCACCCCCTGCCATGGGCAGGGACACCTCCCCCCAGCCCAGGGGGCTCCAAGCCCCATCCAACCCGGCCTGGAACACTTCCAGGGACAGCCCGAGATCCTCCCAGTCCAACCATTAACAGTGCTGTGTCCACCACTGGGAATTCAGCCTTTCCCAGTGGGACACAGCCAGGAAAAAGGATCTTTCCCAGAGATGCTTTGGGGCCAAGTGAACCCAAGGGAAGAGTTTTCCTTCGGCCCAAACCCACCATCCCCTTCGCCCTGACATTTCCTCCCTCCCTGGCAAAGGGACTCAGCCCTTCCCCAGTCCTCTCCCAGGGATCCAGGAGCAGCCCCAGCCCCTGGAATCCCTGGAATCCCCGGAATCCCTGGAACCCCACAGTGGTTTGGCTGGGGCAGGACCTCCAAGCCCACCCATTCCAGGTGCCCACCTTGAACTCGCCGGCGCCGGAGGGGTCGGGGTTGGGGCCGGGGCTGTTGGGGTCAGGGTTGGGGTCTCCATCCCGGGCCCGGCCTCGCAGCAGAGGGAACGTGTGGCAGAAGTCACAGAGATGCTCAAAGTCCTCCACGGCCTCCAGCTCCGTGTCGTAGACCTGGGAAAAAGGAGAGGCAGGACAAGGCTCCAGCCAAATCCCAGATCCAGGGAAGGCACCACCCACAGGGACGGGGCCCTGGGATCTGCCACCCAGCACAGCCCCAAAGAGGACGTGGAGACCCTACAAGAAATAACAGCCCAGACAAAGCCAAGGAGGGGTTTTCATCGGGCAGATCTTCCTGCTGGGAATGTTTCCCAGAAGACCAGGAAAGCTCTTCCCCATTTCAGCCCTACTGGGACTTCTGTGTTAAACACTCCCTGAGGAATCCCTGGCTTTCCTCATTCCCAGACACTTCCCAGGGTGGCTCTTTCTCCACCTCCTCTGCCACTTCCAAAGCGACAATTTCCCGAAGGCAGCGAAGTTTCCAGAAGGGATTTTGCGAAGGAAATCGGATCTTCAAAATGGTTCTTTTAAAAAGAACACTTATTTCTAAAATAGTCAACATTTTCCTGGGAAAAACATTCAATGTCTGCAAGCTGGAAGGGAAAAAAAGCCCCAAATGCCCCAAAAGTCCTGGAGGGTGATGCCCAAGGAGCAAAGCCCAGCGAGGCCACTCACCTTCAGGGTGTCAAAGCCCCTGTCCAGGTAGGAGCCACATTTCTCCCTCTCTCCCATGGAAGCGTAGAACTTGCTCCACCAGTCGATGAATTCCTCCTCCTGCAGCAACAGAGCCCAGAGTCACCTCCAGGAAAAGCCCAGGATTTAATCCAGGGTTTGGATCCACCCTGGAGCTCCTCTTTCCCTGGTTCCACCGTACTGGGGGGACTCTCCCAGCCCAAATCCGGGCTGGAGCCACACGGGGACCATCTCCATGGATGGTTCTCCAGGGCAGGATGAGGTGGAGATCCCAGGAGGAAACATGGAGCATTTTTAGAGGCTTTCTGGCCATTTGGAAGGTGGTTTTCCCAGGATCTCCGTGCAGGATCACAAAGGGAATGAGACAAATCAATTCTGAGTTAAACTCAGCCTCAAATTTAGGTTTTGCCTTGAAAGTTTTGGGATTCTGGGAGGAGGGATCAACCTTCTGGTTGTGTCCCAACTCCATCCAAACCTTCCCATCCGACACAGCCTGGGGGTATTGAATAATCCATAAAATCCAGATATTCCCACTAAAAATGATGGGGTCTCCAAAAGGACAATCCCCTTCCCATGATATCCACAAATAGCCCAAATCCCAGGAAAACCCCCCAGAGCTGCAGCTCCCACCAGGAAGGAGCTGTCTCCTCATGCCCTGGGCAAACCCTTCCAGCTCCAAGGATGCTGCTCCGAGAGGAAAAGCAGAGATTTTATAGGAATCCCATTTTTGAAATGGCTAAAGCAAAGCAGGAGGGGCTTTGCCTTCAATCCGGGAAACATTCCCACAAAATAACCGGGCCTTATTTTGGAAGCCACAGAATTCCAGCCCTTTGGTGGAATTTGAGGCCCACAGTGCAGGATTCCCATTGGACACACCCTGGATTTAATGGGAATATTACACAAATCAGCCCTGAGGCTTCTTTTTTTTTTTTTTTTTGGAAAAATCACAATTTGCCTTTCCCCACTTCCCCCCTTTTGGTGCCTGAAAAGCTCCTCTTGGAGCATCGTGGCTTTACTGGGACATTCCGCAGGGTTACGAGGAAAGCACCTGGATTCATCCCAGGACTTACCCACGGGATCTTCTGCAGCCCCAAGGGAAAGAGGAGGGTTAAAGGTTGGAGTGGATTTTTACTGATGTTACAGGGGAAAACTGGGAAAAAATAAAAAAGGGAGGGAAGGGGAGCAGCTGGAATGTTAACAGGGAAGGCTGTGAATCCGTTTGGGAATGGGAAAGGCAGGGAAAGCAACGGATCCACCATGCAAAGGATGGACAGAGGGATTTCAGGGAGCAACCAGGGGTGGCCAAAATCACCTCCAGGGACCCCAAATCCCCTCTGGATATCCTAAATCACCTCCAGGGACCCCAAATCCCCTCTGGATATCCTAAATCACCTCCAGGGACCCCAAATCCCCTCTGGATATCCTAAATCACTTCCAGGGATCCCAAATCCCCTCTGGATATCCTAAATCACTTCCAGGGATCCCAAATCCCCTCTGGATATCCTAAATCACCTCCATGGAACCCAAAATCACCCCAGGACAGCCCAAAGCACCTCTGCTTCCATAAACAGAGAAATTCCAATTACTATTTTTTTTAACACCTTAAATCCCAGCAATTCCCCAGCAGGCTGCAAATTCCCACTTGAAATTCCTGGGATTGTGGTTTGGACACAGCCAGGTCACTCATGGCACACGCTGAGTTCCCATGGAGTGTCCCAATCCTGGGAAACCCATGGGGTTCCTCAGGCATGGCCTTAAGGGCACCTGGATCAGGGGCTGCTCCTTCCTTATCCCTCGGGATAACAGGGAATGGGTTTCAAGCTTTCCTTCCCAATATCCCATCTAAATCATCACTTTTCCCGTGGGAAGCCCTTCCCTGTGTCCTGTCCCTCCATCCCTTGTCCCCAGTCCCTCTCCAGCTCTCCAGGCACTGCAAGGGGTTCAAAGCTCTCCGTGGAGCCTTCTCTTCTCCAGGCTGGACAATCCCAACTCCCTCAGCCTTTCCTCCATCCCTCGGACCCTCCTGGTGCCTCCTCTGGACCTGCTCCAACAGCTCCATGTCTTTCCTGTGCCAGGATCCCAGAGCTGGAGCCAGAATTCCTCCCAAACCCCCTCATTCCCTTGGCAAGGAGGGAACCCCCTCCCTGGGGGGCACAGCCTCCGGGAACTGCCACATTCCCAAACAGCAGGAGGCTCATTCCCAGTAGGAAAGGTCTCCCTCCTTCTCCCTGTGCCCAGAAATCCGGGATGGAAGCCGTCGGGAAGCGGTGGGGCTGGGGAAGCAGGGATACCTACACGAGGCGGGGCGGCGGGAGCCGGCGCGGTAATTAGTGCGGAGCTGCTGACGCCCTCGGGAAGCTACAAACCAAAAGGATTCGTTATCCATGGAATGCCAGGGCCAAGGGGGAGCTTCCCCCGGGAGAAATACAGGGAATGAATCCAAAGGAATCCCCCGGGGGGAGTTTGGGATCCCCCGGGACGAGGCGACCTTGGCAGCGTGTGGATGTTCGGCAAACAGGGCGCAGTTATAGGGAAAAAATGGGATATTAAAGGGAAAGGGAAGTGATGGCAAAGCTGTTAATACTTCCCAGGGGAGGAGGGAATGTCCCTGCACACCAAGGCAGGCTCATCCCGGGAGCACAGGAGGGATCACAGCCAAGGCTTTAGTGGGATTGGGCAGCTCCGAGCACAGCCGGTCCCGGGAAACCAGGATCTGCTCCTGCTTCCCAAGGGCTGATCCCTGGGACATGGGAAAGGGTGACAAAGGAGATGGTCTTCCCAGAACCCAGCTGGGTTTGGGCATCAGCCCAATCCCGACAGAATTCCCAACACCTGAAACACACCCTGGGCCAAGCTGGAAACCCCCTTCCCAGCGGCTCCACAGGGAAAACATTCCCTGAGGATCAGCTTCAACCGGGACACCAACCAACCCCCCAGCTCTGGGAGGCTGCTGGGAATGGCCCCTCCAGGGCTGATCGACCCCTGAGCTGAAGGACAAACATCTGCTCATCCCCTGGGGCTGCACATGGACATCTGGGATGTCCTTCCCGAGCTGCTTCCCAGGGGAATGACCCCCTGGAGAACAAGGAATGCGGAGCAGGCAGGACAAGGGCTGATCCAGCAGCTTCTTGCCCGTGCTCAGCCCTTCCAAAATCCTGCTCCATGTCCATCTCCCGAGCCAGAAGGGATTGGCCTGGAAAAACAACCTCTCCATGAGTCCTGGGAGGGTTTCCTGTCACGTTGGGGGACCATGATGTGGTTCACGTGCACAGAAATTGTTCTGAACTCCAGGTGAACTTCTCATCCCACTTGGATGAGATGGACAACACATTCCCAGCCTCGGAGCAGGGGGGATTCACCTCTGCTTGTTTTCCCTCTTCCAGAGGAGGACAACAAAGTGGTCCTTTGTTCCCAACATCCATCGGAGGAGGGACCAAGGCCAGGCTTGGCAAGGAGGCAGGAAAGCTCTGGAGCCACACAATGGAACATCCCTGCACAATCCTGGCTCCTGCTTCCAAGGTCGCAGCTGGGGGAGCCCTGGGAATGGGCTCCTGGCCTGGGATCCATCCCGTTGTCCCAGGGAGAAGGAGCAGGATGGGCTCTGCAGGCTGGGAGTGCTCCCCCAGCTCTGTCCCCAGGTGGGAGCAGAGCAGGGTGAAAGGATGATCCACCTACATCCCAACCCTGCGGAGCAGGAACAGCTTCCAGGGCCAAAGTGTGGGGGTCAGGGAGGGAGAAGGTGGGAATTTCAGTTTGGCTTTCCAGGAACAAACTCCCTCCTCTCCCAAAACAAAGGCAAAGACAAACAAACAGGGTCTGTGGGGTCCGAGTGAGGAACTCCAGTCACGAGGGGGGTTGGGAAGGGTTTGTTCCAGGAAAGAAATGCCAAACCCTTCCCCTTTGGAAGGGCTGGAGCTTTGGAAGGGTTTGTTTTTCCGTGTCCTTCTCCTCCTGGATAAACTATTCCCTACATTTCAGGTGAGCTGGGAGATGTTCCTGAGAGGTTTAACCCCTCCAGGGAACACAGCCCAGCCTGCAGCAGCCCCGCAGCTCCAAACACTGGGAACACCTGTGGGGTGGGGTGGGGTGGGGGGTCCCTGTCCAGGGCTCTGTCCCCCACAGGCTGATGGGAACAGGGTTGGTCACATCCCAGGGACATCCCTGCAAGGTTTGGGGTGGGAGAGCCCTGGGGACCTCAGTGATTCCCAGAGGGAAGAGCTGAGCTGCTCCACCTCTCCCAGCAACAGGAGCATCACAGGGAAGGCTGCTGTCCACAGGATTTGGGGGAAGAAAGCCCTGCCCGTGGGTCACAGACTCATGGAATCAGGGAATGGTTTGGGGTGGAAGAGGCGTCAGGGACCATCTCTTTCCACTCCTGCCACGGGCAGGGACACTTCCCACTATCCCAGGCTGCTCCATCCAGCCTGGCCTTGGACACTTCCAGGGATGGGACTTGGAGTGAGGCCCCAGCAGGGGTGGGATCAGCGTCCCTGACAGGGCAGGTCAGGCTGGAGTCCCACAGCATTGGCCAAAGTCCTGGTTCCCACCTGGATTTGGGACGCAACACAGGGATCCCATGGGATCAGCACCGGGAAATCCTCAGGAACAGAAACACTGAGGGGCCACCACGGGATGGACACAGAGCAGGACTGATGCCCAAGTTACACATCTCAACTCCCACCCCCGGAAGTGTCCAAGGCCAGGAAAGGTGGGGCAGGAACACACCTGAGGGGCACATCCCTTCCAGAAAGCTCAGGCTTTTCCAGCCCGACACTCCCTGTGGCACCCACAGCCTTTGGAACAGGGAGAAAGGAAATTCCAGCACGTGGTAAGGACACTAAATGGACAGGGGACCATGGAAAGCTCCACCAGATGTTCCTGGCACAACTCTCAGCTGCTCCTGAGCCAGCGGGACCACCCCTGGATCTGCACAGCTCGGCACTGGCAGGTCTGTCCCAGAGGGGGAAGGAATACGGGTGTTATGGACATGGGAAGCTCCAGGAAGGAGAAGAGCAGCTCCAGTGGCAACTCCAGCCTGATCCATCCACAGGCACCGCTGAGGTCCCTCAAACTCCCACCACAGAGAGCTTGGAACAGCCCCCTCCTCCCTGCCAAAGCTGTCCAGCTCCACCATCAGTCTGGAGTCTGCAATGCCAGTCCCCACCAGGACGCTCTGCAGAGGGGCTGGAGCTGCTGGAGGCAGCACCAAAGGGCTTTGGAAGCAGGGAAGGATCCTGCAAACCAAGAGGAAAATTGGGAAAAGGAGACCTGGCCAGGTGGTGAGGAGGATTTGGACCCTCCGCCTGCCCCTGGACAAACTGTCCCATGTGCCAGCACCAGTTCACCTCCCAGGGTGGGGTAAATCCCTCCAAGGGCTCTTTGGGACACAGCCTGTCCTTCCCAGGGAATGACTCCAGACCTTCTCCAGCCTCAAACCAACCCCTACAGTGAGGGAGAGACACCAAAGGAGGAGCCTGCTGTGGACAGGGTCTGTTGTCCTCTCCCAGCAGAGCAAACCCAGCCCCTCACTCCAGAAGCAGGGAAGAGCAAAGGGAAGGAGCAGGGGTTTGGTGGAGGAGAGGGGCTGAAAACGCGGGAGGAAGCTCCAAAAGCACGGACACAACCAGGCAGGGCCCCACCCCACCCCTTGCGGGGTCCCACAGGGGCTCCAGGAGCTCCCCCTGCTCCGTGGTCTCCACACCTGGACAGGGATCAGGGGCTCCTGGTCGTCGATGTCGATGAGGACGTCGTCCCTGGGCGTGAGGCTCACATCGTCTGCGAGGAGAGCACCAGCATGAGGGGCCACCAGGGCTGGGACACCCCGAGGTGGGACACCCCAGTGAGAGACACCCAGAGAGAGAGACCTCAATGTGAGACACCCCAGTGAGAGACACCCCAAAGAGAGACACCCCAAAGAGAGACACCCCAAAGAGAGACACCTCAATGTGAGACACCCCAAAGAGAGACACCTCAATGTGAGACACCCCAAAGAGAGACACCCCGGGACCAGCATCCCCCCACCTCTTCCAGAGCCTCCACACCACCCAAAGCTCATGTCCATGACCCCAGCCTCGCCCATTTAGAAACCCCAAAGCCAAGACACCTTGGGATCAACCTCCAGGAGCGATCCCAAAGCTCATGTCCGTGATCCCAACCCCTTCCAGACCCTTCACACCACCCAAAGTCCATCTTCATGCAGGTTGACCAGCTTGGCCAAAGGACAGCCCATCCCACCAGCCAATCCCAGAGCTAAACTCATCCTTGGCACCTCCTGGGACTTTTGCATCTGACCTAGAGCAGGACTGAGCCAAAAGCAACGTGGACAGTGACCCACAGCTCCTCCTGGAGAAGGGAGGGCTCCAGGAGGGTTTGGACAAGGACATGGAGTGATAGGACAAGGGGGAATGGATTAAGCAGGAGGAGGGCAGGACTGGATGGGATACTGGGAAGGAATTGGTGTCTGGGAGGGGGGGCAGGCCCTGGCACAGGGTGGGCAGAGAAGCTGTGGCTGCCCCTGGCTCCCTGGGAGTGTCCAAGGGCAGGTTGGATGGGGCTTGGAGTCCCCTGGGCTGGTGGGAGGTGTCCCTGCCCATGGCAGGGGTGGGATTGGATGGGCTTTGAGGTCCTTCCCACCCTGATGGCACGAGGTGCCCATGCCAGCCATACCTCCGTGCTCCTGGGGCCCCCCCTTGTCCTGCTGGTAGGGGTCACAGTAGAACTGCTCCAGGGAGTGGACAGTGCACTGTCCCACCACGGGCCTGCGGCCGAAGGGCCTGTTGTCGATGACCTTGATGACGATGGGGGGGCTGTAGAGGCTCTCCTTGGGCAAACGCTGTGGGCACAGGGAGCACACGGCACCTCAGTGGGCAGGGTGGGCACAGCCTTGGCACCAGCCCAGGCAGGAATGAGGGCACAGTCAACTGCACCACAACACGAGTCTTCATGGGCCCTCCAGGTCCTTCACCATAAAACCCCTCTACATGGACCCTCCAGGTCCTTCACCATAAAACCCCTTCATATGGGACCTCCAGACCCTTCACCATAAAACCCCTCTACATGGGACCTCCAGATCCTTCACCATAAAACCCCCTTACATGGGACCTCCAGATCCTTCACCATAAAACCCCTCCACATGGACCCTCCAGATCCTTCACCATAAAACCCCCTTACATGGGACCTCCAGATCCTTCACCATAAAACCCCTTCGTATGGGACCTCCAGACCCTTCACCATAAGGTGCATTTTTATGAGACTTTAAGGTCCTTCACCATAATATCCATTTTTATGGGATTTTGAGACCCTTCACCACAAGATGCATTTTTATGGGACCTCCAGGTCCTGCACTATAAGGTGCATTTTTATGGAACTTCGAGGTCTTTCACCACAAGATGCATTTTTATGAAGCACCCAGGTCCTTCACCATAAAATCCATTTTCAAGGGACATTGAGGTCCTTCACCACAAAATCCATTTTCATTGGACTTTCAGGTCCTTCACCATAAGATACATTTTTATGGGACCTCCAGGTCCTTCCCAGCCATCTGTGCACGACCCCACCCCTCAGGGTCCTCACCACTTCCATGTAGAGCACGTTGACGTCGAAGTTGGGGTTCTTCCTGACGTTCTTGATGACACAGGACTGCACGAGCTGCCCCCCACACTCCACCAGCAGGCTGGGGGAGGTGACACTGGCCAGCTGGAAGCTCTTGAGGTTCCTCAGCCCCCAGGCCAGGATCTGCAGGGAGAGGGGGACAGGCTGAGCCAATCTTCTCCCCTCAGGTGTCTCAATGAGCTCCTCAGCAGCGGAGGGGAGACGGACCAGTGGTGGGAGGAGGTCTCCAGGTGCTCACCTCGATGGCCGTGCGCTGCAGGACGGGTTTGATGCCCTGAGGGACCATGTAAATGTTGGGCTCCCGCTGCGGGGGCGGGTAGGGAAGGTCGGAATCCGACTGTGGGAGAGGCAAAGGACACGTCAGGAATCACGGGATGGGACCCCAATCCCACCCAATCCTCCCCCTCCCCACCAAACTCATCTTCCCGGGGGACTCCAGGACAGCCAGGGGAGAGAGAAGCCTTGGGGGGATCATTCCACTGGAAAAGTGGGCTTCTCCCTTTGGTCAGAGGCTGGAGAAGGTCAAACATCTGCTGAGAGCCATCCCTGAGATTCCCAGGGAGCAGGAAGGATCTGCCCTCCAGCAAAGTTCAGCCCCTGCTGGGGAGATCGGGATGGAACCACTTCTGTCCCAGCAGGATCCTGGTGGGACAGTTCCAGAGGGATGAGAGGAGGGGAGGAAGCAGCAGCAGCAGCAGCAGGTCCATAGCTGGGCACAGCTGGAGCAATTCCCAAAAAGCAGCGATCCAGAGGGAGCAGCTCCGTAGGATGGTGGGATGGGGGTCGGCATCGCCTCGGGATGTGGGAAGGGGCTGCTCCTCCCATAAACCATCAGGCCACAGGACAGGGAGCAGGTAAAGCCACCCTGCAGTGTCCACAGAGGGACAGTTCCAGCAGGGTGATCCCAAATCTGGGAAGCACAGGAAGGATTTGGAATTTGCCTCCTCAGAGGAGCAAAGCAGGAGGCAGAATTCCCTGGACACTCAGGCTCCTCTTGACCTGCTTCTTCCAGTCCAGGGTCACCAAAACGGCAGGAATGAAAGGAAAACGTCTTACCCCTCAGCCCAGGGCAGTTGGAAGCGATTCAGGAACCTGGAATTCTTTCCAGGCTGGAATATGATTGCACTAAATCAAGTGTGCACCTGTTTCATTACAGGATTGGGGCAGGCTCTTATCTGGACAGACATAAATGCTCCACAAAGGGTTGTCCATGGGGCCACGTAGAGAATCATGGAATCAGGGAATGGTTTGGGGTGGAAAGAACCTGAAAGATCACCCAGTTCCAACCCCCTGCCACGGAGCTTTAGTTTTCATTGGGAATTGCTGAACCAAGCTGAAGATTTTTTGTTAATTCCATTTTGGGGCAGATGTCCAGGTTTCCCACATGGAAAAGTCCTCCATCCCATGATCCACTTCCTTGCAAAGGGGGTTAGTGCTGGCAGGGAATGGGAAGGTTATCCAGGAGGTGAGTCCTGCAGGAGAAGGGAGAGGTGCAGAGCATTCCCAGCATCACCTGGGATCCCCCTGCTTCCCAAAATCCTTCCTTTGGGGCTGCTCAGACACAGACTCATGGAATGGGTTGGGTTGGAAGGGACCTCAATCCTTTGGGAAATCCATATGGGATAAAGGGAAAGACTCGGGGCAAGAGCTCCTGGTGGTCCCTCCATCCTCTCCAGGTTCAGCTTTGGAAGCCCCAGGGGACACTTGGCTTCCAGCCCTGCACCATGTCCAGCTGTTCCCAAGTCCATCTCGATCCCTGCTGCTCTCCTGGGGGGTTTCCAGTCGTTCTCCTGGCTCTCAGTGGTTCCAGGAGGATTCAATATTCCAGCAGATGGACAGAAATGAGCAGGGAGTGCCGGGGATGAGGCAGGAGCAGGGAGGGATCAGGGGACCAGCGATTCCCAGACACAGCAGGCTGGAGGGGGGAGACATCCAGGGAAACACCTGCTGGCAGCTGGGATGGCTTGGACAAGGACAACTCGGAGGGAATCCGGGTGGAAGGGAGCTCTGGAGAGCATCTGACCCCATCCTGACTCTGGAGAGCGACGGGTGAAAACCAACACAACAACCCCATCCAAACTGTGGCTGGGAGTGTCTCCCAGCTGGAATGGCAGCTGGCGTTCCAGGAAGGGCTTAAATCCCAGAGGTCGGAGGGGATTTAGCCCCAAGAGGCCATTCCCAAGTGGAAGTGGAGCAGGAGGATGGTGCCAGCCTGGTTCTCCAGGAGCACCACGAGCCGGATCCTCCACGAGCCTGGCACCAAACTTTGGGATGAGCCTCAGGAGGATGAGCAGGATGGGGGTCCCAGAGGGCAGGCCAGGCCCTTCTGGAGGAGCTGGTCTCCCTGAGAGGCTCTGCTGGGATTTTGCTTGGTTTTCTGGGAAAAGGAGGGGGATGCAGGAGAGCAAAATACCCATTGGAGGAGCCCCTCGGAGAAGAAGGCAGAGATGCAGAGCTGAGGGATTCCCATCCAGAAGTGGAGGTGGGAAGAAATGGAGGAGAAGAAGCAGAGAGATGATTATGGTCACAAACTCAGGAGCACAGGGATGGGCCTCACTCCATCAGGAAAGGCAGCTTGGAAAAAGTGTCCATCCCATCCAATCCAGCCTTTCCCGGGAATGTGGCCCCGCTCTCCGCAGGCCTCAGCCCCTTCCCAGCTCAGGTCCCAGCCTTTGGGATTATCCGGCTCCAAGGGCCACCACAACACTCCAACAGATGAGCCCCTTGTGCAGCTCCCTGCCTGGAGGTTTCCAGGATACAATTCACCCCTTGCTGTTGTGCTCCAAGGGAGCCACAGGGTCTGGGAAAGACTTTGGCACGTTGGGATCCTGGCCATGGAAGCCGAGAATCTTGGAATAGTTTGGGTTGGAAAGGGCCTTAAAGGTCATCCAGTCCAAACCTCCACCTTCCACCAGGACCATGCTGCCTCACACTCCATCCAACCTAACCTTTTCCAGGGATGGGACACCTGGATCAATCCAGGACACCCTCAGGCCAGGGCAGATTCCCCACGGGAATTTGGGGCTCCAGCTGAGGTCCAGCCAAGGGTCACTCCAGCATTCCAGCTTCTCCATGCTCAGTTTGGAAGGGGGAACATCTCATGCACACACATCCCAGGGAGGTCAAATGGATCCCAACATCCAGCAGGTATCCCAACATCCAGCAGGTATCCCAACATCCAGCAGGTATCCCAGTGCCATGCTGACCGTCCCTGCCATGGGAACCCTGCAGAGCCCATCCACCCCTCCTGCTGGTGGCCACCCATGTCCCTAAATCCTGGTGCTCCTGGGAAGAAGTGGCTCCTGGGGGAGGCAAATTTTACCCCTTCCCAAGATGAAAACAAGGAATCCTTAAAGACTCACCTCGTCCAGGCTGGAGGACAACTCGCTCTGGGAAAGAGGAGGAGAGGAGAGAATTAGAAGAATCCTCATCCATCAGCCCATCCCAAGGCTTGGATTGTAGCTGATAAATGACTGGAATCCTGGCATGGTTTGGGTTGGGAGGGACCTTAAAGTCCATCCAATATCATGGGCAGGGACACCTCCCACCAGCCCAGGGGGCTCCAACCTGCCCTTGGACACTCCCAGGGATCCAGGGGCAGCCACAGCTTCTCTGCCCACCCTGTGCCAGGGCCTGCCCACCCTCCCGATATCCCACCCATCCCTGCCCTCTGGCACTGGGAAGCCATTCCCTGTGTCCTGTCCCTCCAGCCCTTGTCCCCAGTCCCTCTCCAGCTCTCCTGGAGCCCCTTCAGGCCCTGCAAGGGGCTCTCAGGTGTCCCTGGACCCTTCTCCTCTCCAGGTGACCCCCCCAGCTCTCCCAGCCTGGCTCCAGAGCAGAGGGGCTCCAGCCCTGCAGCATCTCCAGGGCTCCTCTGGCCCCTGGAATGGGATACATTTTCCCTCCCTAACAGGACATAAATGAGCTTTCCCACTTTCTCCAGCCCCTTTTATCAGCTGAAGGACCCTGGAATCTCTGCAAGGGGATTCCTTCCCCCTAAAATAATTCCTTGGGACAGGATGGATGAGTTTCCTGGGGGAGCTCAAAGGGGGAGCAGGGGATGGTGCCGGGCCCGGCACATCCGCAGGGACAGGGCTGGGAATGCCTTTGGAAGGAGCTGCCAGGAGGGACCAGGAATTACCTCAAAGCCAGGGATGTGATGGACAGCAGGCTGTGGAGAGAAAGCACAATTCCCGTTGGCATTCCCGGAGCTGACTCAGCCTCACCCGGCAGGAATTGCTGCCACGCGGTGCCCCCTCCGTGCCCAGCTCCAAAAACCCCGGGCACGAGGGCAGGGAGCACCAGCAGAGCCTCAGCTCCTCCTTCCAGCTGGGATCCTCCGAGGGCACATCCCTCCCCAGGGCTTCTCCCACCCATCCTGAGGCGGGGGGAGGAGGCAGAGACCCCGGCCAGGTGAGCTGGTGCCTTGTCCTGGCACCTGGGCTGGAATTCCAGCGGGAGGGAGCTGTGGGATCCCCATTCCCAGGGACACCGCGGGGCTGGGAGGGAGGGGAGGGATGGAGGGATGGAGCCTCCCAGCCCATCCCTTTTCCCTGGCACAGAGGCACCCCCGGGATGCAGCGGCCACTGGAAAAGCCAGTGTGGCCTCAGCTCTCCAAAATCCCCTCCAGGAATCAATTCCAAGCACAGGACACCATTCCTCATGGATTTCTGCAATCCCGGCTCCCTCCACCTCCCCCCCAGCCCTCCAGGGCTTGCCTTAGGAGAGAAGGAGCCATCCAGCCCTTCCCACCTGCACTGACACCTGCAGTTCTGCAGGCTGCCATCGGGACAACCCTAAACCATCTCCTTTTCCAGCAGGAGAGGCTCAGCCCACGGAATCGCTCCTCAAAAAGGACCACGTGGAAAGCAGGAGGCTCTTCCCACGGTGACGAGACTCGGAGCCCAGGTGGACACAGCCCAACACCTGGCCAAGGCTGGGCTTGGAGACTCCAGGGGGGAAACCAGCCCTGCAGAAGGGGCTGAGGAGCTCACCCAGCAAAGGTTGGGATGGAGACCCCAGGGGAGAACCCAGAAGAAGGTGAGGAGCTCACCTTGACCCTCACCCAGCCAAGACTGGATGTGGAGCCTCCAGGGGGGAAACCAGCCCTGCAGAAGGGGCTGAGGAGCTCACCTTGATCCCTAACCCAGCAAAGTCTGGGTGTGGATACTCCAGGGGGGAAACCAGCCCTGCAGAAGGGGCTGAGGAGCTCACCTTGTCCCTGAGGATGAGCTCGAAGGCCGCCAGGAGCTCTCCGGCGCTGCGGCCGCCCTTGGTGACGCGGTGCCAGGACAGCCGGGGCGAGCGCTCCAGGCTGGGCCGGCAGATGCAGCGCCCCATGAACTCATCTGCTCCCTGCAAGGCAAGCACGGGCACTGGGGGCCTCCCTCCCGACCCTTTTCCCATGGAATCCACCCCCAGGCACTCCCAGGATCCCGCCACCCAAACCTCAGGACGAAGGGATGAACCGTGACGGGGCCACATCAGAAGGGTCGGTGGGGTTTGTGCTCACGGAGATTTGGGGTTTCAGACCTTCCCTGCAATTCCAAGAGCTGGACATGCATTTTTTTTAGGCATTTTGGATCAAACTGGAGGGGAAATTCCAACCCCACAATCCCCAGAGCAAGAGCCCTGAGCGTTCAGGACCAGCAGCTCCTAAAAGCTGTTCCCAGCTCTGCAATGGGATCTTCAGCTGAAGAAATGTTTCCAACTTCCACGAGTCTTCAAGTCTTATCCCCAACTTTTTCCGCCAGGAAATACGGTCCATTTGGCCACTCCACATGCCTGAGATGCAGCTTCCCACCTCCCTTCCCAAGGAATCCATCCCCACACACCCACACCTCATCCCAGACCCTGCCACTCAAACATGTGGATCGAAGGATGAACCACAACGGGACGAGGTCAGAAAATGGAATGGGTTTGGTGCCCTGGAATTCCAAGGGCTGGAAATCCTCCTTTTCAGGCATTTTGGCTCCAACTGAAGGTGAAATTCCCATGATTCCCAGAGCAGGAGCCCTGAGCATCCAGGATCAGCAGCTCCTGAAAATCCCATTCCCTGCTCCGCAGCCGATCTGCCTGTGCTGCATCCCGGTGGGCAGGAGGAGCAGGGAGGGCAGAGGCTCCTGAGACATTCCCGAGGTGGATTCCAAGTGTTTTCCACTTCCACACTGTCTGAAATCCCTCCTGCTCCAGCCCAGTTTTTCTGGGAAGGACTCAAATTGCTGTTCCAAACCTCTCAAATTCCATCGCTTGGATACCCTGGGACAGCTGAGCAAAGAGCAGAGGACCTTCCCTGTTCCCATGACTGCTTCAAACCTCATCCCAAGCCTCTTCCATGGGGAAACACGGTCCAATCCCTCCATGATGGAGATGCAGCTTCCCACCTCTCTTCCCAAGGAATCCATCACCGCACACCCACAGCTCTGCCAAGATCCCACCAGCCACAATCCAGGATCAAGGGATGAGCCATTGTGGGAGCAGGAGCTGCTGAGGCCCAGGAGGACACCCCAGCCACAGCTGCCTCCTGCACTGCTGCAGAGACCTTCACGCCCTGCATTCCAGAGGGCAGGAATGCTGCCAGGTGTCCAGCCCAGCCCATTCCCACCGGGAAGGGCCGGCCCAGGCCCACACTCACGTAGGTGTCGTGGTCATAGATCTCCACCACGATGTTGGGAGGGGACTCGGACACGTTCTGGGGGTCCCCAAAGATCTCGATCTCGTAGAAGATGAGGGTCTGGTCCCAGGTGGGGTTCAGGGTGTTCTTCATCACCACGGTCTTCTGGCTTTGGTGGAGGAAGGACACGATGGCGTAGGGATCTGCAAGGGATGGGATGGACACACCAGCTGGAGCTCCTGCCCACCCCACCAGACCTTCGGGGGGGCTCCAAACAGCTCCACAGGGATTCTGCAGCTCCTCCAGCCCTCCCTGAGGCACCTCAGGCCCTGCAGGAGCACAGGAGGAGAAATATCCCAAACACCCCTGGATGCAGGGCCCAGGAGCATCCCCCAGATCCCAGGAACATCCCCCAATCCCCTGGATGCAGATCCCAGGAACATCCCCCAATCCCCCCGAGGCAGTCCCAGGAGCATCCCCCAATCCCCTGGATGCAGATCCCAGGAACATCCCCCAAATCTCTGGATGCAGGGCCCAGGACCATCCTCCTAATCTCTGGATGCAAATCCCAGGAGCATCCCCCAATCCCCTGGATGCAGGTCCTAAGAACATCCCCCAATCCCCTGGAGGCAGGGCCCAGGAACATCCCTCAATCCCCTGGAGGCAGTTCCAGGAACATCCCCCAATCCCCTGGATGCAGGGCCAGCTGAGCAGGGCAGCATTCCCCCCCTTTCCCAGGAATGGGGGCAGGCTCTGGATTCCCCCCCGGCTCCGGAGCAGCCGTGGTTAACGTGCCCGACCGGTCCCGCTGGGAAGAGCCTTTCCCACTGCCACACTTTTTTCCAGCTGGAGCAAAGCAGGACACGTTCCAATAAACAAAAGCCCCTGGATTTGGATTGGCTTTTTTGCTCTTTTTTCAGTCCCCCCTTCCCTTCTCCTTCTTTTCCAAGGAAACCTCTCAAAGGCCCTTTGTTTGGGGCCCGAGGTGCACAGGAGGTTTATTTTCCTCTGTGTGCAAAGCCCCTTTACTGACGCCCCTGCTGCTTTGTTAAGGCACTGGGATCACAATCCCACTTTGTGCCGTGTTGTCCTTGGCCAGGATTTTCCAAGGGAAGGGACTCCTGGACCATGAGCTCACCTCGACCCTCCCGCCCCAACAACGACCCCCTTGTGCTGGGTGCACACACTGCGGGATTGTCTGGGGGCTCCGCCCTCCCCAGGGCATTCCTGCCTCCCAAATCCCTCTTTTCCAGACACTGGGAGAAGCAGGATCCCACTGGGACCTTGGTCCTGCTGTCTGGAATGGTGACGTCCCACCAGTCCCATTTTGGGGTTTGTCCCTGTACCCCATCCGAGACCCACCACCCCTGCGACAGCACTGGGGGGCAATTCCAGGAAAATCCCTCTGGAATCCAAGGAAGTGGGCAGGGCCAGCCCTGGAGGGATGCTGGGGGCCGGAGGGATCTCTATGGAGGGGGCAAGTGCTCCAGAGACACCTTTCCCGGCGTTTGGTCACACCTCAGGTGTGATCCCACCACCCACCAATGGCCTGATGGGACAGGCTAAATTATCCCTCTTCTGCCTCTGATCCAGAGGCACTGACATTCCCTCTTCCCGCTTTTCCATCTCAAAATCAGGCACTGACATTCCCTCTTCCCGCTTTTCCATCTCAAAATCAGGCACTGACATTCCCTCTTCCCGCTTTTCCATCTCAAAATCAGGCACTGACATTCCCTCTTCCCGCTTTTCCATCTCAAAATCAGGCACTGACATTCCCTCTTCCCGCTTTTCCATCTCAAAATCAGGCACTGACATTCCCTCTTCCCGCTTTTCCATCTCAAAATCAGGCACTGACATTCCCTCTTCCCGCTTTTCCATCTCAAAATCAGGCACTGACATTCCCTCTTCCCGCTTTTCCATCTCAAAATCAGGCACTGACATTCCCTCTTCCCGCTTTTCCATCTCAAAATCAGGCACTGACATTCCCTCTTCCCGCTTTTCCATCTCAAAATCAGGCACTGACATTCCCTCTTCCCGCTTTTCCATCTCAAAATCAGGCACTGACATTCCCTCTTCCCGCTTTTCCATCTCAAAATCAGGCACTGACATTCCCTCTTCCCGCTTTTCCATCTCAAAATCAGGCACTGACATTCCCTCTTCCCGCTTTTCCATCTCAAAATCAGGCACTGACATTCCCTCTTCCCGCTTTTCCATCTCAAAATCAGGCACTGACATTCCCTCTTCCCGCTTTTCCATCTCAAAATCAGGCACTGACATTCCCTCTTCCCGCTTTTCCATCTCAAAATCAGGCACTGACATTCCCTCTTCCCGCTTTTCCATCTCAAAATCAGGCACTGACATTCCCTCTTCCCGCTTTTCCGTCTCAAAATCAGGCACTGACATTCCCTCTTCCCGCTTTTCCATCTCAAAATCAGGCACTGACATTCCCTCTTCCCGCTTTTCCACCACAAAACGATGCCCCAAACCTGCTCAGGTGTGACCCCCCCAACAGCAGTGACCTGACTGGCCCAGCTCTGATCCAGAGGCACCAACATCCCCTTTTCCTGCTTTTCCACATCAAAGTGACACTCCAAAGAATTCATGGAAGTGGGCAAAGGCCATTTGGGGCCACCTGGCCCAGCCCTTGGGACCAAGGCCATGGGACCCTCTGACCCTGCTGCTGTCAAACACCAGGGACGGGTCCTGGCACACCTTTCCCCTCCATGGACACACCTCAGCCCCTGCTGCAAACAAAAGGACCCTAAAAATTCCCAGAATTATCATGGAATTCCAGGCTTGGTTTGGCTTGGAAGAGATCTTGGAGGTGATCCAGCTCCAACTCCATGGGCAGGGACACCTTCCACAGGACCAAATCCAGCAAGGAATGTCATGAGGCTGATGGAATGGAATGTCCCACTCTGCTCCGAGGTCCTGCTTACCCCTGGCACCCTTTGGAATTTTCTGAGCACATCCCACGGAGGTTCCTCCCTGTGCTCCATCACATCCAGCTTGGAAAAGGGAAGGCCTTGGAGACCTCAGAGCCCCTTCCAGAGCCTAAGGGGGCTCCAGGAGAGCTGGAGAGGGACTGGGGACAAGGGATGGAGGGACAGGACACAGGGAATGGCTTCCCAGTGCCAGAGGGCAGGGATGGGTGGGATATTGGGGAGGAATTGGTGTCTGGGAGGGTGGGCAGGCCCTGGCACAGGGTGGGCAGAGAAGCTGTGGCTGCCCCTGGATCCCTGGGAGTGTCCAAGGGCAGGTTGGATGGGGCTTGGAGCCCCCTGGGCTGGTGGGAGGTGTCCCTGGGTGGAACTGGATGAGTTTTCCAGACCCTCCCCGCCCTCAGGACTCATCCCAGCACAGGCAGCTGGACAGGAGGATGTGGGCTCACCCGAAAAGCTGTCCTTGTCCATGGCCAGGAGATCCCGTGCCTGGTACAGGTAACAGCGCAGGTGGTACCTGTTCCCATCTGCCAGAGGAACAGGAATCACGTCAGGGATGAGCCAGGGATGGTTTTCCACCCGCCCCCCCCACCCCAGGCTCAGGTCTTGGCCTCAACTCCCCGTGGCTTCCCATACAGACCAATCCATGTCCCATCCTTCCCCCCCATCCCTTCTCCATCCATGTGGGTGAGAGGAAGCGGCTGGGCAAGGCGTCCCCCCCTCCCCTCTGCCCCTCGGGGTCTCACAGTCGAAGATGCAGGAGATGGTGGGTCTGTTCACTCCGAAACTGAGCGTGGACACGGACTTGCCATCGTCGCTCTTGTCATCTGTCACTCCCCCCTGCAAGGGAAAGCCAGGCAAGGTTGGGCATCCCAGGATTCCCCCCAGAGCCAGGAGTCCCCCCGGGACAGGATCCTCCAGGGTGTCACCCACAGGGGTGGCCAAGAGGAGTTGGGCTTCCAGTGCTCCACAGAGTCACGAAAGACCCCCAAGTCCAACCATTCCCCACTCATGTTCCCAAGTGCCACATCCACAGGGGTTTTAAATTCCCCAGGGATGGGCACTCCAAAGCCCCCTGGGCAGCTGTGCCAGGGCTGGACAGCCCTTTCCAGTGGGAATATTCCCACTATCCCACCTGTCCTGTCCCAGCCTGAGACCATTCCCTCTGTCCCTGTTCCTGGAGCAGACCCCGACTCCCCCCAGCTCCCCCCTCCTGGCAGGGACTGGCAGAGCCACAAGGTCCCCCCTGAGCCTCCTTTTCTACAGGCTGAGCCCCCCCAGCTCCCTCAGCCCCTCCTGCTGCTCCAGCCCCTTCCCAGCTCCGTTGTCCTCCCCAGTCCGACTCTGCTCTTCCCTCTCCCGGTGTTCTCACCCACCCTTTCCTCACCTCCCAGCAGCCCCATTGGCCTTGGAATATTCAGCTGCAGGGAAAGGAGGGATTTCTGAGGGTGAGAATCCCACCCATGGGCTCCAGAGTGAAGGGGTGGGAAGGTGAAGTCCCACCAGCAGCTCCGGGGGTGGGTGACAACCAGGACCCCTCTGGTGGGACCAGCAGGAGCTCAGGGAGCCACGCGTGTCCCGCAGGAGCTGCCGGGATCAAAGGCTGGGTGGAGGGATGGGCAGAGCCGGGGTGGGGGGGGAAAGGCCAGATGAAAGGAGGGGGCAAAACCCTAAAAACAACTAACAGGAGCTTTGTGCTGCTGGGGTTGGTGCTGTTTGGTCACTGGGAAAGCCCGGGATCAGGGAATACAGAAAGTTGGGATATCAGCGAACAAACGGGGCGCGGGGAGGAGCGGGTGAGAAGGGGCTGAGAAGGGGCTGAGAAGGGGCTGAGAAGGAGCCCCGGACGGAGCCGGAATTGGGCAGGGAAGGGGGTCCCTACCAGAGCCCCCTCCAGGGCGAAGACGGCGGCGGCTCCGGTGCGCTCCAGGGGCTCCATCCTGCGCCTCCAGCGCCGGCGGCGGAACGAGTCGGTCCGGCGCTGCTTCAGGTGGAAGCGCCAACCCCACAGCGACGCGTATTCCCAGCCCTCCCCGTCCAGCTCCTCCTGCTTGTGCTGCCGCACAGGGAGGCACACGCCGGGAATCAGCGGGGCTTGTCCCATGGGAAAGCCGCCCGTGCCGGCGGCTCTCCGGCCAAAAACACGCGGTCGGGATCTCCGGGGTGGTGTCGGCCCCGGTTGTCCCACCCCGTGTCCTCCCTGTGCCTCCCCTGTCCGGAGCCGCGGAATAGTCGTGGAGTCATTTAGAGGATCACAGAAATGTTTAGGTTGGAAAAGACCTCGGGGGTCATCGAGTTCTGGTTGGAAAAGACCCTTAAAATCATTACAGAATCAAGGAATGGTTTGGGTCGGAAAGGACCTTAAAGCCCACCCAGTGCCACCCCTGCCATGGGCAGGGACACCTCCCACCGGCCCAGGGTGCTCCAAGCCCCGTCCAACCTGCCCTTGGACACTTCCACCGACAGCCCGAGATCCTCCCAGTCCAACCATGAACAGTGCTGTGTCCACCACTGGGAACTCAGCCCTTCCCCAGTCCCTGGGGTGAATCCCCCTTGGACTGGGGTCACTGGGCTGGGATCCCCGTGCTGAGCACGGAGCGGGACACATCCAGTGCCTCCCCCTTCCCGGCTTTCCTTTTGCTTTTCCAACCCCTCTGATCCCTCCCGCGGCTCTGCCCCCTCTGGAATGTCTCCCTGGATCATCGGACTCAGTCCCGTGAAGGTTTTACTCCCCAGAGCCGTGTCCCCTCCCTGTGCCATGGGGTGACACGGGCTCCCCACGGCCGCAATGATCCAGGGAAAGCGCTGGCGAGGGAGCCAAGCGCCGTCGGGAAAGCGGCTGCGGGAGGGAAGCGCAGCGGCCGTGGGACCATTCGCGGTCCGATTGCACCATCTAGAGGGAAGTGGGACAGGGACAGGCCGGGGACATCGGTGCCACTGCCCGATGTCCCCATCCCACCCCAGGGCCCAACCAAGCCCCTCCGGAGCGGTGCCCACCCTCGGGAGGTGCTGCCCCTCCCAGATGCGGAGTGTGGGGTCCCAGCTCCAGGGAAAAGGGAAAGTCACCTCCACGTGGAGGGACTGGAACACGTCCAGGAAAGATATTGAGGGGCTGGAACGGGTTCAGAGAAGAGCAACGAGGCTGATAAAAGGACTGGAGCACAAGTCCTGTGGGGAGAGGCTGAGGGAGCTGGGGGTGTTCAGTGTGGAGAACAGGAGGCTTAGGGGTGACCTCCTCACTCTCTATAACTCCCTGAAGGAGGTTGTACCCAGGTGGGGTTGGGCTCTTCTCCCAGGCAGCAGCAATAGGATGAGGGGGCAGGGCTGGAGCTCTGCCAGGGGACATTGGGGTTGGATATTGGAAAGGAATTCCTTCCAGAGAGAGTGACCAGGCATTGGAATGGCCTGCCCAGAGAGGGGGGGGGGATTCACCATCCCTGGAGGGGTTTAACCTGAGATTGGCCGTGGCACTGAGTGCCATGATCCGGGGAAAGGGACTGGAGTTGGACCAAGGGTTGGACTCGATGATCTCGGAGATCTTTTCCAACCCAATCCATTCTATGTCATGGAGGGACAGGGACACGTTCCTGCACTGGTACCAGCCCCCAGCCCCAGCCAGTGCCACCCCCCAGCCCAGCCCACCTTCCTGGTGCTGTCCAGCTGTGCCAGGTCGCGCCGCCGGAGCCGCACCCAGCGCCGGCGCCGGTTGGTGTGGTACATCTTCTCAGCTGGCACCCAGGCCTTGGGCTTGCGGTCCGGGGGGATGGTCAGCCCGTATTCCCAGCCTGGGGAGGGGGACACACACCCAGGTGAAGAGTTCCCCCCACTCGTGCCCCACCAGGGACCCTCAGCTGGGAAGGTGTGTCCAGATCCAAGGCCAATCCCCCAGTTTGGTGGCACCCAATGGATGTGTCCCCCTGGGATGGCCAGGTGGTGGGTCCAGGGTGTCCCTTGGCTCCAGTCACAGCTTGGGGACCCTCTGTCCTTCCTCCCTCAGGCCACCCCAACCTTGGGACCATCCCAGGTGCTCCTGGCCTGGTGTTTTCCACTTCTCTTCCGCCAGAACCCAGGGAAGACCTTCCTGGACTCTGCCAGCAGCCAGGAGAGCGCTGCCTTTGGGAATTCCCACCCCACAGCCCCAGCCCGAGTAAGAGAGTCCCCTGACCCCCTTCTCCTGATCCAGCAGAGCAGGTCCCACAGCCAGGACAGGGATGTCTCACCCCTAGTGAGGCTGTGGAAGTAAGCACGACCACATGGGATGAAAACAGGACCCCCAGAACTGCTCCCTGGTACCTTTCTCATCCACAGCTCTGTTGAGATCCGTGTCCCACTCCACATCTTCCCATTTCCAGCCTGGAGGACACTCAATCTCATCCTTAGGCAGGACCTTCTCCCCATTCTGTGGGACACAGGGGAGTTTTCAACAGAAGGATCCCTCAATCTGCCCCTTTCTCCAGGGGTTTCCATCCTGGGAATGCTCAGCTCCACCCAGCATTCCCCCCGTCCTTACCACGTCGGTGTAGGCGTCGGTCATGTGGATCCACTGCCCCCCCGGCAGCCGCACCTGGTTCTCAAACACCTCCTCCACGAAGCTCAGGTGGCCGGCGTCCACGTCGTGGAGCAGCCTGCATCCCGGGACACATCCCGCTCCAGGACCCCCCTCCAACCTCCCCTGGCACCACCCCAGCTCTCCCAAACCTCCTCCACCTGAGGCTCCAAGCAGAGCTCCCGGGAGACCTCAGGAAAATCCCTCCCAGTGCCCCACGGGGATCCCACCCCAAAAAACCTCCTCAGCCTCGGAGCATCCCGACCCTTTTCCCCACTCCAAGCGCTGCTGGTTTTCCATCCAGAGCTCAAGGATAAGACCTGAGACTCGGCTGAGGGACCATCACACGTCCATGGGTGCAGATGAGGAACCCCCACAGCACCCCAGAGCTTCACGGGTGAGCTTCCCACGGGCTTGCTCTGGTTTTTGGGGTGCCCAGGACCCCCGACCCAGGCCCTGCTCCGGGCAGGACCCCCCACTCACGTCCTCTCGGGGCAGATGAACCAGTCCCCAGCCCAGGTCCAGCCCGTGGAGGGTCGGAAGCTGTCCTTGGGCAGTTTGATCTTCCCAGTGACGTCGGAATATTTGGGGTAGGTGAGGCCAGTTGTGCCCCAGTTCCCCACCAGTGCCAGCTTGGTCTGGTTCTCATACTGGGGGAGCAACAGCAAAGAGCTTTTGGGGTCAGAGCCACAAAATCCCATTATCAATCCTCCAGAAGCCCACAAATAATCCCTGCACAGCCCCACCCTGAGGCCAGACCTCCTGGGAAAAGCCAAAGCCCATGTCCCCACCATCATGGGCACACCCAGACTTTCCTTCCAAAAGGTGGATGGAGATGTGGAGGGACAATGTGGATTTATGGTTCGTTCCCAACCCTCCTCTCAACCTTCCAGGCTGGATATTGGTGGACACAGTTCCTTCTCACAGTTTTTAGGGATTGATGTGACCTGTGGTCCAGCCCCATCCCCTCAGTGTTTATGGACCTATATGGGCTGTGGCCCACCCCATCCCCTCCCCTGCCCCCCACCCTGAGATCCCAGCCCCGGGACCCCCCCGGGCACTCACGGTTTCGGCAAAGACGGAGAGTTTGCCCTCGGCAAAGTGGTTGAATTCCTTCTCATCCACGGCCAGCCCGAGCCAGAGGCGCAGCCGGATCTGCGCCGGGACGCGCCGCCCCGGCACCTCCTCCTGGGGGTACTGCCAGGGGACAGCCCCGTCACCCCCCGGCCCGGCCCCGGGGGCAGGCGGCCCTGGAGGGGCACTGGGGCACAGCTGGGCACGGGGAAGGGGCAACGGAGCACTTGGGGGGTCGTGGAATTGGGGTGGGAAGAGACCTCGGAGGTGATCTGGTCCCACAGTGAACCGCCCTAAAGCTGGTCCCAGGTGAGCTGGAGGAGCTCCAAAGCCTCAGTGGTGGGAGTCAGGGACAGAGTTGGGATCAGGGATAGAGCTGGGATCAGGGACAGGATCAGGGACAGGGAGAGAGTCAGGATCAGGGACAGGGAAAGGGTCAGAGTCGGGATCAGGGACAGGATCAGGGAAAGGGTCAGAGTCGGGATCAGGGACAGGGAAAGGGTCAGAGTCGGGATCAGGGACAGGGAAAGGGTCAGAGTCGGGATCAGGGACAGGGAAAGGGTCAGAGTCGGGATCAGGGACAGGGAAAGGGTCAGAGTCGGGATCAGGGACAGGGAAAGGGTCAGAGTCGGGATCAGGGACAGGGAAAGGGTCAGAGTCGGGATCAGGGACAGGGAAAGGGTCAGAGTCGGGATCAGGGACAGGGAAAGGGTCAGAGTCGGGATCAGGGACAGGGAAAGGGTCAGAGTCGGGATCAGGGACAGGGAAAGGGTCAGAGTCGGGATCAGGGACAGGGAAAGGGTCAGAGTCGGGATCAGGGACAGGGAAAGGGTCAGAGTCGGGATCAGGGACAGGGAAAGGGTCAGAGTCGGGATCAGGGACAGGGAAAGGGTCAGAGTCGGGATCAGGGACAGGGAAAGGGTCAGAGTCGGGATCAGGGACAGGGAAAGGGTCAGAGTCGGGATCAGGGACAGGGAAAGGGTCAGAGTCGGGATCAGGGACAGGATCAGGGAAAGGGTCAGAGTCAGGATCAGGGACAGGGAAAGGGTCAGAGTCGGGATCAGGGACAGGGAAAGGGTCAGAGTCGGGATCAGGGACAGGATCAGGGAAAGGGTCAGAGTCAGGATCAGGGACAGATCAGGGACAGGGAAAAGGTCAGGAAAAGGGAGAGAGTCAGGATCAGGGACAGAGAAAGTGAGAAAGTCAGGATCAGAGATGGGATCAGGGACAAAGTCAGAGACAGGAATAGAGACAGGGAAAAGGAAAAGGTCAAGGACAGGGGCAAAGTCAGGGACAGTAACATGGTCAGGGACAAAGGTCAGGACTTGGGACAAGGTCAAGGAAAGGGACAGGAACAAATTCAGGGATGGGATCAGGGACAAAGTCAAGGACAGGGACAAGGTCAGGGGCAGGATCAGGAACAAGGGCAAAGTCAGGACACCAAACCCAACCCACGTATTCAGCAAAAATAGAAACAATCCCCAGGAAATTCTCCTCACTGCCCTTTTTCCCCCTCTCAGCCACTTTTCCCTGCTCCGAGTGCTGCTGGTTTTCCAGCCAGAGCTCAAGGAGAGAAAACCATCCCCATCTGCAGATTTGGGTTGGTTTTTGCTCCAGCTGGGTTGGCCTCGGGGCCTCTGCTCAGTGGGTTTCCCTTCAGTTTTTAGAGCTTGTCCTGTGCTATTTCCCTGCTCCCGAGCTGGCACCATTCAGCCAAGGAATACCACCGGACATGGGAGAAGCTTGGGAAGTGCCTGGCCCAGGAGGCAGCAGCTTAAATTTCCTGGGCTGGCAGAGGGTCAGGAAGTGGGGAAAAAACTACAGTTAAAAATAAGATATGTTTTCTAAAAAAGCACCATCTGGGCCAAAGCTCCACTACCCTGGGATTACAGGACATAGGGAGATATTCATGGGAGCTGCTGCACATCCACGTGGGAGGAGCTGGAATCCACCAGAAGCACAACCAGGATCTCCCTGTGGAAGAGCAGCTCCAGCTGGGTGGAAATCCCAGAGAAGTTGTGGATGCTCCATGCCTGGAAGTGTCCAAGGCCAGGTTGGATGAGGCTTGGAGCACCCTGGGCTGGGGGAAGGTGTCCCTGCCCATGGCAGGGGTGGCACTGGAGGGGATTGAATGTCTTCCCAACCCAACCATTCCATGATTCCCTGAACCTGGGGCTGCAGATCCCTGGAGCTGCTCAGGAGGGAACGGGATTTGAGGCTTCCCTGTGTTATTTTCTCTTATTTATTTATTTTTAGGGGAAAACATTTTTAAAAAGTCGATCCCCCCCTGGGCCCAGACCCCGAGGCACCTTGAGGAAGATGGTCTGGAGCTTCCCGCAGCTCCTGCCGCAGCAGTCGGGGATGTTCCTGGAGAAGAGGACCTGGTGTGCGGGCACTCGGGCGAAGGCCACGCGCCTGTCCCCCTGCAGCATCCACACCACGACGTCCGGGAGGCTGTTCTGGGGCTGCACACACAACACGGGCACACCACGAGGGTCCACACGGGCACGGCACAGCCACCGACCCCTCCCGTGGGCTGCAAGGGACCTTGGAGATCAGCCCAGCCCAGCCCTGCCATGGGCAGGGACACCTCCCACCAGCCCAGGGGGCTCGCAGCCCCGTCCAGCCTGGCCTGGGACACTTCCAAGGATGGAGCATCTTCAGCTTCTCTGGGAATTCCATCCCACCCCCTGCCCACCCTCCCAGCCAGCAATCCCTTCCCAAGATCCCATCTACATCTACACTTTTCCACCTTAAAGCCCTTCCCTGTGTCCTGTCCCTGCATCCCTTGTCCCCAGTCCCTCTCCAGCTCTCCTGGAGCCCCTTCAGGCCCTGCAAGGGGCTCTCAGGTGTCCCTGGACCCTTCTCCTCTCCAGGTGACCCCCCCAGCTCTCCCAGCCTGGCTCCAGAGCAGAGGGGCTCCAGCCCTGCAGCATCTCCGGGGCCTCCTCTGGCCTCTCCAGCAGCTCCAGCTCCTTGTGCTGTTGTTCCCAGGGCTGGGGCAGCTCTGCAGGGGGGTCTCCCCTGAGGGGGCAGAGGGGCAAAATCCCCCCCGTCCTGCTGCCCACGCTGTGGCACCAGCCCAGGGCATGGGGGGGGTCTGGGATGGGGCATGTGGAGCTTCTCCATCCACCAACACCCCAAATTCTTCTCCTCAGAGCTGCTCCCAGTCCATCCCCCTCCCAACCTGGATCTGTACTGGGATTGCCCCAACCCAGGTGTTCCTGCACTTGGCCTCGTTGAACTCAACCATGACCAAGGTCACACCTTGTCAGCCGGTGCCAAACTTGGCACCTCCCAGACGTGGGACAGCCACGGACTGGGGATCCCAGAACATCATCCCCGCTTCCCACCAAATCAGCAGCACCACGGAGAGAGTGGGAACAACCCCCCAGGAGCATCCCAGCGGCGTCACCTCCTCTGCCAGGGCCCTGAGGCGGCACAGCCAGAGCTCTGCCTGCTCCAGGAGCTGGGCTGTGGTGCAGCCTGTGCCGTGCCGGAGGCTCCGCGCCGTCCGCAGCAGCTGCTCCCGGTGGCGGCTCCGCAGCCGGAACAGGCTCTGGTCCAACTGGGTGCTCGAGGCTCTGCCCAGCACGTCGGGCAGCTCCAGGCTGGGGGAACGGGCAGAGAGAGGTGTCACACACCGGGCTGGGGAGGGAGGGACCTCAAAGGGTGTCTGAGCCACCCCCTGGTCCGTCCCCCACAGCTCAGCCACCCTCCTGAGGGGGAAAGGGCAGGGGA
>VXAU01005688.1:0-45974 GCA_013399695.1 Formicarius rufipectus
CATTTGGCTCTATTAAAACAGTTGTTATGAAAAGAAAATTCTGAATCTTCAACATAGCTGAAGTAGCAATACCTATCTATGAGGAAATGTTTTTTTTTTATTCTCATTACAAGGATATCACCCAATAGTATAATTTAGCAGTGTTAGTCTTCTGGTATGCTTCTAGATTCAGTCTTGCAAAAGTCTGAAGATAGGTTCTGGTTCAGATTGTCTGCATACAAGACATCAGAAAAGCTTATAAATGACAAGTATGGCTCAGGAATCCATATGGTTAATGTCCACTTCAGTGAAAATGAAAAGTGTTCAATTAAAGGTTGATTTTTGTTCTTAAGCACTGTATATAGTAGAAGTCTGAGTTGATGCTAAAGATAATAGTACAACTTTAAATAGTACTAGTCAAAGAACATGTGACAATTCTTCATTTAATATTACATTACCAGGTTAACAACTGTTTAGAAAAACCTCTACATGTGGAGAAAAACTTGTTTTCCTCAGATTCTTGGTGTAAACAGTTTTTTCACTAATTTTTAGACAGCTTAGATATGCTTTGGAGAGACAGGAATATTAATGTAATCAGAGGTTATGATCCATGTCTCTGTTTTAGAAAGTCTCCTATTAAAGGGCAATGTACGTTATTAGTAGTCTTAATCAGATACACCTATCTCAGAGTCAGCAGTGCTGAAAATTTCAAAGCTATGAATGAATTTGAATCAAGAATCCACTGTGCAGATGCAGATTCATGATTCAGGAAAAGAAACTATCCCAAACCATCTATGATATTGTATCCTGAGACAGAGAAGTGATGCTCTTATTCATTTACTTACATTTGTTTTGTATGAAATGACCACTAACCTTTACAGTTCCTTTTAAGCTTCCTGTCCTAGTTTTAGCTAGGTTTGTAAACCTACTAAATAAAGTGCATAATAATTTAGCCCAATTTCTAGTAAGTTATTATCATTGAAGTTGAGCCAAATCCAGAGTTTTACTCAAGTCAGTCATTAGCAAAAATCTCTGAATTACATCAAGATGGCTGGAATATTTATACCTATGATGGCCCTACTTTAGCAACCAATTGCTTTAACAAGTGTCTGTGATACAGCATATACTACTTTAATTGAGAAATTAAACTCTTGAACTAATAGTTCTAAGATGTTGGATTCATACAATAAATAGTAAAGGCACACTAAAACATTAATTTTGAAAGAGATGCTTCTCATTATGTGGTTCTTGTCACTTGGCTCTAATAAATTCTATGACACCAATAGTATTATGTGAATTTGAAACTTAAGCTATGTCTAGGATAATTTGATGCTTGCAAAGTAAGGAGTTAATTTTACTATTTTGCTCAGAGAAAAAAAAAATATTTAAGCAAACTCCAAGTTCTCATTTTTCCAAAAAGGTATTTCCCATTTTTTCTTAATTTTCCCCCTTGCAGAAATTACACCATTATGTCATTTCTATCTAATAAGTGTGGTCATAGCCTTATCTCACTCATTCTGAACTTACCTGGCTTTGTCATATTTACTGAAATTTTCTATGGAAGACATTATCATAATTTAATCTCTACCTTAAATAGCTCTCTTTAGACCTCAGTGTTATTCTGCTATTATATCTACAATGTTAGGTGTATTTGATTCAGGTTGTTCTTTGCTGTGTCCAAATATATAGTGAGCAGATAATTGGTGCTTAAAGTTTGAATACATCATGATAAATAGCAGGCCAACTAAACAGTTGACAGGAGGGGTTTACTTTGTTTCTTTCACTTTCAAGTATCTTCCTCCCAGGGTATGAAACTATATGCAACTGCCATCACAGATTTCTCATGTTCCAGAATAAAATGGACTATTTTTCTGGTTTGCATGCTCATCCTTTTGGAACCCAGCCCTCAAGATGATTAAATAGCTTCTAATTTCCAGCCTGAATTAATTCTTCACCAATGTACATTCACTTGTTATATGCCAATTCTGTCATTCACTGTAAATTGCTCTTACTGCTGTCTGTTATTTACCCTGTGAGAGAACAATCAAATCCCTTAATGATATTTATTCTTAATTTGTATCTGGAAAGCAAGGATCTCCTGTAAACTCTTTCAGGAATTTTGCCATTTTTTTAGTAACAGCCTGGACTTCTGTAGCGTGAAGGTAGATCATACCTGTAAAACACTTTAGAGCACCTTCCCCAAAAGTTTGACTCATATTGATTGTTTTGCCTTTTTTTCGTTCTTATTATTTCTCTGCAGTCTCTCATGGCTTTATAATTTTGTGTGGCCCTCTCTTACCTACCTGTATTTCTACCTTTTCTGGTCAGTCTATACCCTGTAGCACCTGTGCTAGAAGTTCATATAATTTTCAGCCTTACATCAAGAAGTGGTAGCAAGATATTACAATTCAACAAGTAATGTTAGTTTATAGAGTTAGCAAATAGCTAAAATCTCATTACATGGAGTTTTTCCAAGAGTTAAAAAAAGAAAGCACTTTGTTGACTCCGAGTTTTCTTCCTGTAGATAGAGAATACACAGGGGGAAAAGTAAAAGCAAAGTAGGGAATGAGCGCAATCTGATTAATAAGAGAAGAAAGGTGACATTATGGGACTAAATTCTATGCAGAGTGAGAGTTGCTACACAGATGGTGTCATTTTGCATCTGCTCAGCTTGCAGGTACACAGTAGCTTCTAATTACTCCTTGCACAAAATTCCTTCCAGACTCTTCTCCTAGGGAGGATTTTCAAAGACACTTCCTGTGGGACTTTAACATGTAAATCCCTTGACTGTTTTTGAAAACCCAAAACACAAAAACTGACAAGAAGCTCTGGAACAGAAATCTAAGACGGAGAGATTCTAACAATTCTCTCTATTACTTGTGATTATTCTTCCATACTCTAGCAGATTTGTGGAGCTACTTGATATTGTGTGAAATACATAACTACATTCTATTTTATTTTTTCTAAGTTTTTGTTGGTTTGTTTTGTTTTGTTGTTTGTTTGGGTTGTTTGTTGTTTTGTTTTTTTTTTTTAATTCATGTTCTTTGAAAAACATCTTATTCTTTGTGGTATTATTTAATGGAAGAATCATATTCTCTGAGTACAAGGGGCCAAACAAATGACAAATCAATGTTTAAAATACTTAAGGTCTGCTATGCAAAAATCAGCATGTAGCATGAATGTAACTCTAGAATAATCTTGGTGTGATTACAGTACTAGTAGAGAATATCATACATGAAAGAGATACATATTAGAAATCAAGATAAATTAAGATAATTAAAATCTAGAGCAATAAAGAATAATTAATATAGTATTTTCCTAATATTACGAGAGCAAATCAGTTCCTAACACATCATCAATCTTCTATTCTTGCAGTTTATCAGCCAACTGCCAAGTTAGTTGATCTTTTATGCTTTGAGTGATGTCTAGTCAGAAAGTAGAGAAATGCTGTGGTACTGTTGCGAGAATGTCACTCTACCTTCTCTTTCTGCTCCCTTGTTCCCTGTCAAATGTCTTGAGGAGCAAATTGGCCATGCATTTTGAGGTATGCCAATACACCTGAAAGGAATAGACTTTTGGCTAGGTTTTCTACAGGTGTTTAGAAGTAACCCCAAGGAACTGTTTCTAAAGTATAGATTAACTTTTCTTCTCAGTTTCATTGGTAAAATGTGGGAGCAACTCAGTTATTATCATGAGATTTAGGGTAATCTGCCTCAATGAGATAGATATTTCTGCTCTGGATTCCTTCTGTCCAAGAATTCCCTGTTACATTGGGGTTTTTTCTATCACCAAATTTAGCCCCAAATTATTGTCAGAAAGGCTCTGATTGTAATTTAAGTCTCTGCATGAAGAAATGTGGAATAAATAATGAAGGTGTAATGAATTTAAGAATAAAGAAATATTATTCTCCACTTACCTCCATACACACAGTAGACTTAAAAAACCAAAATATTTCTGATTTAGTGTCAGCTTGTCATGGATTTCTGTAGCTGAATTTTAGTAGAAGAGGGGGCTACCAGTGTGGCTGCTGTTAGAAACTTCCCCTGTCCTGTGGAGCCAATGACAGCCAGGTCCAGGAGGGACTTCCTGCTGGTGGCCAAAGTTGAACCAATTGAGAATCATAGTCACGCCTCTGTGATAACGTATTTAAGAATTTAGCAGTGTTGCACAGTTGGAAATTCCACCCATGAGATAATAACGCAGAGACCAAGGTTGGAGCAGCAAAAGGATGAGAAGAAGGGACCCCACGCTGGAGCACAGTTGGGGGAAAGACTAAAAGATATTCCCCCCACCCTTGCATCCCATGGAGGTGCATCAGGGTGCAGAGATGCCCCTGCAGCCCATGGAGACCATCGCGGTGCAGAGACCCGACTGCCCCCCATGGAGTGACCCACAGGACAAGAGCAATGGCAGCAACAACAACTGCCTGCAAAACTCCCATTCCCTGATCCCTCAAACTGCTGGAAAAAGGGAGGAGTGGGAGGAGAGAGGTGTTCTTAAGACTGATTTATTTCTTACTTTTTAGTTTTATTACTTCTTACCTTGTTAGGAATAAATTTAAGTATTTAGCCACTCTGAGTTTGTTTTGCCATTATCTCTCTCAGCTGGTTTTTGCTTTTTCTCCTTTTCCTTTCCCTCTGGGAAAGAGGGGGCCCTGGAGGTTTGAGGTGGACACCAGGTGAAAACTGCCACACAGCTCCTTTCAGCATTTGTGTTATTTAAATAAAATACATTGAGTAATAATATATACTTGGCATACACATGGTATATACAATAAAAGTAGCTAAATAAGCTAATTGGAAACCCAGCTGTTACAATGACAAATGGTTCCATCTCCTGTTTTTAATTCATATATCATTATATATCAGTAGGGACTAATTGGTAAAATGCCTCACAGGCTTTGATTGACACTAACTGACTGGCTAGATATAGCTGCCTTAATGATAGACATTTGAAACAGTCTCAAGGGTAATAAGATTAGCATTATGCAGCTTCTGATATAGCTCACGTGGACATGGTTGGGTCTATGAAGAACCATGCAGCCATGGAACATAATATGGATTGACATTATCTTCCCAAGTCATGTCATATGACAAAAAGATTCCCTTTTGTCAGAAGTATTTAACCTCATTACAGTTAAAGGCATTATCTTCAAACACAGGTTCTTCAATTAATGGTTTTAGTGTCTCAATGTAATTATTTCAATTGGTTTACTATGTAAATTCTGTGACTTTCTGAACTCACCTCATGCAGATGTTGTTAAGCCAGTATTATACTGAATGTGCCAAGCTGTTCTTTTTCTTAAAAAAACCCGCAAAAACCAAAAGCCCAAACCCAACCACAAACAAACAAACAAAAATACAAACAAAATTATTCACAGAAAACTGTGCTAAACTTTTAGTGGATAAAAAGAAATCCAAGCAGACAGGATATTCCTACCAACATTTCTTCACTGAAAGAAGTGAGACCTGCTCCCTGGGGTCCCACATACAAGTTCTTTGGGGTTCCATTGTAGCAACCAAAACTTTCACAATCAGTTATGAGAAATGCCCGAACACATCATGCCAGATGGAGACAACAAAGTGCGAATGCAAGCCTCATAGTATGAACTAAAGCCCTAATACCACTGCTCCCTATTACTACCACATGTCATTTTATCTCCTTTCTCTTTTCCTGCCTTTTTACCACCTCATTTGATCTTCTGTATAAAACTATCTGTCTGTATAAAACTATCTGGTGAGCAAATACTTCATACTCTTCTGGCTAACAAAAGGAACCTCTTCAGGTAGCACAGTTGTGAGCAGAAAAGAACGTTTGTCTCTGGTGGGCAGAACACTGTGGATTAGCTAAGGCAACCTCTCAGCTACCTGAGTATCCAAGTATGCTAATGATTCTGAGGAGCCTTCACATTATAAAAGGTTCACATTTTCTTTCTGAAGGGCAGGTTAGAACTGCATGACCTCTGGACCACAGGACCATCACTTCTCATTAAGGGCAAAGAAACTTCCACATCCTCAGATCCATTGCCAAAAGCCAATTAGTGAAGGAAGTCCCAGTGCAGGGATCTGGATCATGCATGTCCAAAGGAGGAATGTGCCCTCTTCAGGTTAGTCAAAAGTGGAGCATGCCCATCATCATAGTTAATAAGTTGTTAAGCTCTAGGCCATAATACAAAAATGAAACTGCTGCATTTTTATTTATTTATTTTTTTTTTTTTGCTGCTGCTGCTCTTTTTCTCTTCTCTTTGTTTATCCTCCTTTGTTCTCAAAGACACAGACCGCAACATTTATTTTAAACTGCTCTTCTACTTTTTCTCTATCCCAAATAGACAGCTATTGCCATTCAGAAGCTGTGATATAAGAAGTTTATTTCTAAAAGCTTTAGAGCAAAAGAAAAGAGTAATAGGAAAAAAATGCTTTTTAAAATGAGCCTTGTTTAGTTCCTTATATGTCATAAAGTTTAACTGTTTTCACTTCTTATTTTTGTATGTTTGATAGAAGTTAAAAATCCTTTGGATAGCATGTTATGTTTTTCCAGGTTTTCTATTAGCACCTGTCATTGTATTGTCCAGGATCCTAAACAGTATTTTTAGGAAAAAAAGTGTCATTAAATTACTTTAATAACATGATGGATAGAAGTATAAATATAAACCTTATAAAATGGGTCTTATAAGGTTTTCAAATTGCAATCCCCTCTCTGCTTTCAGAATTCTGCTAATATATCTCTTCCTTGTATGATTTAAAATTAATTCTTCTCTTAAAAAATACAATTATTTCAATACTCGTGTCTGCATTTCTTTGTTCACCATGGGAGAAAGGGTTTAGCTTAGCTAGATGCATGTGTATCTTGTTCACACATCAACTTTTATCTCCAAAACTGATTTTCAGAAAGTAAAACGGTGATTTTAGGAATGTTTCTTTATGTGAAACATGTTCCTAACATAAATCAAACTCAGTTATGCTCAGTGTTCTGGTTCTGGTCTGCACAGGAACAATTTTTGGAGTAACCAGGAGGGGGCATGGCTGGGACCTGAAGGTTATTCTATACCACCTCACATCATTGCTGAGGTGTTAATATCCAATTATTAAAATTATTAGAGAGATGCCTCTGCATGAATTAACATCCAAACAAGACCATATGCTGAAGTCAACAGCACAGATTTTTATTTAACAGTTCATATGAGGTAGACAAAAATAGAAAGAAATAGGAAAGAGAGGCAAAACAGAAAGAGAGTGACAGAGAGGTAGATTAAGTAAAAAAAATATCACCACTCCATGGATTCTGAAAACCTCCCATTGGTTATCTTATGGTCTTCTCAGTGGTAAGGATCCCAGTCTAATCAAAGTGATGTTTGCTCTCTGGTCCATCAGGTGGAAAGCCCACAAAACACAGTGTCTATTTCATTTATATTATGCTTTGGGTAGGTGGGAATGCCCAGATACCTCCCCTGGGTTGGGGTGTTTTACAATGGATGATGTAATACTGTGAGTCACGGAGTACTTCGAGAATCTTTGATGGTCTGTGACACCTTCTGAGATGCTACAGCTGCCTCTCAGGTCATCGAAGTTGAGTCAGTTATGTCCCATTATGGCCCTTCCTTAGGGATGAATACCTTCAGTCTGCATGTGAATGTCCTGATACTTTTCTGGAGGAGAGTTTTCTCAGCGGAGTCATTATACAAATGACTTTGGCATGATAAAAAGCACTTTTCCACCTCACAGGATTTGCCTCTTTTCAGCTTCTTCTCTTCTCTTGTTCAACACCCAGCTTGTAGCCAGAGGTGGTGGGTATGTATGCCCTCTGCAGCTGCGTGGTCACTCTCCTCATTATTAGCAAGGCACCCTGCTGTTTGAGTCATTAGCATCACCATTAGCATTCACAGTCCAGTCTCTCATTCGGACTGGAGGAAGGGAATGTTTTCTGCTCAGGGGGTAGGGAGGTGGAGGGTCATGAATTCAGGTTCCCGCTTGGTGAGCTTTTTTTCCTGTGTGAATTATTTGCCTTTCTTCTACAACCTTTTATTAATATTGTTGCTTTTACTGTCAATTTTGTATTTCATTGCTGTGTCCAGTAAATTGTTCTTATCTCAACCTGTAATCTCTACCTTATGTGTCTCCAATTCTCTACTTGGTTCCACTGCAGGGGAAAAGGAAGAGTGAGGGAGAGGGAGGAGTGAGTAAAATGTGCCTGATTTGGAGTGTTTTAGTGGGAACACAAAACTGGAAACACCATTCCTAAACCTTGTCAGCCTTATTTGGCACCCAACGTGAGGTACAAAGTGTTGAGATAACAGAAAATCCGACCAGAGAGGGTTGGAAACAAATTTGATCCAAGCATTTGTTCTATTAGGTATGGAGCCACTAGTCATAATCTTGCTTGGTCTGTTCAAGTGGTTGTGGTACCTAACCCTGTTTATATTTCTGTATATGCAATACGTTTCCAACATGTTGCTCCTTTTCAGAGCAGGGAAAAGGATCAGGATTCCTTTGTTGCTGTACTGTGTGTTAACAGCTTGTTACATGATCACATCAAAGGCAATGGTGTTGGGATGAGTGTTCAGTACTGTTCTCCTACCCTTACCTTGGGCACTACCTTCAGGAGTCCATTAGTACTCAATCTGTGGGGAGAACAGGGGAGAATGGTTTTCTGCAGCTTTTCACCCCATTTTTCTCCTTCAGGTCTGTTACTACAGTTTTCGAGAACTCTGAATTGCATTTGGATGTTCAGGAAAGCATGCTTTTGCTGCTATGTCTGCTGTTTCTTCTCAATATGGTCTAGACCATGATTTTCAGGAAGTCATTCAAGGATCTGCCCCGAGGGTGATTAGTCATGAGTGTCATGGAATATGGGAAGAAAGGGACCAGTTTTAGGGTAAATTCTCTCTCCAGTTATTTGGAAATTCACCCAAGAAGAGCTACAGGACCCTGATAAAGTGACTGAGTATTATTGCAGTGTGCTGTGTGCTGGTTACTATCTCACACTCTGCTCATCACTAGGCAGCACCTCAAGGGGAGGAGGAAGGCAGACCAACAGGCACTGAGACCATTCAAATGGTAGCTGAACCAGAAGAACGACCCATGGTGGTAGCAAGACCGAATCTGTTCTTATAGCAAGGGATGAAGAGGAAGCAGGACTTAATAGGCTTAATTCGTGTCAAAAATATAATGCAGTATACTGTATGGCTTGCCAAACTATTCAATGGGATTCCAAAAGCACTGAATATTATACATCTGAGTGTTGCAGAATATGCCATAAAGATTTAGCAACTATAAGCAAGACATGAACCTAATTTAACATATCAAAAAAAGGCAATCATTAATCAAAAAATTAATAAAGAATATGTATGTTTTGACTGTATATAAGCAGAGCCTGTGAGCTCTAATGGTGTGCTACTAGCAGAGTGGTGACTCTGCAGTACACCCAGCGCTGTATATTTTCTAATTTTCCTTACCTATACAATTAAAACTACCCTTTTGCTGAGTGACTTGGTCATTCCGAGTGGTCATTTATAACATCATGGAGCTGTTTTCTTTCATAATCATTATCTGTGATTCAATTAATTTTTCACTATTTTTTAATGGTTTATTTGGTGTCAAAAATTAAATTCTAATGAGAAACATTCCCATGTCTAGATAACTTCCAGCTGCTGCTCCCAGCAGCACAACAAGGTCTCCAAGACAGGTTTTTGCTCAGCTGCTTCTAAGGAGAAGAAAATTACAAGAGAGGGAATGATGTAATTTGGATATCTGTGATGGCTTTTAAAGTAAGAAAGACAAGATTTCATAATTTTGTATGTGTTAGATGACAATTAAAGTACTTTGAGTAAAATAGCATTTTATGAATGGCATCAAAACTGAAAACTTCCTATATTATCCCTGGACTAGGATATACCAGTTATGCTTTTGCTGTTTAAATCACTGAAGACTGGGATTTAAAGCAAATTTTTACATCATACATTCTGTGAAAGTCTGTCAAACACTGTTTTTCTGCTTTTTCTCCATTGCTTTTTCTGCTGATAAACACAACCACTTTTTACAAGCCATCCCTTTATTCACTTATCTCCTATATCAATTAACAAAGTCTATTACTCTGCTATTAACAATGAAGATAATTTATAGTAAAAGTGTATTATTATTTTACTCTGAAATGAATTTATTTTGTTTTACTTTTTGATTTCATGATATCTGAGTTTAATTTCTTGCATTCATTTTTTGCACAGCTGAAGTGGTGAAACTCCCATAATTTCCCAACTCTCACTTTGCCATCCTAACAGAGCAATGTTGCAAGCATATAGAAAGAAAGATACAGATATGTAATCATTAAGAAAGTAATCAGAATTGAAATATGTATGCTCTAATTTAACATCATTAATCTTTCTGGAGCTCCATTTATGGGCATGGATTTTAGAGAACAAGAATTCAAGGCATGAATCAAAAAAAGCTCATTTTGTAATGTAAGTGGCAGTAAATGTGCATTCTTTCATCACATAAGTATTTACAGGAGTAAAGTGGTTCATTTGAGGGCAATAAGATGATTTAGAGAGAATACCTTGGCAAAAGCTATCAACACTCTCAGTGCTCTAAAGTATTAGAATAATAGAAAACTTCCAAGTTCACCAAACATTTTTCAGGAGAAAAGGAACTCTACTCAGAGATAGGAAGCATTAATAAAATTAATAAATACATTTAGTCATCTGAAGACTGCTTATTTGTAAGGTTCTCTAGAGATATAGCAAGGGAAGACTTACGATCTCAAACTTCCACTCTCAGATGTATCAAGACTTGAAACTCGAAGGATTATTAAAACAAAATTTAAAGGTTTACTCAATGCCAGATAAATTCATATGCTGGACCATAATGTCAAATAGAATGCTTCCAAAGGTTTTAAAGTCAATGTAACAGATATGTAAAACACTCTTTTACCATCCAGCAAGAAGTTGCTACTCTGAAAGAACAAATTAGAAATATTTAATCTTTTAGCTATGGAGGCAACAAAACTCTGATGAAAACTAAAATTTAGCACACAAGCTAGACTAGTGTGATGCAACAGGTTTTACAATGGCCACTTCTTGGAAACATGGAAAACATCATCTTCCATAAGATGATGCTACCCTAGTTCTATTAGAAAAATGGGTGTCCCATTTTTTTGTCATCTCATGCTCACAAAATTACTGGAGGAAATGCAGACACAATTATTTGGTGATTATTCCTCGAGAAAGAGGAAAGGTTAGGAGAAAAAGAAGGGCAAGAGTGACAGCAGGAGTCTGTGGTCATCAGTGGGAGAAAGAAGGAATACCAGCAGCTTTTAGTCCTGAAGAGGCTTGCAGTGACCCTGATACCTCGGACTTGGGCATAGCTAACCTGAGGCAGCAGCAGACCAACACCGATAGGCAAAACTACCTAAGACTGGACAAGAATTGAGGCAATTTTCATTGTAAGAAAAATAGAATTAAAAATGAACTACAAAAAATCTGATAATACTGAGACTCTGAAAAGCAGTTTGCATAGTAAAGTTAGGAGTACATACTCAGCAGCTTACAAGAGCAAAGCACAGAAGGCAATGAGCAGGTTATATGTGATGAGAACCACAGGCTAAGTCCAAACCAGGGGCTGAAGAATAGAAAGAGTAAAGGTATGTTTTCATATACTTCCACACTTTCATTGTAGCTGATCCAAAAAAGCTTTTGCTAAATGGTGAAACAGTTGCATTACTTCTCCATTTTTCCCATTGTCAGGGGAGGTTAAACCCAGGAAGCTGATTTGACGCAGATCAAAACCAAATGTCTTTGTTGCACATGCTTCTGTCAATATGCAAGATCAAATCTTAATCTATGAACATGAAAAAGACTTGTATATTTCTTGGTTTATTTACTTGAATACATGTCTGAAAAACAGATAAACATACTCTGCTCCACCTGGAGATCACGGTTTCCATATACAATAACATTTCATTTTAGCTTTGTAATTTTGAGAAATTTGTTCTTTTGACTCATCTTTTTATTAAATTTCTACCAGAAAATAGGGTTTAGAAAGAAGTAGCCCCCCACTGCCAAAAATTGGGCTCCAACAACTAATGTTATGCCAGTAAATTAGTGCTAACAGTTTGTAGAGTTTAATGCCAATTAATGTCATTACAGACTCCATGAAACTAAATAAAAACAGTATGTATGCATATAAGGGTGTAAGTATGTGGATTTTCCTTTGCTCTCTGTGTATCTTGTATGAGTTTCAGGGAGGAAGGGTAACAACAATGCTAAATCTTACTACTCATGGAAAGGAAAAAAAATAGAACTATTTCCAATAATTCTAAGTATTTTGTGTCCTTGATGACTTTACTTCTTGAAGATAGTAATGGATGAAAGAAATGCATTTATAGAGTGATCTGTCAGGAGTTTGGGAAGCATTTGCATAGTAATCTAACTGTGTGGTTGTAGATGAGTCAGAACTGATTTGTAAACAGCAGTACCTCTGCAATGGAGACTGCTCATGAGTTCAGCATGACTCTTAGTTAGAAGTTACTTTACATAGAGTATTTTTTCCAGCCTGTACTTCTTCCTATCAATTGTTGTGGCAAGCTGAATAAACCCTGGGGAACATTTTTTTTTTTTGCATGAATTTTCCTAATACCTTCACTGTACCCATTTTCTTTGGAACAGAAAGGTATAACCTTCATTATTATTGCTGTAACTTTTTAATTTAATGTTACTAGGACAGCAGCCTTCTGTAACACTTGTGGCCGGGTGTTCAGGTATTACTGTCTCAAGCAGTGGCTTGATGAAGCAACCTTCTAGGGCAGAATTCTCATCAATATGTGAAAAACACTTGCAAAAGCAGGCTTCTCAGAAAAAAAATTTTTTTTTCTCTACAGTTATTGCCAAAATTGTCATGCTGTACTGTCACAGAAGAAGAATAGTACAACTGTTAAATAAGAAATTACGCAGTCTTAAAGTGTTTCCCAGGTCGGGAACATTTCCAATTAGGAGCCAATGAATATAGGTTTCCATGGTGATTAGCTAAAACGTGGAATGAACTTAATTTCATGATAATTGCTACATATTTGCAGTTGAAGTGTGTCTTTCAGTTTCAGCCTAAGATTTTCAGGTCTTAATCACAGCTCTGGATCTGAATCTAGTGATGAAACCTATAATAAAATTCAGGGGTATCCCACAATTTTTTTTGAAGGCAGGAGGGTTTACAGGAGACTGTGATTTCTCTTAATGTATTTAATTCTTTTTGCTTTTCTTTGGTTGTTTGCATGACCTTTAAAGAAGCAGTGTATATTACACTCAAAAAAGCCCAAACCCACAACTCCAACAAAAAATCCCTTCTTACAGCAGCTGTGAAAAGCAGCCAGTACTTTGATTATCTGTCAGTAACAGTTACATGTTCCTGTTATGTTTTTCTCAAAGCTTCTATGTAATGCTACAGTAATTGAATTTCACTATAGCTCTTTCATACCCTATACTTCCACACATTTTACATCACAATACACTTGCCAGCAAAAAGTAACAGCATGCCCTTTCACAATTTTATGGCATTGTGAATGTGTGCGGCAATTAGACTGTAATAATAGATGGCAAATACTTTTTTAATAGAGATTCTGAAAGCTACCTTTTCTTGGTGGAATGATCAACTATTTACAAATCAGTTTATCTTATAAACTTGAATTGAAATTGAGAGGGAAGATTGGCCTGTTCAATTAGGCCCCCATTGCAGATTCAAAATTAAAAGGCCTGCTTCTCTGCTGAAGGAAGCTGACATATTCCTTAGATTAGATCATATCTCATTTTGAACCAAAACCTCAGTTATTTTTTCCACTGGTCTATGTATAGTTGATCATACAGGAAGAGAAAACCAATTACTTTCAGCTACTAAAATTTCTTCCTTGAACACGTGTTAAGCGTTAATATCACTCACCCATCCATTGTCATGTCGAATCTGAGTTCTGTAGACGAAGGCAGTGCTAGAGTCACAGATCTCTCTAGGAAACTGAGTCGTCAGCTGTGAGGATCACCTCTGGGGCTGCTAAACCCCAAACTCTTGGTCAATATGCTCCAAAATAGCAAAGTCATGAAGGTATGTGAATACCTAAATGGTTTCTGTCATTATATGCTGAGTTATGTTCATATAATACAGTGCTGAAGGTGTCTGGGAAGATAGAAAGGATTTTAAAAACATATGAATTTTAAAAATCTGAGGTATATGTCATTCACTAAAGGATTAAGTTTTCTATAATTTGTCTTTGTGTGGAAATTGCTGTTATTTTTCACTCATAGCTCAAAAATGGCATTTGTTAATACAAATACTTTAATTCTGTATATTAATAGCATAAATTGCACTATGGAGTCCATTTCTTACTGGAACCTATTACAAAATAATACTCAGTTCCTCTTATCCATTGCCCTGAGTGATTTACATAAATGAGAGATTACAGGAAAATGAAGACTGTAGCATAGTGCCTTTTTAAGTAGCTAGATCAATTTTACCACAAGTAATGGGGGAGGTATCTGGCCAATTATTAATAACAGGTTTTTTTTCCTCATGTCAAGAGGCCTTTAAAAATAAATAGTAAAATACCCATTTGCATTGCTTCTTTTATTTCTCTTTCTCTCCTTCCTTCCTTCCTTCCTTCCTTCCTTCCTTCCTTCCTTCCTTCCNNNNCCTGCCTTCCTTCCGTCCTCCCTTCCTCCCTTTCTCCCTCTGTCTCTTTCTATCTCTGTCTCTTTCTATCTCTCTTTCTCACATTCTTTCTTCTCTCTTTTATTAAAAAAAAGACAAAAAGAATCCATATTTCTCTATAAAAAACCCACCTTTTTGGACAGCGATGGAAGTGTTGCTAGACCAGATTGTTTAGAACAATTATATTCTTTCAGGCTGAAAGACATCAAAAGGGTTATTACAGTTGAAATGACAATACATAATTTTTGATTTAAGCCTCTGGTACCTATTTGATCTATGACTAATGTGTCAAAATGATCAGTGAAAGGATGCACTAATGAAATAACAGCTCTCTTAATCACTTGAGTAAAGTTGCAATGCTATATGCAAGGCTGTGTGAGCCAAATTAACATCTGTCATAGGCATAGGAAAAGAATAACTGAAGGTAAGAGGATGTCTTTGCAACCGGAAATAATGTTTCTCCTGGGATTATTAAAATTTATTTTCTGAATATTTTTGAATTGTTTTTCTTTAAAACTTATCATCAAAATTGAGCGTGTGTTTTCCGGAAAAGTGGAAATGATTTGTAAGTGGACTTGATCCTATGATAAGCTTAGCACTGCAACAAAATATCAAATGCACCTGGTGTTTGTTGGATAATCTGAACCATAAATGGCAAAGTATTTCTATTATATGTTTACTGAAGAGTATAGAGGTGATCAAAGCAAAAACTCAAAACAGTGTAAAGGCCTGAGACTGAAGTGAGCTGGTTTGTATTTTGAATTCTATTGTTGAGTAGATGATGGTCTTGGTGAATATGCATTTCCCTCTATGGTTTTGTTTCTCTTGCCTGGAAATGTCAATCAGTGATACTATTTCATGACACATAGCTTTGAGTACCAATGAAAAGCAACCTAAAAGAGATATATAAATTATGGCCAAAGTTTGCATATTTCCTACAATTTATTTTTTATCATGCATTTTCAGGGTTATATGGTGGCAAGGAATGTGAAAATCAGAAAATCACAGAAAAATAGATCCACAAGGATCATTGCAGTCCAACCCCTGTGTCTTTGCAAGTTGCATACAGCTATGTAGTAACATTTTTTCTGTGTGGACTTTTGTTCTGGGCAGATTTTTGCTCTGGTACTGAATTACAATTTCAGAGCAGGAAGAAGTGGTCTCTTCTGGCATCTTTGCTGAATGAAGAAACATCAAGCAAGTAAGTGGAGCTACCTTTCCCATCTCCATGCATGAGATACAAGTTGAAAAATTTTCACTGGACCACTGGACCCTGTCAAACGTTGCATCTGAGAGCCACTGAGACTTTATATTGATTAGAGTACATCAAGCTTGATCACACAGTGGTTTGCTGTGCCTCTAAGGAGTTTCAGTTTGTTATGGTACCTTCCCAGCATATATTTATGTATGACTTACCTTGTTATTTAAATTAAGAGCACTGAATTTGAGAATGGAAATATACACTGGTGAAAAGTACTAAAATACAGTTCGTATACAAAACTTCTGGAATCTTCTTATCTGATGGCAAATGTTTCTTATTTCTTCCAGCTATTAAAAACCTTTACTTACTCCTATCAGTTTTTGTAAATTTATTAAAAGCTCATGATTTTTTCTTGATTCAAGTATTCACAACAACCTTGTGAGTTACTGTTTAACATATTTTTTATCTATATTCTTTCCATCTGCCACACAATGTTGTTTTGTAATCTTGGTACAAAATATAAACAGTAATGGAAATATGATGATTATTATTAGAGTCCTGGTGTTTTCATAAATATGACTCAGAGGTGGAAATACATTTTTACACTCTCTATAGGAAAACAGGTGTGAGATTTTCCATAATAATAACTCCTTCTATTTCAAGATTTCTTAAAAAACTTGAGAATGCTTTTCTCTCTAAAATCTACTGTTCAGATCCCTATCTGAAATTCCACTCAATTTTTTAAAATGGACACAGTATCATTGTCCAGAATGCATCCCTTAATATCTGCACAGCAATAACATGGAAAATGAATGTGAAAACAAACCATTAGCATTTACTATGGTGCTATTTATAACTTGGATTGAAAATTGTTGGGAAGGCCTGAGGGAATCATCATCATGTGATAATCAAACTCCTTGTTGCATATCATTGATTAATAATTTTTCTTCTTTTTTTAATATTTAAATTTAAGGAAGTCTTCTAAAAGTTATTTTTTATTTTCATTTATGCATTATTATTTACATATTTCCATATATATTCAAGATTTATATCTGGTTTATTTTTTATTTGGCTTCATATAATGTTAATTGATCATGAGAATGGTTGATACATGAATATGTAGAAAATAACATTATACTGCTAATCAAGCATAACACAAATATTGACAAAAGTAGTGTCTTCCACTCGGAATATTATTTAATTACTAAATAAATAAATATAAGAAGACAAAAATAAAATCAAGATAGAAGAAAAATATGTCTTCACTACTTGACATAAGCTTACCCACACTTTGTTTCCATGATTTCAAGATAAAGACAGAAGTTAGTAATTTATAAGGGCTATGAAAACTCCAGGTCCAGCCTGAGGATGGTACCTGTAACTCAGAAACAAAGGAAAACAGGAGAAGGTAGGCTCTTCACAAACGTGGCAGTAGTCTTGAGTTATGTTTGGGACAGAAGCAGATGGAGAATGGCAGGCATATGATTAATCTGTGCCATCCCAATACCTGTGGTGGGGACCACTGGAGGTGGGCAGGCTCCATTTTCACCTATCTTCTAGGAGTGTCAAATTTATTCAGAAGGTTAGTATTAGCTATTACAAATCTCTAAATTAATATGCACCTGGAAATAGAGTTGCAAGGCTTCCCTGTAAAGATTTTCAGTTGTGTTCAGAATTTGGCATTCAACCAGTAATTCCATACTTGGAAAGGCTTTCAGAACATATATACTAGTGATGTTCTTCTACAATGCACAGTGTGATTGCTGAGGAGAGAAATCCTCCCTTCCCTGGTTTCTGTAGCACTCCCTGGATCCTTATTCCAAATGGAAAGTCAAGGAACACCAATCTTTTAAAATTAAGTACCTTCCATCTGTCATGGAGTTGACAAAAACCCCTCAGTATCAAGCTACCTCCCATTGCTCCATAGTACCAAACTTCTTACTTGAAAATCACCACTCTAAGTTACGTTTTGGCCTACGCTGGCTCTAAAATAAACAAACAAAAAAATAAAGTAACAAATGCTTGTTTCTTCATAGATTCCCCAATTATTGTGGATCTTTTAACAAGTCTAATGCAGGTTGATCTTTTATAGAGGACTCAGTTGAAGGCTGAACTGCCTGAGTTAGAAATCCCTCCCTCTTTTTCTCTAGCCTGTGTGTAGGACAGTGTCAGATGACAACAACCAGTAAGTTTGGAAAAACTCAATTGCCACAAACTCTGTACCAGTACACTAAGAAATGAATTGGCAAGGAGAATATATAGTAAGTGATACAATCTGGTATACAGTGTAAGTGAATAAATACAGTCACTTAAGATACTAATATATCTTCAATATTCTAGTCTTGAGCAACGAATTTAAAAATGTGTTCGATTTTGATCTAACACAGAAGTAATGTTCAATACTGAAATATTCTGAGTTTGGAGTACTGAAAAGACCTAGTAGAGATATTTGGCTCATTCATAGCAAAACATTCATCCTTTTCATGTTTTACCTTCTCTTAGACTGTTCCTTTGGGCTGTAAGATCAAGGTTCTTATAGACTTGAAGCTATAGTTCTTAATAAAAAATATAGATCAACCATTAGCTGTGCAAAAAATAGCCAAAGCATGCAGTTCTGAGATGGTTATTTAATATTTGGGGAAATAGATAAGAAAAATTATCTGTTTTAAACCTCTCGTATACTCAAAAATCAATCACTTTCAAAATTGCCAGGTTCATATATATATCTCTAAAATATATTTTAGTGAATGTAACGTAAGGGATTTCCTATTCTTTTCTGCTTGAGTGGTACATGATAAAAATTTCTACATGGAACAGGTATACTTATGCAGAACAAGAAGAATCAGGGTGGCTTGAAGTTCTAAGATCTCTTTTTTCATGTCTGCTATTGCTTTTCTTCCTTCTACCAGTCTAGAACTGAACATCTGGTTGCCATTAACACATGAGAAATTAATTTCTTAGTACTCAAGCTGTTATCTTCTGCTACTGGGAAAAAAATCATAAGAAATGACTAAAGGAATAAAAATTACAGTCTAATTCAGGATGCAAAAGGATTGACTTTGGAAGTGACATTTGGACACGTACTGTATTTCAGGCACTGTAAACTCATCACCTTTTATTGACCCTATCAGGTGCTTACCCATCTTTCCTGGACAGTGTTCACTGAACCTCTGGGCATGAGGTGTCTGTAGTAGAATACTTTGAAATGGTGTTCTCTCATGGCAGTTAAAATGGAGAATATAGCAACTTGCCTCAAAAATTAATTCCCATTGCTCCCTGTTATCACATTTCCTGTTGATATCTTCCACTGCAATCTAAAACTGTATTTTATGACAAACTGACTCTAATAATTTGTAAGAAACTATTTATTTGCTCCTTTCTGGTGACTTCCATGGTCTGTTCCCACTGTACATCTCTCATGTTCCCTGAGACCCGGTATGGAAATGGGCGCTCTGTTGTAGGGTACTGAAACCCACTTTTTACAGAAACACTAAGCACTGTCTTTCTGAATTTAGGTTAGGAGCAAAACAAGGGCAACAAAACTGTAAATCCCTTTAAGAAGTCTAAGTTTGGGCTGTTCACGAGTGTCCTGACAAGAAAGTGCTAAAAAACTAATTATTTCCTTTCAAACTTTCCTTTTCATTCCATGTAATTTTTAAATTCCTTTTTATTTGCAGTAATAGTTTCACTGGAAAAAAAAATTATAAAAATGTATATTCTGTAAGTCCAGTCATCTCTACCAAATACTAATGTGGATAGTAGGTAGGAGAAGAATCCTATGATTTAGTTTTTAATCAATGAAAATTAGTAGAATTATTTATGTTCAGGTCTCAGATACCTCATGACAGTTTTCAACCAAGTGGTCCACCTATATTAAACAAAGAGAGAGAGAGGGTTACATATTTTTTATTTGTTGAAGAAATAGCAGAAGGAAACTCATTCATGAACTCATTACACATTGGTGCAAAGAAATGTATGTCAAGTTGAAATCATCAACTATTTCAGTAATAGGCAAAATACCAAAATAATTAATACAACATAGAAGAGGAACTTTGTCAATATCAGAGTCACCTTCAATATACTTTCAGTCACAAGAATAATTTGAGTCAGTGACAAACTGCATGTAAAAATCTGGAGTCCTGAGAGGAGGCTTAAATGAAGGACAAAATCACAGGACTATTTTGGAAGGGAATATTTCTATTTATCATAATTCTCATGCAAGCTTTATCTGCTCTTTTGAAACCAGTGTTAGACTGCAATGAATTGTGGCATGGTGTTATTGTTTCAGAATCTAATGGAATTTTTCTTTCCCCACCGCCAGAATGAGGTGCGAATGGGTCTATCTCCATTCATTGCCTCTGACAAAAGAAAGCAGGGTGTTACCTGCACTGGGGTTCGCTGGGTGTGGGGGGAAGCGGACACTCTGGTGTTGCAGTTGGCAGCGGAGAGACAGCTGCGGGGAGAAACCTCTGCTGAGTTTTGGTTTCTTTCCTTGGTTTTTTTTTTCCTCACGTTTCTTTTTTCCCATTCCTGGATTTACGGAGTCTTTTGGATTTTTATTTATGACATCACTAGCCGGGGGGGCTCTTGCATTGGGCCTTTCCTGGGGGGGCCCAGCAGAGCCCAGCCCAGAGGAGAGGGATCTTTACATCGGAAGCTCTAGCCCAGAGGCCAACAGACCACAAGCCGAGGGAAAAGGACCCCAGCACTCTGACCTCCCTGAAAGGTTTTCTCCCCACCGACTCCACAGAGAGATTTGCACTGCCTTTCGGAGGGACACACCAAAGTTTTTTTTCTTCCCATCCACCAACCCCGCGGGGGCAACCCAGCACCGGCCACGACCATTCATCTCATCACCTGCGGTCTGTAAGATACCTCCGTGCCTGCCAGGGACAGAGATTGGGGAGGGGGAAGGGTTTTTGCTCAGGGATTTTTCTTTTTTTTTCACTCGTTTAGTTCTGGTTGGTTTTGTTTATATTAAATACATATATAGATATATATTTATTATAGCTAGGAACTGTTATCCTTCAATTTATCATATTTTAATTAAAATTTGTTTTGAAATTAAAGGAGATTTGTCTCTATGTTTTAGTTATAATTTTTCTAAGTTCTCTAAACTTAGACACATGGGTACATTAATAGCACTGCTCATTCACAATAAAGTTAAAACCTGGTACTTCTCAGCTCCTTAGAGTGTGAGCAAGGGTAGGTTCATAGGTCCCTTTGGTTCTGACATGTACTGTTTTATAGTTTGTTGCTAAACTTTTTCTCAGTCTTTGCAATGGAAAACCAGCGTAGCTTTGTAGAGCCAACTAGTGGTGTCATAATGAAACATTTCCATGGAATTTTTTGCTAGTACCCACCACTGACCATCAGTGCTCCGATACTTAGTTCAGAATGATAAATCTTTCCTTCTTAAGCAGATTCTGATTTGATTGTTGACTTTGCCTTTTATTTAGTTTTCAGTCTCCATTTTAGGCTCAAATTTGAAACCTAGAAATGTCCATATCTTGCATTGGAGTTTTGATCCTCAAGGAGATTTGGCAGGGAGAACTGAGATGAGTGTGCTAAATCCCTAAAATGCAAAGAGTAGAAACACTGATGCAACTGTCTCATAAATTAGGCAAGCTGTCATCTGAGGATAGGTAGGTGTGCAACGAGAGTGAAGGTCACAAAGCATGGATGAGATTAGTAGCTCCATAATTTTCTTTTACAAAAAAGACACAAACCTCAAATTCAAGGCAACAGGTATTTTGTGGTCCTTTGATTGTGGCTGGTGCTTGTATTCAATCTTACATTTCCAACTGTTACTGGAAATTCTGCAGGCATTAAATAAACCATTGTCCCTGTGTGAGAACATTCTAACAATAAAGACTGAAGTGGAACTGCCAGCTACCTACTTGCTGTTGTGGTACTCCAGAGAGAAGGTGTTTGTCAATAATTGCTTCCATGTTCCCCAATGTAGCATATTCAAGTAACAGGGGGAAAAAAAAAAAAAAAAGCCAAAACCAAAGCGAAACAAACAAACAAACAAACAAAACAACAAAAAACTCACAAAAAAAAAAAAACCAAAAACCAAAAACAAACAAAAACACAAACCACAACAAAAACAGAAAACCAAAACAAACAAAACACCCCAAAAAAACAACAAACCAAAAAAAAAAAAAGAAAAAGAATAACAAAACCACAAACAAACCTGTCTCAAGTGATAGGTGAAGACTCCATATGTTTAGAAACAGTACCTGGAGACTCACAAGGGGAGAAAAGGCCGGTAGCTAGTGGTCAATATCTGTAGCAGGAGTTTTGCTGATGGAGACTGAATGAACTGCATTAGATTAATTAATTTCTTCTGTCACTAAGACAAAGTTAGTTTAGTCTAACTACTGATATATGCAGAGACATTTTGTATTATACTGACCATCTTTGGTCAAAGAAAATACAACATAGTAACTGTAGAGCCTATTTCTGATGATCCTTTCAAGACAAAGAACTCTGCTATTCTTCAGCCCCTGTGTCTACCTCAGTTTCATACAGCCTCATATTCATAAGGAATACAATTTTTAGGGTGGTAGAGGGCTTTCACTACAGCAATAAGGCTCAAAACAGGAGGAGTCTGATAGTCTTGACAGGTATTGATTGTCATGGGTACTGGTGCTCCCAAAACCGTACGGGCAAAACCTGATGGGACCGGATGATGCAGGTCTGTAGAAGCAGGTAGAATGACTTGCCAGTTTCTTCTTGTCTATATGTTCTTGCAGAGTGTGCAAACTGATAAAAGACAGTTTAGGTCTACTGCCAAAGGACTGTAGATGTGTGAGAAATACCAGGGGAATATTTTGTTCCAATATTTTTTTGTGCCAGATGATTTCTAAAGCTAAAGGGATAAATGTGGAATTTAAGGGTTTTTCAATAATGACTTTGAGATGGAATAGTGAAATAAGCCTATCAAGAAGAGGCTGACTTCATCTCAAACTCAACAACAGAATCAATCTGACACTGTAAAGATCCAGGAGATGTTTGAAAACCTGGAAGACAAAAGATCAAATTTGTGATTGCAAGCTTTTCCAAAGGGAAATGAGAGACAGAAAAGGCTGTCATTTTATAAATGACTTTTAAAGGAAATCTTTGCGGTTAAGTATGAGTGTGCCTGGTTTTGCAATAAAAAGGCAAATCCTTCTGCTGACAAGCCATTAAGTGCCGTGATAGTAGAACCGATCCTCCAAAACATGGTGAAGTTTTAAAAATTTACCAGGAAGGGAATGTAAAGGAGATATTGATCTGTGAAACAGCTGTGGTATATTGATACAATCTGACCAATGAACTGGCATTTTGGCTGCAGAATGATTTTTCTATCCAGCAAAGGATAAACACCACTTTACTCACATCAAGTATCTTTTTTTAGTTCTGTTCTTTTGATATTTCATTGGCGTGTATGGCCAGAGAGTATGTTTTTATAATGTGATGAATTAATATGGTGGATTTGCTCCCCTTTTTGTTATGAGATTCTTGAGAATGTTCTCCCTTTGCAAAATTGGTGTACTAACTTCACAGCAGTCAAAGACGCAAAAAGCAAAGAAAGGTTTTTCTGTTAAAAGCTTGCTTTGGCCCACTGGGACCACAAGGGCTCTAACACTAGATAATTTTAAAAGGAATGGTTGGATACAACAAAAAATTTCAAATTCTGCATTTTCATTTTCTGTTTTTTAAGTCAGAAAGAATAGAAGAATACTACTTGTGCCACCCTTGTCTTGCATATACTGGTATGTCATGGCCTTTTGGTTTTGAATTATGCTATTTCACACTTTCTAAACATACTTTTTCATACAACTGAGTTAGGTTGTTCTATTCTAAATGTAACAGATACAAAACGATAGGCATACCCTCAGAAGTCATAAGGTTTGAGCAGCCATCATCTGCTATAACAACGAGTAAAATTGCAATTGCCACTGGAATTCCTCCACCTTAATGACACTAAATTGTGTGGCTGTCAGAAGGCTCAGGCACAGTATTTCTATCATCAGTGGTTCCTTTTGAACAGCCTCAAAATATGCTCTTATTCTCTGTGTAACATAAGTATGAGCAGTATAGAGAGCAAGGGGTATATATTTAATTTTGCCATACTGGTTGTGACTGTAAAAATAGCAGCTTGATTTGAAAAAAACAAAACAAAACAAATAATAATAAAAAAAGCAACAACCAAACAAAACCAAAACAATCAAACAAACAAAAACAAACCAAAACAAAACACAAAATCTTTAAAAACTCTTTCAAGACTAAAGTGTTCATACAAATCACTCTTAATTATATATCCTAAAAATTATGCAAATAGTCTTTTTAGTGATGAATTAATCAACATTAATCACTTGAAAAATAGCTTTTAAGTATGGGATTTTTTACAAAAATCTGTCAAAATATTTGAAGATCTCATGGTGAATATACATTTTAATAGTTCTATTTTAATTCTTTTTAATAGTGACAGATGAATACTCTCTATGTCATTTTGATGTTGAGCAACAGACACAGTAGTCAACCACAGGTGTAAACTTCTTGCACTGGGTTCCAGAGTCTTGCACAGGTTGATAAAATAGTTATTTAGATTTCACATCTTAGTGTTTCATTTTAGATGTCTATGGCACAGCAGAAATAATCCTAATGTAAATGCAAAAAGTGTCTCCGGCAGATTTGCTGTAACAGTAGACCCTCTGCTTTCAAGCACACCTAGACACAGGGACCACAACACTGCTACTCTTCAAGCTGGGGCTATATATACTTTTACATCTGGGCCCCTGATGTGTGGGAGGACACTCAACCTACGAGGATTGGAAGAAACAGATGAAGCAAGAAGACCAGGACAACAGATGCCAGGAGTTTGCTAAATTAGAGACCTTTTAGAAATTGCGTTTTTTTTTTTGTATGGGTTCCCTTTAATCTGCACACCCACCAAGTGAAACTGTTACCTGTTACCTGAGCTGGCCTGACCAGCCCCGCCCCTGCCTTAACTCCATGAATGGATCCTCTGCCTTGTCTTCCACTCCCCAGGGGGCCTGCCTGTGACCCCTCCCTTCCCCCATTGGCTAACCAGGTTCCCCAGCCACTCCCATCCCCTGAGGGGTATATAACTCGCTATTACTTTGACTAAAGCTGGTTTCTCTCTTCACCACTCAGCCTGAAAGGACCCACGTGTGTATCTATATCATCTTCAGCATGGGTTTTCCAGCACCCAGTCCAGAGGCTGTGAGGAGCCAGTCCCCACAGTCAAAACCCTTTCACCTGATGTAACTCCGAGTCTCAAAATTTTCCAGTACTTTGACTAGGAATTTGCATAACCAGAGTCCTACACAGTTAGTCAGCCACCATAGCCTCTCCCAGAACGCATCTAGAAAATGCAGCAAAAAATTGTGGTATCTTCTTAGACCAGATTTTAACAACAGGCCTAATCAAAAGCTTTCACTATAAGTTTAGGCACTTTTGGAGAAATGTTAATAATTCCTATCTTCATAGTAAAACAAGGCTTGTGCATTGGCTACATGCAATACACTGAGATCTAGCCAAGAATTAATAAATAAATATTATTAGTGCAATATTAGTGTGAAATTGGCTTGAAATGTATTTGATGTATGTGTGTGTAATGTGTTTTCCACACTAAAGCTCATTTTATTCCTATATGTGACTGTGGCGAGGTAAGCTGCTGCTACCATTGAGTGAGACTACTAGCTAATACTTTATTGATGAACTACAGAATTTTGTACTGTGTATCTGTAATGCTCCAAGGAAGTACAGAAGAAACTACTTACAAAGTTTCCAAACATAAATTGAAATGTGAAACAGAAATAAAGTTTCAGTTCTGTGGAGTGTACTACAAGATTATTTTAGAAGTAAATAAAAGGGGACTGCAAGGTTCATAAAGAAATGTAACAGATATCACATGTCCTTTTACATTGAGAATATCCAGTAATAAAGGACTATATCTTTAAAACCTGTGGCTAGTATTCATTTGTTCATTCATTCGTTCATACATTCCTCTCATAATCTGATTCAAATTCTCAGCTACATTGTACATTTGATGAAAGACAATTGTTGAAGTGACTGCAAAACTTTGAATAAATTATTGTCTTTCAGCCTGATCATAGAATCTACATTCTTTCAATTAAATATTTATGTTTATAATTATTGATTGCATATACAGTGCAAGTATATCAGCAATAAACTAGATATCCCACATTCTAATTTTGAAATTTCCTACAGTTCTTGCTTGCTTTAACAAAGAAGTTTGACACTCTGAAAATTGGGCTTTCGTTGATTGAGTTGGATGAGGAAGAGGTTCTCTGTGCTGGGACCTCTACTGCAATGTATCAACAGGTAATAAAAATCTTCTTCCATCTGTGCTGTATCAGGAAAGTAACTTTCCATCAAATGTTCCTGTACTTCACACGTGATTTCTGTGCGATGAACTACTGAGACAACTGCACTTTTAAAAAGATTCACAGTTTGGTGTGCTGTTTCATTTAGAAACACCAGAATGCAGAAACTCCTTCATGAACTCCTTCAAACAGACAGATAATTATCAGAAATAACTTGCACAGTCGAGTGTTCTGCATCTGGCTTCAGTCACATAGCATGGGAGACAGGTACACTCTGCCATAAATAGAGGAACTATCATTTGCTTTTCATACTCTTTAATGCCTGTTCACTTTTCTTCCGTTTGATGGCTTATTGATGGTGTACAAGTGAAGACTGTTTTATTCATATCGGTCCACAGTACCACTGCGAGAGGAGGGATATATTAACAAAAACTATGAGATTATTTTTAGTTAGTAGGTTGTATTCAATTCAGTTCTCTGAGTTTCTGCATTAGGTAATATTGCTCTTTTCCAGGACTCATTAAAAAACAAAACAAAACAAAAAAAACCCAACCAAACAAACAAACAAAAAAAAAAACCCCACCAAAAAAACCCAAAACACAAAAACAAACAAAAAACCCAAACAGAAACCCCAAACAAACAAACCACCAACCAAAAACAAACAAACAAAACCAACCAACCAACCAAACAAACATAAAAGTTGTAGCTTCAATTTTTACTTTATTTAAAGAAGACTTATGTCACACCAGACTGTCTAACATATCTACTCTGCAGTCTTCAGTTTATCATAAATATTTCTGAAATATTTTTGATCTTGTTATGAAATTCTACTCTGGAAGGAGATTCCATATTTTTCCCAATTCATCCCTGATCAAAATAAACAATATGAAGGAGTCTCTGGGCTGGGTTTTACACATGAAGGTGAAGGAGAGCTGATAACATGGCAGAATCCTTCACACTGTGGATTCAGAATTACCAATAAATGCGAGTGATGAAATCCTAACCGCCCAGCAATGACTAACACAGATGTTATTTTTGCAGATAACAGTCTTACGGTACATGAAGCATTAGTCACATCTTTTAAATAATTCAGAAGAATATTAATATACTCCAACTGCCTTGTACTGAAGATTGACAGGTGTGTTTACGTTGACCTTTCAAACACACAGGCTACTCAAGACATAAATTTACTGCAGGACCACCAGCTTTAAGTGTCTTTTTTATCCAATAATAAGGGTTGATAGTACTTGCATGGTCAGACAAGGGAAAAGAGCTTTTCTTCTCTTCCTAATACACACTGATGCCAGTCTTTTAGAAGGAAAAAAACAGGAGTAAATTTATAACCCAGTCCACTTGTATTAGTATGGAGTGGAAGAACTAGTAACATTACTTTGACTGGTTCTAAAAGACCATTAGGGTTTAGTCTCCCAGTAGCATTTGTCAATCAGTGTGGAATTACTATGACAAATGAAGAGTTGGGGGTTTTTTAATACAGAAAATAAATTTACTGGTGGGAAGCATGGGGTAAGAAGGATTCATTTGACAAATGCTGTAGAGTAGTGGGATGGTATAATTTACATAGCAGGTTCGTTAAGTCAGGTAGTGAAGGAAAACACCAGAGACCATAATCCTGTTTGTGGCATAAACACCCCACTGCATGTGTCTTCTGCCTCTGCATAACCTCCCCTAGGACTGTGCAGCATCTACATTTTTGTCAGGCATCTCTTTGCAGTATATGGATCATAAACATGATGGTGAACATTAGCTCAAACTTGGTGATGTGTGAAAAGTGCATGTTCTGGTTCATTTTACTTTTAGTCCTGCATTTATGTATCTTTGATGCTGTGTGGCTTTTGTTGTTTCTGCAGTTGAACCAAAGGTTTGCTTCAGCCAACTGTCATGCTTCGGTTCTTATTGCAGAACAGATAACATTTTTTGTTGTTACTCTGAAATGTGGGAAATAAGAGTACTGTTTTATCTGCCTTTCAGAGATTAAGTAAAACTAGCTACCTTCCCTCTCTTAAGAAAACAAACAAACCCACAACACAACAAAAGCAAAACTCTTTTCTCAATTGTCTATTACCTAAGTAACAAGAAACGTGGATTTTCCTTGTTCATCATAAAGCAGCAGTGTTAAGTAAAGCAGAATCCAAATATCCAGGCTATATGTTCTCATAAATCTTTCACCAGATAGGAATTTGAACAAAACCTTGATCTTTCCAGGTAGCACAGAAAAGAAGAACCAGAAGTGACCAGAGAGGAAAATCTTTAAGTCACAAGGGATATAAAATGGCATTTTATAGCCAAATGCCCACATCACAGAATGTTATAATTCCTTCCAAGATGCACAAAATTATCTCAAGCACAAACCTTTATACTGGAGGTCGGATCCTCCTGATGCAGAAAATGTCCATGTCCCAGCCTGGATTGTTTTACAGTTGCACAGCAGCTCGACATGCTGCCCTGCTGAATCTGTCTGCAGGGCCCCTTCACCCCACAGGGAACAACTGCCAACAGCTCCTTGGCAGCTGCACTTTGTGCCAGTTGTACCCGCACTGCACACTTTCCTCAGGCCCTGGGAATGTATTGGGGTGCTTCCAAAAGTCCCCAATGTCCTTGCTTTGCCTTGTGAGCTCTGGGGATGCAGCTGAGGATCTTCTGCTTTGTAACTCTGGGGTAATACCTTTATTTTTGTTTGAAGTGGGAATTTGGAAAAGTAAGTGGTTTAACTGTCCCTTAAGGACCATTTTAGTCATCTACATTTGGTGTATTTGTGTTCTACTCTTTCAGGAAGATGGGACGAGCAAAAAAAACAAAAAATTTAAAAGAAACAAACAAACAAACAACAAACAAAAAACAACCAACCAAACAAAAACAAACAAAAAACAAAACCAAAAACAACCAAAAAACCCCAAAACAAAAGAAAACTGCATAGCAATTCTTTTCAGTATATGCTTTGCAGACAAATATTCTTTACGGTTTGCATTAGGAAGTTGACTTTAGACACATGTTGGAGCTTGGACAGGAATCTAAAGTGATTGACAGTGACAAATGGTGATGTACTATTCTAGGAAAATTAGCAGATATCTTCTATGATGATTTGTAAAGACATTAATGCTCAAACTTATTTTTCCTTTTAAAAGATCCTTTATTTTTTAAACATACTTTTTTTAGTGCAGTTGCAGCTGTCAGCACTGACAAGGCTGAATTTACTAATTCATGCCTTCCACTTCTACTCTGTAAAGCAGTTGAATTGCCTAATGAAAAAGCTCCCAGATTAGATTTTCTTTTTAAATAGTGATAATAATAATAATAATGAAGTGGGGTCTTCATCTATAATTCTAACTTTGATCTGTCCAAGACTGTGACTAGAATGAGGGAGAAAGAAAGAGGAAACACAAAGAAAAATTACAGCTGTTGTAGAAACAATTTTTTAATATATAAATGCAGTTTCTTTAATGTATTTTCTTTCTTACAGCTGATAATTGCTGAAATACTTTGCCTGCTCTGTATTTTTTGTCTGTTGTTCTGTATCTGTCTCTCTATATACTTGTGACAGAAAACAGATGCATTTTGTTCTTGAGCATTTTGCATCAGAGATTTGTGCATGGCTGGGTGGGGGACTGATTGTGGCACATAAAGAGTTAATTCAAGTTTCAGACTTTGGTATTCCAGGAGTGAAGAATGATTTATCCACTGCCAGGAGCTGATATCTATCACATCTGTGGAAACGCATAACTCAAGCAGGTCGTAATGTCTCAGGGCAAACAGGAACATCAGAATAACAGAAAAAACCTGCTGTTAAAATAAACCTAAACAAAAAAACACAGGAGACACATAGTGTTAGCAAATCCATTCTTAGAACTGCAGCTGTATCTCACACACAGGGATGTCCAGGACAAAAAGTGCTTAAGCTGGAAATGCCTTTAATTTACTGTGCCTAGATCCTGAATGTCTGGTCCTAGAAAGGCTATGAAAGTGCCAAAATCCGGGTGACTCTCTCAAGTTTTGATTGGTTTTATTTACAAGACAAATCTTTCGGAAATGTGACTAGGGGAAGTCCAGTCTAGCCTGAGTGTCTAAGAATATGTGGTACATAATGTAACACATCAAGAGGAAGAATAATCCATTAAATGGGAAAGAAGATGAAGTTTCCTCTTGGTTGTGAAGATCGGGCTGAGCAGATGGTTCCAAGCATCCAAAAAAGGGTTCACGTTACTGAAAATNNGGTTCATGTTACTGAAAATTCTTGAAACTTAATTTTACCCCTTATTTTGCCCCAGTATATGTGACATGAGAACATATTTGCTTTTGTCTTTTCACATCAGACTATTTTCAAAATTGCCTTTCTCTTCATCTGTTTTTGGCAATGTGCTCAACTGTGATCATATCTAGAAAAAAAAAACCAAAAAACTACACCATATAATGATCTCTATTGGAACTTTGTGTAATACTAAGACAAGTTTAAAATATATTAGTGGAAATTTGGAGTTGAGTTGGAAATTTGAAGTTCAGGAATAATTTTGCTCTTTTGCCACATATTTTTTGCATGATATATTTCTGAATCTTGTTCTTTCAGCGTAGAAACCTGGTTTCAAATAAAACTAAAAAAAAAAAAATAAATCAGTGAATTTTTAGAAAATTCCTCAAGGAACTCTCAAAGAAAGTCATCGGAACTTGTTTTGGCAGAATATTTTTGACAAACCAGCAGACCAAGTACATTAGTATATTTGAACAATTCTCAAACAGTATTTCTGACAGGGGTACTTCATTTTGTGTCAGAATCAATCCTCTTCTCTACTAATTGATTGGCACCTTTCTGTGTTCTGTAGACAGTCAAGCTTGGATACAGATTGTCCCAAGGAAAAGGACAATTAAAGTGTACTGTTTGTTTCTTGAAAAGGATCAGTTCCAAATACTCCTTTTTCACTGTCATGGACATTGTCTTATCAGTGAGAGAGCCACTGAGAAGTTTTCTAGATATGAAAGTAAAGCCACATAGGTGCTAATAAAATGATACTCACTAAGAATAGAGTAATCAAAGGAGAAGGGAAAGCGTGTAACATGGAACTGCTAAAGCTTATCCAAATACAGTTTACCTTAAAGTGCTGCAGTAGATGCCCTCCCTGAATCTAGCTTATGGTAATAGTACAGTTAAAGCAGAAAATACTGAAAAACCCACTCTGCTAAACAAGTGGGGCTGCTTTAGCCTGATTTCCTTCCACAGACTGTTTAGTCAGTCAGCATGCATGACTAAGTAGGATGTCCTTGTTTCCTGAAAGTAGTTTTATAATCAGTTGCCCTTCTTGGATATTAGAAAATGTTCATTATTCAGTCACACACTCAGAGTGAGGTTACTTCAGCAGCTTTGCAGTAAAATGACTAATTTGGAGTATTGTCTACAGTAAAGCATAATAGTCAATATCATGGATGTTTTCTTTTGTACCTTCTATTTTTCTATCATATAGCTTTGGAGTAATTTCTTTTTGTGAAAGTAACCTACCAAATGCCCCTTAATGAGCCTCAGAGTGCCAGGGTGATGTGACCCCAGTGTGCTTGTCAGCTGTCCCCAGGCAGAGGCTGATTTGCATTCAGACCAGTCTGCCTACAGAGACAGAGCTTCTGAATAGTCTGTCGGTTGTTCACATTAAGTGTAGAACAGATTTGCAATGGAGTTCAGCTGACTAACTCTTATATGTTAAACAAGAACTTATTTAAAAGTACCTTTAATGGAATTCTTTAAATGAAAAAAAATGGTGCAGACTGATTTATGAGAATGCTCAAACATACATATACCAAGATTTAACCTAGATCAGATGTGATACCTGGGTCTTGTTTAGTTTTGTATTTTGGATGTGCTTTAGCATATCCAAAATTAGTCCGTACTTTGGACATGTTGATTCCAAAAATTCTGCAACTGGTCATCATGAAATATCAATCACATATGGAAAACAATTACTTTAGAGTTGTGTAATGCTCGATAGAAGGTCACAACTTCATTTTTGACTGATCAGGACATTAAAGGCTTCAGAATATGAATATGTGGTCCTATTCATATTGAGAAACACAAGATATTACTGGTGGGGCTGAATGAAAATCTCATCTATAAGTAACAATATTCATAAACAAATATAAAGGAAAAAAGAAAAAAAAGTCTGTTTCAGAGGAAAACAGCCTCACATACACATCAAAGCTCAGTTGACAGACATCACTCTAATCCTATATTTGCTTCTGCATACATCTTTACTATGTACGAGATTCAGTACCATTCACCCTCTCTCTGGCATTATATTTTCATTCTATATTTAGTTCTTATTGGTTGATTATTAGTTGTTTCTAATAACAACATACTCCCATCTGATGGGGTTACATCGTCAGAGGTATCAGAGTTAAGTTTCCTTTCTTTGACCCTGCTGTGCTGCTGAGCATGCACTAACATACAAACCTCTTTTCTTATGTATAGTTTGATTTTGTAGGACTGAATGCTGAGAATTCATCAGTAGTGTGTTAGCAGACAAGCTCAAATATTGTTCTTCATTCACTTGTTGACTGACAGTTATACTCAACTCCTCTAATGTTTCCTTGTATCAGTATGAAAGTCTGTCCTCTCATTACCTCATAATTTGATGTGATCTCTTGTCTCTCCCAATTCCCTTTTTAATAATATCATCCATACAACCCAAACATCAGCTCATAAAGTATTCCTGTATTCCTGCTTCAATTATCAGAACAATCCATCTTTCCACCTAAAAGCAGAAATTAGAAATTGGCATTAGAGTCTGTCAAATAGTAAACTTCTGACATTTTCCTAAAAAAAAAAAAAAAAAGTTTAAATAGTTGCTTTACTTTGAGTCATCAGTTAGGATTCTCAGTGAAATATACATTATCTGTGATCAAGGCACATGGTTACACACAGACGATAGTACAACATGTAGAACTTCCTTCTCCCCTGTTCCTAAGATTGTTATTTTTTCTCCTATCCAGGCAACTGCAGAGCAAAGAGAACCTTCATTTGATTTTCTTTAATGCAGACTTGTGTATCTCAGAAATCTAGTGTGAGTGTGTGCCTGCTGCTACCATTCCTTCCACCACCACCAAATGCAAGAACTGATCCTAGGACAGCTCATTTACCGCGTAGCCCCTCTTAATGGGAAGGGAATACCTATTGCTAACTTGAGCAAACAACATTTTTGCATTGTGCTCAAGACTCAATGGGAAGAAAATAAGGAGAAATTGTATGTGTCCAGGTTTGGATATCACTTTTAAGAATCAAAATAGTTTCAATTTTTTAGTTATGTTATTGCTTGAGAGACAAGGAGAGAGAAAGGACACCTTACAAAAGAATATTTCTGATAGGTTAGAGAGAAAAGGCTCCATCTAAAATGCAATTTTCAATATATAAACTAGTCCAGGGAGTTAATGTTTACTCTGTTGGATGAACAGTTGTATAGATTTTGTGCTGGCATTCTCCCTACTATGAATTTCAGAGATTAGTGAAAAAGAAACTCCTAAATTGAGTCAGGAGATGAACTTCAGATTTTGACAAAACTTGTGACTAACCCTAAATAAAATTTTCAGAATGTCCCTTGCTTACACTCCTAAAAATAAATATGGCATTCTGTGTCATTTTCAGATGGCAGTGTTTGCTTTTCAAAACAAACGTACATGCACAGATACATACACAGAACTTGATATACCTTAGTTCTGTGTATTTTGTCAGAGGCTGTGAGTATCTCCAGTAAGCATGACACCCAGATGCCTTGACTTTGTCCTCCTTAAAGGGTGCAACTGTGTAACTTCCAATACAGTTGCCTAGAGTTATACTTGTTGTAAGGTACTGGTGCATGTGACAGCTAACCTGTTTCTCAGAATTAATGCTTTCTGTATAAAAAACTGCAGAAGGTATCAACCACTGCTCTTTCTGCCCACTGGGCTGATGTTGTGGAAAATTGATTTCCAGTTCGATTCTCTCACTTCCTCTACTCTTATATTTTGGTATCAGAATAATGGCCCATGACTGAGTGTAAGCATAAACAGCAGCAAGGAAGTAAGGCATGGAGGCAAGAGGGCTGGTGGTAGAAGCTGAAATGGAAAGCAGTGAAGGACAGAGAGTCATGCACATACAGTTATACAAACAGACATGTCTGGGTATAGTCCACAGTCTTGAGATCTTGCTCCATAAAACAAGAGAAAATTCAGACATTAATTTCCCCCCATCACTCTCTCCTCATACACCCAAACTAAGAAGTTACTATTTTACTTCAATTTGAATAGTATTACAAGTGAAAACAATCCTGACTTTTCAATATTGATTAGCTCTGTGCTTCGAGTATTCTGCTGAGATGATCTCTCTCACATCTCAAGCAAGTAGCAAAGCTGTCAAAACACAAATGACCGAAATGTTTAACTGTTCATGTGTGTCGGGTTTGCTAAGCTCCCCGCCAAACACAGCTATGTGCCGGCTAGCTCTCCCCACCCCACTCCCGACAAAAGGAAAAAAACTAGTAAAAGGCAAATTTAATAANCAGCCAGGCCTGAGCTCAGAGAGATAAGCCAAGGCCTAAACACCGGGAACTGCTGGCTCTGTGTCCACCCGACAAGCGAGAGAGAAGGAGAGCAAAAGGAAAGAGACAGACAGGAAACTCCCTCCTGTCTTTATACACCTGATTACGTAAGGGAATGATATGGAATACTTCCTTGGTTTTGTATCCCGGTTTCTAGGGAAGGCCTACAGAAAAACTACCACATCATGTAAAATGGAACTGCTCCAGCAGAAGAGAAATAATTACAAACAAAGGCTTTGTCTCAGTATCTCACCTTCTATCATTCTTTACTAACCACTGAGCTATTGTGGGCAGCTGTTTTGTTAGTATGAATGTGATTTCATAGACCATTTTCTTATTCATGAAAGAGTATTTTTGAAGGACTATGGTTATGTCTAAAATCTCTTCATGATCCTTAGTGAGTAGGATCTACTGAAGGACAGGTTAAGGAGCAAACAGAGGTTTAAAGGGATGATCAGTAAAGCATTGAGTACTTAGCATCAAGTAATCAAAATTTGTCAGTGCAAAAGATTTGGCCAGTAGAGCTAAAGAAGAAAGGGGATAGAGCACTGATTTTAAGCTTTGGTTATAAAAAACTAATATTTTTAAAAATCTGACAGGTTTGAAGTGTGTTAAGAGTGCTGGGAAGAGAAAAATAATGGTAATGATGGTACTATTCAATGAACCTTTACTTCTGCATCTTGTGCACTGGATAAAGAGATTACTTTCCCCATGCTTTGCCACAGAGCCAGGTGCTTATATCTCCTGAAGAGAACATGAGAAGTGTAAATGCCAACTCATGTAGCAGAGAGGAGCTGACTATAGGTCCTGTAGTAAGAACTGTTTAAGATGGTTTCTGATTTCATGTGACGATGACATTTACCTAGAGGTATGCTGGCTTGAGGGCACTTTTTATCTAATTGCTTTTTCAAGCTATTGGCCACATACATAATTCCAAACTTGTGAAATTGCATACAGTGCAATGAAAAGATTGCTCAGGTTTTAAAATCATTATTCTTATTTAAATTGTTAATATTTTTCTTCCTCTAAATTCTTTAAAAAATCTACTTGTTTTCAATTCTATAAAATATTGTTTAAAATCACAGAAGTTTCAAGCTGTTTAAATATTTTCATGAATCAAACACAGGAAAAAATTCTAATCTGCCTAATAGTTTTTCATATTGCCTTCATGTATTTAGACCACATAAACCATTACTATTTAAATTTTTAACAGTGTTCTGTAATACTGAGATGAACTTTACAGGTATGTGTCATAATTGCAGCAAATTAGAAGAGGATGAAAAAAATCAAAAATTAAAAAGTTACCAATTTCACAAGTTTAAATTGATGTCTTATTTAGTTCTGAACTGTGACTGAGAAACGAAGTGGAGAAAATCACCCCAATTTACCCTCCCCCTTAGTCAGCGGTAAGCTTCACAGGACCCTCCCCAAGCCAAATAAGGCCAGGAAGAATGTGCTAAGCACTGAGTGTGCTAAGAATAAAGTTGAACTGGGATGGATAAGGTTACTTTGAACTCTATATTTCATGTTTCCCAGCATACTCCCCAAAGAACTGCAATTATGCTGGTGAGGCTGCAGGAGCATTGAACAGTTCTTTCCCAGTTCTTCTGATTTTTGTTGCCTTTCTGTGCATTATTTGTAGTGTACATGGTTCTGAGCGTATTAGAAAAATGTGCTGAAGGTTCACTGTGAGCCATGGCTATTTTTGTTAGAAGCTGATACTTTAGACTGAGCTTGAAGTGTTTCCTCTGAAAGGCCTTGGGTTGCTCTGGGAGGGTAAGATTCTGCAGAGGAAATAGAAATTTCAAAGGGGTGCAAAAGAAGAAGGAGCACGATTAGACAAAGCAGAGGACCTTCCTCCTTCTCATTCTGCAGTTCCTGCAAGAGTCAGCAACCCAGAAGTACCATCTAAGCTGCTTCAGTAGATCCTGAGAGTTTTAACAGAGTATCCCTTACCATCATCATGGCTGAGATTACAGCAGAAGGTACAGTAACTATTTTCAAATATAACTAATCGAAAATTATATGTACTTTAACAATACAATTGAGCTAGCATGTAAAAGATGATTTGTTGCTCTTACCAAATAATGCTTTTACTCCATGATCATTTCATTTATTTGCTGGATTGCTTTTTAGTTTTAGTTTTCTTTCCTGTCTCTCAATCTTTTTTTTTTTTTTTCTTCCTTTTTGGTACTTTGTCACTTCTGTAGCCTGAGTTTCTACATCAGTGAAGATAGTTCTGTGTACACCAGTAAAAATAGCCTTAGTCTCCTTTGCAGAACACCACTGTTTAGGCAGCTCCATTAGAGTGATACAAGAAGGGGAAGTGTAACTTTCAGTGGGTTCAACTCTCAAGCCTTTGCTCAGGTAAAGCTTTTTTAGTCCCTTATAACCAGGGATTTACCAGAGTCAGAATAGCTTAGTTTGTTGTGTCTGATTTTTGCACAGGGAGCACAGAGTATATGTGAACTGTACATGTAGCTACTGAAGGGTAAAAGGTTAAAAAACTCTGTAATACTTATTCAGGCATAGTTCTTAAGGAGTCAGTAAAATTGTGGTAAAATAAGTATGCCAGAGCTTGGCCTGCAAGAATGGAAGGCATTTGAATTAACCAATAAATACATATTCTAAAATATTACTATTACAGGTTCTATAATATTTTATGATCATTCATATTTAAGTACTATTTTAGATATATAGCAATATTTTATCGACTGCAGTCAGGGGATATATTTCAAACACAACCCTCTTTAATACTGAATATTTCTGTTGAATTTCATTCCAAGTTTTTTGTTTTTTGTTTTGCAGTGTTTATCTGAATTTAATAATGACACTACAAAAGGTGTTTTTTTAGCAATCTTCTAAAAGTTATTTTTATTCTACTTTTCAAGGTTATATGGTGTTTCAGTGCATGAAAGCTGCAGTTTTATCTTCCATTTTTTACTGTTCATACCTGTAGGAGGATTCTGCAGTAAGTGCTATTAAGAGTGACCCCCTTCCTTCTAAAGGGTTGCTGTTAGGAGTATGTCAAATTGTGCAACTGTCGCTTGATATCTGGTTAGCCACAACAAGGAGGCAATGTGGTTTTTTAATCAGCAGGTGGATGGATCTCTAATTTACTTCTGGCTGCAAATACTGCCAAAACAGATGTCTCATCCTGACAGCCTTAATGCAAATACTAACACGAGTCTGTTTGGATATCCTTTACTAGGTTAGTTGGAAACATGGGTTAATTTGTAGTTTCTATCAGGAAAATCTGTGGAATAACCAAATTAGCAAGATTTTTAGTTTCTATCAGGAAAATCTGTGGAATAACCAAATTAGCAAGATTTTTAGTCCAAAATTAATAGTAAACGAGGAAGATTTCTCAATCCGTTTGGTAAATAAATCATATAATTACTTTAGTTTAGCTTAGTTTTGTTTTCACGTATTTGGAATGGACTTATGTTGATTGATTGATTTTTAAACTCTATATCCATGAGATGGAAATTTTACTCATGGAAGAAAAGTAAGAATTCAGCCTGAGGCTAATGTTTCACTGCAGTTTATTTTCCTCTGGGGCTAGTACTGGCACTCACAGTTTGAAAGTTTAGATATAAACTTCAGCAACTTACAGTTTGGATAAATAAAAAGCTATTAAAAAATGTATTGCTTCACAGAATTCCTTTTTTATATATATTATTTTTTCATACTACATCCCAACGCATGATTTGCTGGGGTCTTCATGACTTTATTAGGATTAAAATACTTGCTCCTTGGGATAGGTATTCTTAACTTTATTTTGCATTGTCAGTGAGACATCAACAAGATTGTCGGGCTCCTTGCCTTTTGGGGTACCACGCTGACACATTAGAAAGCAAGGCACAGCAATGATGCAGGTTTCAGCACTGCCATGGCTGGTGTGGTTGCTGATTTAAAGAGATGGTCCAGCTCTGGAAAGTGTGTTGGTGCACATATCAGGTACCTTTTCCTGACAGGCCATGTCAAGACCATGATCTGTTCAGAAATAGATGAACAGCGACAATGGGGAGATCTTTCAGGTCATCATCATGATATTGACAATGAGACTAAGTTACTTGAAAATGTAGCCATTAAGCAATGTTCCTGCCCAGTCTGCATCCATCTCAAGCCACATGCGCTACCTACTCTTTTCCACAGCTACAAATTGTTCGTTGTGGCAATACTGGCAAAATGTACATATGAAAGACAAAGCAAGATTCCTGAAGACAGCAATTTATAAGTGTCCTTAGAAAATTGGCATGACCTATGTCTCCTGCTGTCAAGTATTTAGGAGAAGATTCCAAAGGATTATCCTCAGCATTCTCTTATTACATGGCATTGCAGTCACAGAAATGTATTATTAAAAACTGGAAGTCCTTACAACTGTATAAAAAAACCCTCAGTACAGATACCAAGTATTCTGTCTTTGCAGCACTCTAGGGGTCTAATATTAGTAGTATTATCAAAATATTAGTATTCATTAATTAATATTAGTTATTGGTACTATTACTGTTACATTTAAGGTGTTATTTTGTATTCTTGTAGTGGTGAGGATCTTTACTGTGATCCACTTAAGAGATTGCCTAGAAAGCCATGGGTCTTTAACTATGCTACTTTGCTCACATTTTTCAAGTTGAGGCTGCTCCAGTGCAGAGCAGAGTGGGACAATCCCCTCCTTCAACCAGCTGGTGATTCTTTCCCTGATACCCCCGTGCCCATCAGGACATGGTTGGCCTTCCTGGCTGCCAGTGCACTGCTGACTCATATTCAACTTGCCACTGACCAGGACCCCCATGTCCCTTTCTGTGGCACTGCTTTCCAGCATCTCATTCCCCACTCTGTATGAATATCCAGGGTTGATCCTACCCAGGTGCAGAATCCGGCACTTCCCTTGTTGAACTTCATATTGTTGGTGATTGCCCAGTTCTCTCATTTGTAGAGGTGTCTGCAGCGCCTTCCTGCTGTTAAGGGAGTCACTAGCTCCTCCCAATTTTGTGTCATCTGCAACCTTGCTTACTGTACCTTCCAGTCCTGTGTCCAAATAATTTACGAAGATATTGAAGAGCACAGGGCACAAGATGGCCCCTGTGGAATTCCACTAGTGAGAGGTCACCACTCTGATGTCAACCCATTCACTATTACCCTCTGTGCTTGAGCCGTGAGCAATTTGCTCACCCAACACATGATGTGTTTATCCAGCTGGGTGCTGGACAATTTGTCCAAAAGGATCCTTTAAGAGACAGTACTGAAATCTTCACTGAAATCCAAATGGGTTGCATCAACTGACTTCTTTTGATCAGCTAGGTGGGTTATCTTGTAGAACTAAAGGTTTGATAAGCAGAACTTTCCTTTCATGAAGCCTTGATGGCTGTGACTGATGGCAGCATTGTCTTTCGGGTGTTTTTCAATACTTATCACAGTAATCTTTTCCATAACTTTACCAGGCACTGAAGAAAGACTGACAGGCCTGTAGTTTCTGGGGTCCTGCTTCTTTTCCTTCTTGAAAACTGGAACAATATGTGCCAGTTTGCAGTCAACTGGGACCTCCCTGGATTCCCAAGACTACTAAAAAATTACTGAGAGAGGTTTTATGATGACATCATCCAGCTCTTTGGGGATTCTTGGATGAATACCATCCAGCCTCATAGATTTGTAGGCATCCAGTTGGAGCAGTAGATTCTGCACAGTTTCAGAGTCAACTGGGAGTTGATCGTTCTCACAGTTATGGTCCTCCAGCTCAGGGCATGGAGACCCCCATGGTCCATCATCCATGCTTAAGATGGGAGCAAAGAAAGTGTTAAACAACTCTGCTTTGTCGCCGTCCATGTTTATCAGGTGACCATCCTCATCCTGTAATGGGTCAATGATATACTGTCGACTGTCATTAATGTATTTGAAAAATCTCTTTTTATTGATCCCCACATTTCTGCTCAGCTTCAACTCCAGTTCAGCTTTGGCAGCACAAGTTTTCTCCCTACAATGGCAAGCTGCATCTCTGAGTTCTTATGTCATTTGACCTTGAGACTAGCATCACTGAGAAATGGCTACTACCAATGTACAACTTAATCTGTATGTTCACAGTAGCTCCAGCAGCAGCCTTGGTTGGTCCTTTCTAGTCCAATCTCCTGCAGGTCACAGTGCAAGGCTGACAGCTTCCCCCCAACACTTAATCTTCCCATGCAGGGAAGAATAACAGATATTCAGCTCTGCTTGCTGCAATGCCCTGGAGACTGTGCACTCATCTAATACAAAGAGGTAAGGAGAGGAGAAAGACAAGGTTTCTAAGCCAGCTGTTTGTCTGCCACGACTTATTTCTCCAGTGGAGCAAGAGAGAAGCAGGAGTCATATAGAAATATGAAAATGAGTTATAGTTTGGTCCTTATTTTGCTGTTGAGAGCTGTGCAACTACACATTTCCTCTGCCTGGGAGTAGGCTGCCAAGGAGGCAGGGTAGCCCCAAGGCCACACACAGCTGGTCAGTGGCAAAATCAAAATTAGTTTCTGGATTTCAATCCTTTTGTCAGGCTAGTTGATAACTACAAAAAGCTTTAAGATTTAAACCATTTCAAAAGGCAACAAGATCTGTATGCTTGAAGATTAATAGACAAGAAACTAATAATGTATGAGAAATAGCGTACAAGAACCGGAGGGTAAAATCCTAATCACTTCACAAGTGTGATGGCCAGAAGCTAACAGTAGTATCCAGGTGGAAACAAGTTTAACAAAGTCACATTACAGGCAATATGAAGACAGTTACTTCTCATGGTAATTCATGAGTTGCTGCTAGACTCATGCTAGTTCTGTCGACTGCAACAGAGGCTTAGATGAATAAATTAGATTAGATGATTCATTTTGATAGCATGTGAGGTGTTTCCTGCCCTTCAGTCAGGCTGCTGTTTAAGCTTGGAATTAGATTTCTATAGAATTCATTTACATCTAGCCAATTTTCAAAATGAAAAGATGTCTTCTTTTTCTGGCTTTCAGTGTTGGTGAGGAGACAGATAATATAGACTTTACAACAGGATAAGGAGAACACAACAATTTTAGCAATGATTTTTTTGAGGAATCAGTCTGTTCTTGTTCAGAACTACCAGGTAAAATCAACAACTTAATTATTCAGAGAAACAAAAATCAAAAAACTCATATCTTCCTACAAAAAAAGTCTTTGTGGAGAACAAAATCTCTAAATTCTCACTGAGTTTCCTTAAAATTTGTATTCTGCTGTGACTCTGAGCCTAGACAACTGGTCTGGCTAGTTTAGCTCCAGCATTGGTGCTTTCTCATAGCCTGTTGACCAAAACCTGAGGCCAAATTGACTAGCTTGATTTAGGTTTAGGGATTTGTGAATGATGCTACTCACAGCTTATACAGTATCTATGCATGTACACTTGGTACAGGGAAAATCTTACATATCATTAGCTTGGGTAACCCCATTGAAGGTTGTCCAACTACCTATGGACAGCAGGAAGATTTAAAACCTATAAACCAGAGTTAAGGTGTTAACCCATGATGACCTGAAAGTGTGTATGTAAAGTTAACTCCCATTTACCTGTGGGTAAACATCTGGGCAGTAGTTCTGAACATTTATGCTTTTTCAAAAAGAATCTTGTGCTCACAAGTATTTGGAACAAATTTTAGCATTATTTATAAAATGAAAAATGTGTTTAAAACACTAGTGTGCTTTCAAATTATTAGGGAGATCAGTTACCACTCTTAAAATTAATTAAGAGCAACTATTTACATTCTCAGAAGTCCCAATCTACAGTTTCAAGTACCCAAACCTTGAAAAAAAATCTGTTCTGTGAGTGTTTTGAGTATTTTTATCCATTGTCTACAATGGAAATACTGAATAAGAGATAGGTTCATGCTACCTTTACTGCTCTGCTCTAGAAAGCAGTAACCTTTTGTTTTTAAAATTTTAATTTAACACATGTTTCATGATATAGATCTGGCTTCAGTTCAAGACCTAGTGAGGACAGAGGAACCATAATTATCCCATTTGAAGAAGGTCATGAAGTTACAGAAATGAAAAATATTTAATTTTATTTCTGATATTTGCTGGTTTCCTTTCTGTTTAAAATATTGAGCTGTAGACACTACTCGTTTTACCAGCTTTTAAATCATATTTAAAGTAGTGGAGAGTGGATTGCTTTTAATCAAAATGATTAAAAAAGCTTGATTGATTAAAACACCAATTTTAATAATGATTTAAAGCAACAAACAAGGAACCTGGATTTCAAAACAGCACTTTTTTTTTTTTTTTTTACATATGTCATCCTTCATTATTTTTTTTCAAAAGAATGGAAAAAACAATGATTACAGTTAGCTGATTACTAATAGATTAACTGAATACAACTTTTCTCACTAAAATAGTTCCTTTTAGAGAGGTAGTTTGGGAGCCATTTATCCAGATTCTTATTTTTTTCATGTTGTTTTTGTTGGGGTTTTAGTAATAGAGAATGGTAAATAGTGCATTTCTCTTTTGCTAGATAATGATTTCATTTTTACTTTTGGTTTCTGTCAAGCTCCATTAGGATGTAAATTGGAATTCAATTAAAATGATACAAACCCGGCAGTTGAAAATTGTTTATTTGCATATTGTAAATGTATGTATAGTGCTATATCTAATTGAATTTCTGGTCACTGCATCCTACAAGAATATATAACTTACAGAGCTCCTTTTCTTCCATGTAATGTTTATTCAAAGGTTAGAGAAAGAAAATATTTCTACTGTTTTTAAAAAATTACTTCTTGATATAAAATAAGACAATAATTGAATTCAAATAGTAAAATAAACTGAATTAAGAATGCATTCTTTGTATTTGCAAACAGCTTATACTTGCCCCCCCAAAATTATCTTAACTGCATATGTTTACCCAGTCATTTCCAACAGTTCAGTGATTTCTTTAAAAACTTTCACAACTATAATGGCTTGACCACAGCTTTTTTGTTTTAATAAAAGTGATTTTAATAGATAATAGTGTAAATTTTTTGTACTAAGAAAGTGTGTCCCTCAGCTCAGGTTTTCTTAATTTCACATTTAATTTTGAAAAGGTATTTTTTAAAGACATGTAAAGAAAACTGCTTTATGATTCAAAAAGTGTCAACAATTATATTCCCTGCCTTCCCCTACTGCAGAATAATTTTAGTGGGTCTTCAAAAAGAGGATTGTTTAGGATTAATATTGAAATATCTTCAGATAGGTGTTAAAACAGGTTACACAGGAACACAGGTTTTTTTATAAAATGTTTCCACATTAAATTAAAACCAAATCAAAGGTATGGTCAAAGAGAACTCACAGAGATGGGCAGGCTCAGTATCCTTACTGGTTTACATAGACAGCCCAGACTGGTAATACAGTACATGGAGTAGATAAGCAGATCTAAATTGTAAAGTCACACCATCGAAAGACTTAAGCTATTGACAGCCAGATATACTTCTTATCCATATGATCCCATTGTAATGTTCTCTTACTATCTTTAAACATTTTTACTGGAAAATATGATTATTTAATAGTTTAGTCTTAGCCCTGTGCCTTTACATAAATCTTTAGCAAATTGAAGCAGGCCATTCAGACTGTAGGTCCCTGAGTCTGAGTGTGTTTAAGCTGTATGTAGTCAAAAGGGATCAGCACAATTTAGCTTTTATCATTTTTTCCTAATATGTACCTACAGCGCAGCTGATTTATGTAAGAAAGTCTATTTTGAGAATTGTGAAACAAATAGATGGCTACCAAATCTTTGACTAATGGTATAGTTAGCAACACCAATAGGTAGCAGAGATACCAGTTGAGGCTGCTGACAGATGTTGTCCTATCTCATGTTATGGTCTTTTCTTCAGAGCCTCTGATACTTCATTTTCCCCTCTCTGTAATAGTTTACATTTTTCTCTTTCTCTTCTCCTCCCTCCTTCAAAATGTGCTAGGTAATGCAGCAGGTAATATTCAGAAGATGTAACTCTGGTCGCTCCTCTAAACATGGGCATTGAAGTTATTATATATGTTTGTTTGTTGTTTGTTGGTTCTTTAAATTATTTCTTTTATCCCAAACAGTCCACATGCTAAAGCTCACCTAAGTTATACTTTCAGTCAGATCAGTTCAGTTGCTCAAGATCATGGACAGAGATGGTCTTTCCCCTTAGATATTAGAATGAAAAAAGAGTCACTTGCAGTCTTGAATGAGCTTCACTTGAGTCTCATGGCTGATTTGGCCTTTTTTTAGAATAAATCTGACAGCACGGTATGCACTTGAATCTGGCCTAAAAGTTCTGCGTGGTGCCATGCAAAGGCACTTACCATAAGAAAGGAAAATATTGAATGTCAGGCACTGGACGATTTTCTCACTGGAGAAGTCTGCTCTTTCTATCTTCAAAGATAGTTTTAAAAAATCCTTTACCAATATGTAATGAGTAAAGACCCGGTACTCCCTGTATGTGCTTATGTTCTCACAACTTCAAAAGTATCTCTGTACCTTTGCCTGGAGTCAAATTGTCAAAGGCACAATGAATCTAAGCCTTTGTAGCCTCCTTTGGTATGGAAATGAACTCAATTTTTTCCTATATAGCATTATGTAGATTTAAGTTGTGGTTTTCTATGCATGTCATGAGGGCTAAACCCTGTTTCAGTCTTTGTTGAGAGGCTATTCACAATTGACACAAATACTATAAATATAGTTTTCTGGTAACTGTTTTACTGTTTTTAGAGGCATAATTTAATACATCTATTCAAATGTTAAGGTCCTTATTTTGCATTGATCTTTTTGTCCTATAGCTAATAGGACCTTAATTATGAATTCAGGTCTATCCATGTGACTCTGAAGTTAGCTGTGTTAGTGCATGAGCATATCTGATGCAGGATACAACTTAACATCCCAGAGAGGTGATATCACATGTATAGAATAAAGTTCAGGCTATATACATTTCATGGGTTTATAACATCAATATTGAAACTGTAATTACAACATAAATGTAGTATAATTTTCATTGGTTTTTTAAGGGATAATGTTCAAACACTTTTCCTGGAATTCTTGCTCTATCATCATTCATGATAGGATTAAAAAGTGTGAGCATTTTACAAGGAGATATCCAAAGTTAGACTCACCTCTTTAAATATTTACTGTTGATTTGTTGTTTTGGATTGGTTTTGGTTTTGTTTGTTGTTTTGATGTGGGAGTTTTTTTGGTGTGGTTTTTTTT
>VXAU01005688.1:46407-85929 GCA_013399695.1 Formicarius rufipectus
CAATCTAGAATTAAATACAAGTGGGTTTTTTTGTTGTTGTTGGTTTTGTTTTGTTTAGCTTCGTTTTCTCAGCACGAGTAGCCCTATTATCAGATGCTCAAGCAGAATTAGTCCATGTGAAATACATTTATCCTAAAATGCACATCTTACTTTACCTAAAAGCAATCTCAAATGCTCTAGAGATTATAATGTTTTACTCTGCTGCTAGTAAACTTGATGAAGTGATGAATTTCTAGATCAGTAACACCCAAAATTCTCCCAGTTTACTCTCTCTTTTCTTTCCCCTTCAAAAAATAAATGCAGTGAGGCCCTCTGTGCAGAGACACACATACATGCCTATTCCTTTAATTTATCACAAGTGAGGTATCTGTAGCTTTTGTAATACAACTCAATTATGTTTTGCCTGCAAGTTGCTATTGAACCAGAAGTGTCCAGTGATTTGTTGTTGTTTTCTTCTAGTGATTTATACAGAGCTCATGTAGGAAAGATCACAAGGGGAGCTTTGCTAGATCACCATTACACTGGAAAGAAGGACAGTTCAGAAATTATGGGGAAAACAGCTACAAATATGTGAGAATGCAATTTCAGGAAAGCTTTGCAAAGTTAGCTACAAATACTGAAGGAGTTTCAGCACACATTTAAAATGAAAATTAAATGTGATTTAAAATATGCACATGCAGATATTAGTGCATTGGGAGGGGGAATGTGGAATGTTACCAGAGTTAATGAATTACGATAACTTCAACTGTAGAGGGAAAACAATGAAGAGGCCTAGGTTTTTGTCTTAAAAACTAATTAGTGGGAAGTTCCTTTTAAGAATATGTTTGACATCATTTCATTCATTGCTCAGGATATGCTAGTGCACTTCACACTGTGAAGTGCTAAAGGCAGTTTCACTGCAGAGATATAAATGACTAAGGCAGTTTCAGAACAGTGTTTCTATCCACTCTTCAGTATGTCATGCAAAGCATAGAAAATCAGAAATAATGCCACATTTGTGAAGGCTGCCAGAACTATAAAGTGGTATTGGATCTATTTTTTTTTCCTGTGGCAGTGCCTGGAAGTCAGGACTGCATTGGACTAATCACTTTACTTCATGCAGCCAGAAACAGTCTCTATGCTAGAATCTTAAAGTATTTAAACTTTTAAAGATTCATTGATTTCCTTAATATTTGAGAGAATAAAGTCTTTTTGGAAATAATTTTAATCATCGATTTTCTGATGAGGTGAATACTAAATTATGCAGCTGTCCAAAAGCACCCTCACTAAGTTAGCAGACGACATCAAGTTGGATGAGAGTGTTGAACTGCGGGAGGATAGGAAGGCTCTGCAGAAGGATCTAAATAAACTAAAGGTTCTGAGAGATAGTAGATGGGTCAAGGCCAGTGGAATGAGGTTCAAGAAGACCAAAGATCATGTCCTACACTTCAGCCACAGTAACCCTATGCAATGCATCAGGCTGGGGGAAGAGTGGCTGGAAAGTGACCCAGAAGAAAAGTACTGAGGGCTGCTGGTTGACAGCAACTGAACATGAGCCAGTAGCATGCCCAGGTGTCCAAGAGGGCCAATGGCATCCTGGCTTATATAAGAAATAGTGTGGACTAGGAAAATGATTGTCATTCTGTACTTGGCACTGGTGAGGCTGAACCTCAAGTTCTGTGTTCAGTTCTGGGTACCACATGTCAAGAAGTGAGGTGCTGGGGTGAGCCCAGAGAAGGGTAACAAAGCCAGTCTAGAGATTACACCCTGTGAGGAACAGCTGAGAAAATGGGGTTGTTTAACCTGGATAAAAGAAAACTCAGAAGGTACATTATCACTCTGTATGCCTATGTGAAAGGAGGTTGTAGGCAACTAGCAACAGGACAAGACGACATAGCCTCAATTTTCTCCAGGCTGGATGTCAGAAGGAATTCCTTCATGGAAAGGCTAGCTAAACATTGGAAAAGACTGCCTAGAGAGCTGGTGGGATCACCATCTCTAATGTTGAAGAAACAACTGGACATGACACTTAATGCCATGGTCTAGTTTGCAAGGTGATGATTAGTCAAAGGTTGGATTTGATGATCTCAAAGGTCTTTTCCAACCAAAATGACTTTGTGATTCTGTGATTAAATTATTGAGAATATTTTTAGTGCTCACCCATGCTTTTTTGATATATAAACCACGGTTTATATTTTCCACTTGATGACTGGGTTTTTGTTTTTTTTTTACAAGAGTGACCCAAGGAAAATGAAAAGCAAATACTACACTCCTCACTCTGCTGGAGATGTTCACAGCTGCTGGGCTTCAGGACCTACGAGATTCCTCACTACTCCTTGCCAGAGCTATTTGCAGTGAGATGCCTCTCCTCCCAGGGCTGGAAAGCTATGGTGGTCCCAGGTGCAAGGAAGAGGGCAGCTGAGCCCATGTTCCCCATAGGCACACATCATTCCAACCCAGTTTCATGCCACACTTTCCCTGCCTTTGATTTTCCCACTAACCATCCCATCTGTTAAATTCTTAGGTCTGCTGCCTCAAATCATTGCTACTTCAAGTGGAAGAGACAGCAACGGTATTTCTTTGTTCTTGTACTCACAGTACTTTTGAGTTTATTCTCAAGAATCAGAAATATTCATGTTTTGAAATAATTTTTCAGTGTAGAAGAAATTTGTCTTAGATATTGCAAACTTTATGTAAAATTTCAACTAACCCTGTCCATTTTTCCCTCAATGGTAATGAGCCACATTGAGACGTGAATGCAACGTAATGCTTATTTGCAAACATCATGAAGTTGCAACCATTGATTCATTGTATCTGCAGCCTCTGCCACTTTCCCCTCCATTCATCAAGCTGTTTATGTATTCTTGGAATTTCTCAAATGTGAACACATTTTTAACTTCCAGATGCTCCTTTTCCAGAAAATGTCGAGGTAGACAGATATGAATTATATCTTCTCTTGAAAATAGATGTACATTGGTTGCATTGGAACAATTCCAGAGTCAGTGCTGTCCCACTGGAGGAAGCAGCTGTTTTTCAAGTGAAACAATTTAACTAGGAACAAAACCCCACACCTTATAATTCTGCTATGTGTCTGTTTTCTATTCCAGAAATTTAATTTTCAGGCAATTTCACACCTCCCTGTTTTTCTATGTTTATGTAAACAAACAAGAAGAGACATCTTTCCTCTTGTCCCATACAATGGCAGCAAAAAATTATGCAGAAGTCTGAATTCCTGGTCTTGTGGGCACACAGGACATAGAAAGTAGTTATGATTAACATTAGGTCCTTGTGTTAAGAATTAGAAAGGAGTAGTAGAAAAAAACTTATCTTATTAAGTCCTTTAAAAAGTCTCTGGATCTTCTTCCTACCCTACACTATGTGTTTTCTCAGATACCTAGTGAACAGATTGTAGTTCACTACGGAATATGGAAATCAATCTCCAACCTGAAAAACACCCACTCGACCAACCAAAAACAAACAAACAAACAAACAAAAAACAAAACCAAAACCATAAAACAAAACACTAACAGGATTTTTTTATTTCCTACACGAATAGTATCAAGGCAAATTGAATATGTGAGGTTCGTTAAAAATATGGAGTATTTACAAAAGCCTGAGTAGTCCTGGTTATACAGTGTTCCTCATCTCAGTTCTCATCTTTGAATGTAAGCAATACCAAAGCTATGTACTCTTTTAGAGTGAGCTTTACTTAAGTACTTAAATCAAACACAAGCTGCAACATTAATGCACTTTGAAACAGAATATTCTGTGTATTCTGCAGACAAGAAATAAAGGTGTTAAAATCTTCAGGCTTATTGTACTTCATGAAGAACTGCACCATGTCTTAATGTCTAGGTTGTGGAATCATACTGTACACTTCAGAAATATCAGTGTATTTTTGAATGTATATTTTAATATACATTATTAAATGTATAGTTGTGTCAATAACTTCCTCACTAGAACAACCTTTTTTTCAGTTGACTCTAAGGAATATACAAGTGAAAACCACTTTCTCATAGATTCACTTAAGTTAGCAGGAATGAAAACTCAGTTAAAACGTTGATGCTTTAACAGGATACATTCTCCATACTTCTCTTGAAAATATAATTGAAAGTTTTTCTCTATCCCAGTTCTCTTTTTATTCCTCTTTTTGTGTTTATTATAAATCCTTCAATATTTATGGACTTATTGAATATGTCCAGTTAATACTTTTGAAATAATTATAGTTTCTATTGTTGCTAACAAAATCCTTGTCTTTAAGGTTTTATTGAGAATAATTTCAGGTTGTGTAATTATTTAAGTCTTCAAAAGATAGGTGCACTTACTTAGATCTTTAATAAAAGTTGCTTTTCCTAAAATTTCCTAAATCTCTGAATTTAGTTTTAGAAAAGTTTCACATGTTTTTAACCACAGTCAAGACTTGATATTTATGTTTACTTTGAATCTTTCAATTTCTGTTATGCCTTTTGTTCTTTTAATTGGAAGAATCAAAAATTCCTGCTACATTAACTATAGAAATATTGCCTCTTATTCTCACAGTGATTGAAGAGCACATTTTCTATCATTTTGAATAAAACTAGAACTGTAGCAGTGTCTCATCAACTGAAAAAGAAGACTACATATTTTATCTGAAAGAAATCATATTTTTAGTTCTTATTATTATTCAGTACCTTGGATATTTACTTTTGATTGCAGAAATATAACTTTTGTTTTGAGTTTTCAACTTGCTTAGATGTCAGGGCAATGAAATGGGAAGATAAGAGAGTCATAAATTATTTTATACTCACTGATTTTATAACCAAAATTTCAAGAACACTTTTTTTTTTGGAAATAGATATGAAAAATGTGAACTTTCCAACATATGGACTATTAATTTTCTGCTGATCTCTTGTACAAATACCATTTTCATGGTTTCTGTGCTTCTGAAGGCATCATCAGAATTTATTCTCTATAGAAGTTGCCTGTCAAAATTTCCATTACATGAATCTGCAAGTGCTTCAGCACTCTAATTCTCTTCAATCTATACTTCTTTCTGCAAAGAACTAGCTCCTGACTAAAGGTAATGTGAATTGAAGTATCAACTGGGACAGAAATACACTGCCCATGACACAAATCCTGACAATATTTTTCCGTAACAAGCAGATCTTATGCTTTCTCATACTTGCAGAGTTGTCAACGTTGTCAGTACTTGGTCATGGGAATGGTGACTTTAACAAGCCCCTGATGTCTAATGGTATTCTATGTCCATTTGTGTACTGGTTTGTTAGGGAATAGCATCCCCTGAGGAATGAATACCCAAGGAACTCTGTCAGATTGCAGTCCACCAGATTTGAACATTCTGGAAACGTAGGGAAGGCAATCTACCCTATGCTTGCCTATCTGGTGTCAAGGAAAATGTTCCAGTTCTGTCTAATAGCACATATCTCATGAATGTCCCTTAAAAGCTAATACTGCTCCTGCCTCAATCAGCAAGATGAGTAGAAATGAACTGTTGATCTGGACTGTTGATGAGGTTCAGCTGTATATAAGACTGGTGTCTTATTTAAGGCTTGTCTCAGACAACCCTTTTATCACAGTTCCTAGTGATGCAAGAACCCTAAAGACATTTTAGATTTCTCCACTTACCTGCCAGAACTACTCTGCCTGAGCAGGTCCTGGAGAATGGACAGGATGCTGCACAGTATGTAGGTAGAGATCTTTAAGAGCATCATCTTATATAGTTTATTTCACACTTCCTATATGGCAATGGCCCTAAGGTTTAAATAAAGCACTACCTTAAAACGAACAAACAAACAACAAAAACAAACACCTCCCCAAACAAACAAAACAAACAGACAAAAAACACAAAACAAAACAAAACAAAACAAAACAAAAAAGCAGACCAAACCAAACCAAACAAAAAAACAAAACAAAACAAAAAAAACACCCCAAAACCTCCCCCAAAAAACCCCCCACAAACAAGCAAGAAAACAGGAAAAATAACAAGCATAGTACTATGTCTTATGGCCTTTTTCTATTTCATATTGTGAATGATATTATTATTCGTTCAGTTGTATTAGATACATTTGGTGTCTATTCTTGTCTTCTAACATAAGAGTTTGAGAGTATTCTGAATGTATTGTAGTTCTGGGGGGATGAATTGTGTTAGTGAATGAAAGACTATCAGTTGTACGAACTTAAAAACATAGTAAATGTAAACTGTAAGGCTGAAATATTGACTATAAAGTAAATGTTCATTTTCTATAAATGTGAAAGTATGCATTTTTTATGTATTAGCACTTATATAATTAGAGTTGAAGCTGTACTCTATTGATATAATAGAAAAGGAAATTAATAAAGAAAGGGTAGATGATGAATGTGGCTTTGGCCATAATACAAGAGCCAGCAAAATCTTGCAAACACGTAGGCAGAATAGCTAAGTATATCTCAAACGCTTTATTAAAAATTTAGAAAGTACCATCAGTTTCTACATCTGCAGAGGACATCTCTATGTCTTTTCATTATATTGGTAAAGTTATGACTTGAGACTGCTGTATTAATACTAAAGAAATACCAGTTAACTTCTTGAAAGTTTCTCGAAATGAGACAGTAACAATAACTTTGGTATTCTTAAAATCCAAGAAGGAAATGTTCGAGAAACTTTATGTTTATACTGGATATATATAAATGGCTTAAAAAGATGGCTACATCTTCAAAGCCTACACTCATGGGAAGCCTTTGACATGTTTTACATAAACACTACAGAATGTAGAGAAGCAGTGAACCAAAAGTTAGAAAAGGAGACCCAGGTTCAGCTCTGTCTCCTGTGAGTCTTCTGGTGTAGTCTTCTCTCTTCCTATGGCTGCTCCATTGCTTCTTTTCTTCAGAATGAATATAATATGACTTTTCATCACAGTGTGAACAGGAGGGATGATAAATGTTAGAAAGTGAGTGGCATATAAATCCAGATTTGAAGATCTATAAAAATAAGCAGACTATGTGAAGATTTAATAAATAGGAAAACATTGTGTTTACATGGACATGTTTGAGCACCATTGGAAGATTTGTGAATATAGGATAGGTAGTTTGAAAAGCACTATCAGGCTAAAAAAATTGTTCTTTCAGCTATCATCTCTATTTCATTGATGTAGAACAAATGGGTTTTTCTGTTGGATGGAAAAGAGTGGGATGGAATCAGGATAAATATGCATAGATATCCTTCTCATGTTTGAACTTCGGGCATAGGTATGCAACTTTGTTCTTCTATTTTCCAGTCAGAGAGTGGAGAACAACAGAACTAACATAGGGGCAAGATGCCAAGAGCAGTATAGAGGTCCTGCAAGTGTCTGATGTTCATGCAAGACACTCAAGCTGAGTGGAAACTTTGCAGCACCTGCTATTACTGTGGGATAGGAATACTGGAGCTCCTACTATATGGATCAGCTCTACAGAGAATGTGGGGAGGTGTCACAGCTTGTAAAAGTTAGCTGAATGGTTTTGTGATGACTTTGTGCATGTTTAGAGCAGATGCTAAAGATTAGTTGATTTAGAATGCATGGGAGGAAATAAGGAAACTAGCATTCCAACCAGGTCAAAATTTTTCCCTGATGTAGCTCACTTTCTGTTCCAGTTAGCAATAACAACTTGGAGGAGCCATCTCAAGATGGCAGGGTTTTTTTGGTTTGGTATGTTTGTTTTTGTTTGTTTGTTTGTTTTTGTTTTTGCTGTTGTTTTTGTTTGGTTGGTTGGATGGTTGGTTGGTTGTTTTTTTCTTAATTTGGAATAAAAGCTCAAACTGTACTGAGGCAAGACTTTAACATTATGAAAGCTTTTTGGACTGATCCTGTAACTAAAAAAAAAAAAAAAAAGTGGAAATAATTTCTTCTGCTCTAAGATATGCCACTGAATTTTGAGGACTGCTTTGCTGAAGTCTGCTTACATGTTAATTAGTCTTCTGTGACCAAATAAGATGGAATCCTATGTCTAATGTTATAACACAGACATGAGAACTGAAAGGCAATGAACCTCAGAAATAGTCACATTCCAAAAATGTAAGCAAATAGATTCCCCATCCATACACAGGACAGAGAGTTGTCCCGAAAGAGCAACTCAGAGATGTTTCATTACTTTTGTTCCATTTTGACATTAATTAGAAAAATGCAATGAGTCAATTAAAATTAATGATAAATTTACAACATTCTATGCGGATGAAGAGTCTAGAGCACAAGAAACTTATGAGGAGCAGGTTATTTAGCCTGGAGAAAAGGAATCTTAGGGAGGACCTTATTACTCTCTGCAGATATCTGAAAGGAGTTTGTAGTGAGGTGGACGTCACTCTCTTCTCCCTGGTAACAAGAAATGGGCAAGAGGAAATGGCCTCAAGCTGTGCCAAGGGAGATTTAGGTTGGATATCAGGAGAAAATTACTGCATGGAAAGGGTTGTCAAGCACTGGAACAGAGCGCCCGGGGAATGGTGGAGTTACTCTGCACATCTTTAAAAGACATGTAGATGTGGCACGTAAGGACATGGTGTAATGATGGCTTTGGCAGTGTTAACAGTTAGACTTGGGAATCTTAGCAGTCTTTTCCAACTTAAGCGATTTTATCATTCTATGCTCTGCCCAAAAACATGTAGTTTGAATTTGTTTTCTAGAATTCAGAATCTTATATTGTTAAGATAATTTCACAAATATGTCTCTCATTAGACAATATTTTTATTTCATGTATATTGTAAATACATAAGCTTGTAATTAAAGGCTTCTTTGTTTTGCTTTATGTGTTTAGAATCTTAATGTGAGCAGGATAAATAAATATTTTAGACATATTTTATATAGGTAGGTTTTAAAATAAATATTCTGGTTTTGTAATCTCTGTCACTGAATATGTTTAAAGGACTACTAGCCCACAAGTAAAATTTCCATGTGACTAATTTTCAAAATTAAGGTGTCACTTCTCTGAGTCACTTAACAATTAAACCATGGATCAAAGTTCTTTTTCCTTTTCTGAGGCTGAAATCCTACACTAAAATTATTCTCCCAAGGTATTATATCTTTTAAATGGATAAATATTTACATTTTCAAAGAGGTAAGGAAAAAACCCAATTTTTTATTTTATAATTCAGGAAATTTATACTGAAAAAATAAATATATTCACAACATTAGGATTTTTTTCTGTGCTACCATTGGTAGTTTTGTGCTTAGTGAAAAGATTTGCTTTAGAATTTTTAATTGGTTTATATGAAAACCATTAATCCAGAATGTTTTGGCATATATACTTGAAAAAAACATTAATTTGGAATTTAGATCTACTCTGTCAGATGGAAAAATAATTTAACATCTTTTGTAAGAATCAGAAAAACCCCAAGCTATATTAATCAGTTGATAATTCTGCCAATTCTTTCTCCATGAATCACAAAAGTTATATAATGTCATTATCATACATCAGAAAGGACTAACAAAGAAAATATTCTGCCATACACAACATTACTGTAGTATACACAAAAAGAGTACTTACTTTAATAACCTTGCACTTCTTGGTATCTTCATGCATATTATGCAAGGCTAGCATACAACTTAGGTGACATTTCAGGTTAGAGTCCACGTAGAAATTCAAACCACTCATAATTTGTAAATAAAGCAAATAGCCTTTTTAATAGCACATAAAGTGTTCCAGGAGGATTTGGATGATACTCTGACATCATGGTCATACACACCTGGTGTGATTCTTGAGTGTACCTCTGTGCAGGGCTAAGGGTTGGACTCCATGTTCCTTGTGGGTTCCTTCCAACTCAGCATATTCTGTGATTCTGTTCCTTTTCACACATTCAGTTTTGCAATAAAAAGTCGTAGTAGACATCCAGAAACTGAATACGGATTTCATAGTTAGTTTCTTCAGGCAAGTAGTAGTGGAGAGTTACATATTTGTGCATATAGTTTAATCCAGACTTGCCCGTAATTTCAAATTTTATTTCATATATCACATGAATATCTCACTTTCTAGTAAGAAATATTTCTAGGAATTATTATAGAGAAGGGGTCAGTTTCTGGAGCTAAATAATGTACCCAGATAACCACTCCTCAGCATTTATCACTAGGATAAATTAGAGACCTGAATCTCACATCTGTGTGATCAGTTGAAGTCTTTATTATTATGTGCCACTTACTCTGTAGAGATCTGAAGAGGTGTGATAGGAAGACTTAAATCATAGGTAAATCTCTAGGTGAAGACGTTTTGGGACCTGATATCCAGGTCAGAGAAGCAGGAGCCCCAAAACCAATCTTTAGGCTTGTCATCACGTTGCTAAGCAGCTGTATTGTGTTTGTTTGTTTGGAATGTAGTAGTGTGATATTAGAATTTCTTCAGACTTCTGTATGGGCACAAGACAGATTCACTAATAGTCTTATTTGTTGTTAATTTATTTGTGGGTAAAAGTCAAGTACTGCTAACAGTTTCTAAAACCTGGTCATGACCTTGTTCTGTAGACAAGTGTTGATTGATTTGGGCTGTCAGGAGGAAGGATGCAGAGAATGGATATGATTACTGAAGTAATTTTTTTTGTTTGTTTGTGGTTTTGTTTGTTTGTTTGTTTTCCCTCAGTTAACCTTCAAAGAATCCTAAATCTTCTTTCTTTTCCTTCCTTTCAGTGTGTGTATGAGGTGTCATAAAAATATTTGCAGAAGGAAAAAATAGAAAAGAAAGCAAGATACCTAGGATTCCGTACCTCTACATGAATACTATATTGTGATCTTTTCTCCTCAAATTTAAACTGGCAAGTTTTTCATGCTTTGCAAAACATGACCAGGGTATAATCCTGAATAAAATGGATTAAGATGTGGCTAAATTATGGTAGCTGGTTCAGAAATGAGTGTAAGGGATGGTGCACTGACTTTTTCTTATTCCGACAAAGATTTTGCTATTAAATTGGGTCTCAATAGTCTCAAAAAATATCCCATTTTTCTCCAGATTGCTTAATTTTAATATGAAATAAAGTTTTCTTCTAAGATGAGATCATCTTGCATAAACTTCTGGTAATGAAACGTTTGTAAGTTAGTGTAAAGATTTCTCAGCTCTTGAGAATTTCAGAATACATGTTAGATGACAGGTGTGTTGTGAATATGAACCCTTAACAAAGATCAACTGTTCTCACTGTGACAGCATATTCCATGAGTCTCAGCTGCCCATAGAGATCATGTCTATTTCCAAATAAAGATCAGACATGAATGACATTATTAATTTAGTCTATCAAGGTTAAACTTCATCATCAAGTTACAATTTTTGGAATTATTGTAAGAAGAAAATGATGAAACATACCATTAACTTTTACCTAAATATCAAATTCTATTCTTTCTTCTCAGTTTAAGAGTCCTCCCATGTCCTGATATCACAAGGATAGTTTCCAAAGGATCCTTTCAGACCAAAAAAAAAAGAGAGGAAAGAAAAAAAATGAAACCAAAACAAACAAAAAAACCCAATGTAAAACCTTCAGAGGAACTATTTCAATGAAGTCTGAACTACTTCCTAGAATTCTTTTCCTAAGGGAACACATGCTGAAAACAAAACATATATCAGAAACCATTTTGGGCTTATATTTTGATAGAATCATAATTACCATTTTGGACTTATATTTTGATAGAATCATAATTTAAAAGCAAATTTCAGAAAACTTGTGTGTTTTCTGTGATCAGTGATATAGATGGCCAACTTGCCACAAGCACTTATTTTAGTTTTTCTCTTCTGTCAGATGAGGAATTTTGTCTCCAGTTTTTAGCAAAGTCTTTTTTACATATCTATATATACATTTACAGTGTAACTCAGTATTGCAATTTCTGTTGTTTGCTAAAAATACCTTTGTCTTCTGTCTCTGGTAAGACATCTGCAACCACGTTTCTGTAATGTGACTTATGAGTATATAGAAACTATGCATGTGATGATCTCCACATTTGAGTGCTGCAGTGATTGGATAGCTCCATATGGAAAATTTGGCAGACTTGCAGTGAGTGACACTGTTGGCACCTTAACTTGCATAAAGTATATTGAATTATTGCCAAAACTACTTTTGTTTTCAGTGTCTGCAGCGTTCAGTCCACTAAGACATATAAAGTTGGTCTTACCTTCACTGTTAGGTTAGATATAAATGAATAAATGAAATCGAGGAAATGGTCTTATTAATCATTCCTTGATACACTTATCTGAGAGAAAATAATATTTCCACCACAGGAAGCATAGGTCTGGAATTGTCTTTACTGAGTTTCTTTATACTGGTACACTTGTCCAGAGTCAAGATAGGTGTTTGTAGCCTACTATTTATTCTAGCGACTTTCAGTATTTATTATGACTATCATTGTTTTACAGACAGGAAGAGGGTTCTTTTTCCACACACAAAAAACAAACAAAAAAACCCCACAAAACCCCCCCCCCACCAAACAAACAAAAAAACAAAGTGTTTTTCTCTAATCCTTTCTGAATGTTTCAAGGATGTGTAGAGTTGCATTTCCAAAAACTAATAACAAGGGGAATGCATACACTGCTTTTGCTTCAGAAGTTTTCCTGCTATTTAGAGATAAATGGCAATCATTTTCCTTCAACCTTCATTTTGACATTTTAAAAGATAAGATGTACCTCTCAGCTCATATCAGCTCAGGAGTGTGTCTAAATATCCCTTTGGCATCTCCTTCCAAAATGTCAGATTTCTAAGATGAATGGGAAGGTAAAGCTTTTTACTGTTTTAGAGCACCAATTTATTTCCAAAGAAAGCAAGGTATTTCTACATATAAATAAAAATTTTGGATCTGGAAACAAACAAATAAGGGATTTTTCAGGATGCTAATAGTTTAGGATTGACTGTTCAGAATTCAGTTACATTCTTATCACATCTGCATATTGAGAAGCTGGAAATTAAACATTTGATTTTTTAACAAATCTCAATGTTGTTAAAAGACAATGTAGAAAACGTATCAAACAGAAGAGTTATTTCAAAGAGAAAATTTTAAATGTCTAACTTTCAGGTCATGAAAAGGCAAAATCTGTTGCCTTTTGGAAAGGAAGCAGCTCAGCATTCCTTTGCCATACTAGTTTAAACTGCAGTAAAAATATTTCTCTCATTCTTATCAACTGTATTCACTACAAGCTTTGATTTTATAAAATAATTTATTCTATTTTGATTATTTTTCACCCTTATGGTCTGTTAAGTTCTCAAGAAACTACTGCACAAAATGATATAGTTGTAAAATTTCCCAATAAAACCTGCCATCTTTAAAACCTGATCCTTAGGACTTCCCTTACTTTTTTTCCAAAGTTATTTCAGGTATGAATTATTGCAGGGAGGTTCACAATACAATCAGTCATATAAGACTAACAAGGATCTTTTTAATCCTTTCCATGTCTGAGGTACTCAAATAATCAGAATCACATAAAAGCTCATTGAGATATATGCACAAACAAAGCAGTCTCATAGAATAGAATGTTAAAGGTCATGTTAACATAATGTTCTTTATAAGCTATTTTGGACTGAAGTAAAGACATATTTACACTTCCTTGCTAAAGTATGGGACAAGTTTTCTTTTGCTTAAACTGAATTGTTGGCCAATGCTCTACTAGAATATGAAACTCAAATATGTAAGGAAATATAAAAATTCAGCTTCAAATCTTTGAAGTTCAACTTTCCAAGTGATTTAGGACTCATCTTGTATGAATTTTCAATGGTATGTGGGCTCCTAAATTGTGCTGACCTAACTGGGCCCTCAGAAGTCAAAGCTTAAAAGTATGTGAGCTGAGAGGGAATAAACTTACTTTACTGCTGATTGTATTTTAAAGCACAGTGTAATTTGGGTCTGGCTGAAACTGATTTCCACAACCCCTCCTTGAAGTTCTCAGATTGTTTCAAGACATCTGTACAAAGAGGTAGAGTTCCTCTTCTACATATGTAATTTATCTAATACTAAAGCTCATGCCTTGGCCTATTCTAGAATAAGTAATAGCAAGTATTAGTATTTTTTTAACAGGACCCAATGATTCATTCCTCAAAAAGCAGAGGTTTTCTTTTCTGCAGGGGAAATCTGATTGAAGCAAATAGACCTTTTCATGGTTATATACACTGTGTAAGCTTGGTTTGGATCACCTCCAAACACAGCTGTGAGCTGGTTAGCTCTTCCAGCCCCTCTTCTGAAACAGGAAAAAAGGTAGCAAACAGGAAAATGTAGTAAAGGAATATATATATATATATATATATATATTTACAGATCATCACCATCATCATGGCTAGACTTCGCGAATGAAGATTTGGGAGGGTTTTACCCACACTTGCTGCAAGCGCGCTGATGCCTGATAGGGCCAATGCGAGATAGGCAAGTCCGGTTGCAAAAGGCACAGCAGAAATTTACAGATATTTCATGTATATACAACTAAACACTATGTACATATGCACAAGGATTCTAAACAATCCCAAAAGGAAAAAAGGGGAAAGGAGAAGGGGGAAAACGACCAAAAGGGTAAAATCAAAAGAGACCCACACAGTCGAATACAAGGAATTAGCTCAGTAGAACAACTAACACAATAAGATCCCACCAACTTCCCTTAGAAGAAGTGAGTGCCTTCCCTCCTCTGCCGACACAGACAGCTGCCCTCAGCCAGGCCTTTGCTCAGAGAGATAAGCCGAGGCTCAAACACTGAGAGCTGCCGTCTCTGTGCTCACTCAACAAGGGAGAGAAGATAAAAAAGAAGAGGAACTTCCCTCTCTGTCTGTTATACACCTGATTATGTAAGGCAATGGGATGGAATACTTCCCCCAGTTTCTAGGGAAGGCCTACATATACTTATTCCTTTTTAAAATCTTCTAAAGACTGTTTTTCTTCTAAATTACACTGGTTTCTAGAGCAAATTGAATTGCCCAGCTGTAGAAGACTTTCATCCCTACTAGCCCATTCCATTCTCTGAGCTTTTCTAGACAGACTATCCTTAATTACCACTGCTTGACTCTCCTTGATCAGAAAGAAGGTGAAGTCCAGGTTGCCCTCAGGGAGTTTTAACTCCTCTTGAACAGCAAAGATCCAAATCCATCATTTGAATCTGCATGGCAAGGAGTTAACCATATATGTCAACTTAGTGCATGAAGTATAACCAATCTTTTATACACAAAGAAGTATTTTCAAAGCAATCTTTGTAGCTGTCCTCAGGAAAGAAAATCACATGCATGCATCCAAATAATTTTAGACAGATGAAAATGAAGGATTTGAAATTATTTTGACTTGGTATTTTTGTAGTATGATGAAAAACTGTTGAGCTTCAACAGATTAATTATTTCAAAAAGTAATTTATGCTAGGTATACAATGCAGTATATAAGAACATGCAAAATATAGTAAGAAACTTATTTAGAAACATTGGAGCTTCGTTCCTGAGTTTTCCATAATTCTTCTGTTTAGAGTCATGAGCACTTCACAACAGGTTTTGAAAAATTGCTCTGTGTGGAAAAAAATCCTCCCTTACATTTTATGTTTCTTCTTTTATTATGAAGGATATATAGAAAAAAAATCATAGATCTGTTTCTTAAAAGTTTATTTCCTCTAGATGCTCCCTTCCATTAATGATCATCATAATCCTCACAATATATTGACAAGGAAATTATTGTAATATAATAAGGAAAGCATTATTACTGCATTATATTTTTGTCAGCAACTACTTGTTGAGGAAAAAATGTTGAGACGTTAAATGCTTAGCCCCTCCTCTGCCAGGATACTTGCTCAGCATTCAGAGGTATGAAATGAGGAAAACTCCCAAGATACATATTGTAGCTTCATATTCAAAAGTCCTTTTTCCTTTCATACAATTGTCCAGTCCCTATTGCATTCTAGCTGTACATCACTGGAAAACAATTTTCTGATCATAGAGCTATGGAGGTTCTCTAATTAGTTAGACTATTTTCTTCGGGGATTTTTTACTTTCTTTCCACATAGCACATGGTAGTGTACTGTATCGGTTTGCATGGAAGAATTTTGGTAGGGGAGGAGTGACTTCTGTGAGAAGTTGCCAAAAACTTTCCCCATGTCCAACGAAGCCAATGCCAGCTGGCTCCAAGACAGGCCTGCCACTGGCCAAGGACGATTCCATCATTATAATGGTAGCACCTCTGGGATAACAGAGTTAAGGAGGAGGGAAAAAAAAAACAACTGCAGCTTCAACCTGAGTGAGAATAAGTGAGAGGAACAGTTCTGCAGACCCCAAGATCAGTGAAGAAGGAGAAGGTGTTTCAAGAACCTGCAGCTCCCGGTATACCCCATAGTGAAGCAGGCTGTTTCCCTGCAACCATACAGGGGAGCAGACCCGAGCTCCTGGCCAACTCCACATCAGAGCAGGTGTGTGCCTATAGGAGGCTGTGCCCCCATTGGAAACAGATGCTGGAGCACCATGACAGAACTTGTGATCCCATAGGGAACTCATGCTGGAGCAGTCTGTGCCTGAAGGACTGCATCCCGTGGAAGGGATCCACACTAGAGCAGTTTGTGAAGAACTGCAGCCCATGGGGAGGCTGCAGTTTACAGAAGCTCATGGAGTACTGCCTCCTGTGGGAAATATTTCATGCTGGAGCAGGGAAAAAGTGTGAGAAGTTCTCCCTCTGAGGAGAAATGAGTGACAGAGACAACATGTAATGAACTGACTGACCACCACCCCATTCCTTGTCTCCCTGTGATGCTGCAGGGAGAAGGCAAAGAAAATTGGGAATTAAGGGAAGGGTGGGAAGAGGTGTTTTTAAGATTTAGATTTTATTTCTCATTGCCTATTCTGATTGATTAAACTTATTTCCTTAAGCCGAGTCTGTTCTGCCCATGATGGTAATGGCTGACTGATTCCTCCCTGTCTTTATCTTGACCCATGAGCCTTTCATTACATTGTCCAGGGAACAAGGTTGCCCTTGTTACAGAGGATAAAGCCTAATATAGTGGCTTTGGTGAGCACCTAGCATCCATCCAGGGTAAATCCACCACAGTATCCTAAAAAGTCATAATTAGCACAATCCCAAAGTATGTATTACATGTTACAATACAGCATTAATGACTTCTAGTTTTCATCTCATAGTACGATGTAGTAGTAGTAGTGCTGCTATTAGTATTTTTTACTGATACTGTATGAAGGACATAGTTTCTTTGAACTAGATAATGAAATGGCTTGATACAATGTATATTTAATTCTACAAACTTCTTATTGAAATTGATGAAATGAATAGATTGGTGCATGTAAGTTCTTGAAGAATGAATAGAAAGATTAATGCAATTTACTTCTTTAAATTAACAGATGCTCCCTATTGATCAAAAATAAAATCATTACAGTTATAATAACAGAAAAGGAAATTAAAAAAGTACACAGCACTATATGTAATTATAAGTGCCTTTTCTGAATCCAGTCATTCAACTAATTTTCATTCACCATCCTCTCTATATTCCATAATCTCTATTCTATTTCTTTTGTCATGTAGAAGTGGTTGCTGCATAATCTCCAACCTTATTTTCCACATTTCATAGAGAATATTACATTTTTATAACTATCAGTCACCAATAAATCTGCATATGTTCCCTTTGCATACACTCCCAGTCCCAGCTTTCTAAACTTGCAAATAGTTACCTTAAATTCTGAGACATTTGCCAATATACATGATATGTGTTGAGGGGTTTCTCTCTTTGCACTTTAATTACAAAAACAGTGGAGTAACCCTTCAGTACATTGTGTAGGGAATTTTAAAGTGTGTAAATTCTAGTATCAGTTATGAAACTCCTTTTATGTATCATTTTCGTTAGTTGAGTTGCATTCATTCTTTCATATGTATGGGGTTATAATATCATTGAAAAGAGAAGAAATTACTGGATGTCAGCTCAGGAAAAGACTTATTCTTCATCTCCAAATAAATTAGTTTTTCTTAAAATTGTCATATTTCTGCTCAAAAGCTTGCAGAAGCTTCTCCACACTCAGAAGACCCACACTAGGTGCCTGTTACTCAATTCTAGGCTGAACTGTAGATCCTTGCCCTACTCACAGAGTCTGTTGCAGATAATTGTGACAGAGAGGAGTTTTCAAAGAGAAACTGAATTTGCCTACTTAAGTTCTCTTTCCCTGTTCCCATCTGCTTCTCTGTCAGTGTTAGAAAGAGTCCTGACTGTAAATTTCCGTGTATGTCCAATAGAAATCATGATCCATGTTAGTGGATCCAGCAAAGTTTCTAATCTATGGAAGTTTACCAGGGCTACAGATCCTCTATAGTAAATGGTTTTATATCCATCATAGTTACTTTAGCAGTATTTGGAGGATACTAAAAGATTTTGACCAGCTGAACTCCTCTTGCTCTTAATTCTCTGAAATGTTCTGCGTTCTCTTGCTCATTCTCTAGTATCTGCATCTTTGGCCTCTGGTATTGGCCAGGTAAGGTGGCAGAGGCTCTCTGTTCAGTTGTCCACAGTGGGTCATGAGGGTCTCTCTTCTCTCTGCTCAGCATTTTGTTTTCACGTAAATTTATAAAGGAGACCAAAAGAATGACAAAATTCATTAAACTGCTTCAAGAAAAAAAAACATTATTACTATTATTTTATTGTAAACTACTAATTATTATGCACAGCAGAAATTTTGTCTTTTCTTTTCTGCTTGTTTAAGCCAAAGGAGAAGAAACAATAGGAGAGAAATTGAAGCAGGAGGATGTCATAATCAGGTATAAGTATCACCTGAACACCAGGTGTAGGTGTAATCTTTTCTTTTGGTAGAAGTCATTTTCCCTGCATGGTGAAAGAGTGACTATAGTGGTACCTGCAGGTCTGTGGACTCACTAAGGGTGATTTGCTGAGCTTGAAAAAATGCAGTCGATTATCATATATCCATTGCCCAGTTCTTTACTGAAGGATTCTGATCCCTTGTCCTCTTCTCCCTGCAGTACCCTTCTGTCTAAGTTTAGAGAGCTTAGAAAAATTTATAGTTAAAACAGAGGGACAAATCTCCTTCAATTTCAAAACAAATTTTAATTAAGATATGATAAATGGAAGGATAACAGTTCCTAGCTATAATTTATATATATCTATATATTTAAGATAAACAAAAACAACCAGAACTAACCAAGTAAAATAGAAGAAAAAACCTGAGCAAAATNAGAGTTCCCTAGGCCCAAAAATCCTCTGCTTATATTCACCTAGGCTCCGCCCAGTCCTTCCCCCAGGGTGGAGACTTAAACAATGGGTGATTTACTCTGTGAGATAAACAATGACCTATTTTTGATACCCCTGATGGGCCATTAGCAGACATGACCCCTCAGGTGGGTGTGGAGGCAGAAGAATTTCCTTATCTCACAGAAGTTCCAAAACACCCAGCCTGCAGCCTGAGGGGTGTGCTGTCCCTTAGACAATAGCTGCTAATGTGCCATTGTGAGCAGTTCATGGGAAAAAATGGCATAGAGGCTTTAGAATACACACCCACACAGTGACAAACTGACCCTGGATACTAAAAACCAAGACACCTTCTTACTGTAGGCTGGGACTCCTGCCTGCATTATCCCAACAGTGGTGGACTGATAAGGTCACCAGGCTAAAACCTAAGGCTTGAGCTGGTACTTGACAGACAATGTCGATTTATACAGTTATGTTTTTCTCTTTTCTGTTTACTTAATTAGTATTTAAATACTCCAAGTGAATTGAAATAGGTTAAAGAGGAGCCATTAATGACCTGAATCCAGAATACTCTAGCCTATTTACTGTAGAGCTCATGTGGGGAGTGGAACAGACAAGTCAAAATCTACCAGCTCTCTCATTTAGAGCAGACCGCACTGAGTTTTCTGACATCCCAACTGCATTGCCCTGGCAACAATATTATTATTTAAAAGGAAACACCCTTTTATTTTTTTTTTAATACTGTGACTAGCCCTTTGCATTTAATATGTTTAGCCTTAAAAACCATTGCACATTAAATTTTTTTTTTTTTTTGGGGGGTACTATTGGCAGAAGACTGCTATGCATAAAATAGCTATGAAATATCAAAAATACAGAAACTTACTTTTTTGCATCTGAATGAGTCTGAATGGAGTAGGTTTGTTTGTTTGTTTGTTTTAGGGCTTTTGTTTTTCTACTGGAGTAGGTATAGGTAAACCTGAACTGTAAAAAGGTGCTGAATTGTAAAATAAAACACCCATCCTTAACCATGGACTCCCATGCTTATCATGCATCAAGGAGAGTTCAACCCACATATACAAGAGGTATTTTATCTAAGCTGCCAGAACTACAAGCTCACTCTAGACTCTGAAAGTCACACGCTGTTCTCCTCAAAGTTGTCACCCATTGTCAAGGTTTTTTTATACTTTACGAGACCTTATGGGTCTTCAGATTGTATTCTACGTGACAACTCTGAAACCAGAGGAATAGTAAGAATCTCAGTTTTAGCTGTTTGAAATTTATCAAGTCAATCTGCTGATATAAAGGTGACATTTGTGACCTGATGGGGTAGTTCTGTGTGCATGAGAAATTTGATGTGCAGTCAGAGATATTATATCCCTGGAGTAATCTTTTTATAGAAATGTATATATAACTTCTCAAAGTTCCCATCCTCATTGAAAATCAATAGCAATCACAACCCAAAGTGCCAGGAGGCCCTAACAGACATGCAGTGGTGGATTAAAATTGGATGGCTGAAATTTTAACAGCCTTCAGCTGCACCTTCCACTCCTGTGATGGATGCTGCCTCCCTCAAAGCAGGGACAACTGATCTGCTCATGAATCACCTGATCCACTGCAGTGTTCATCTAAAGTAAATTGACTTGGATTCTCCTTTGATGTAATACAGACACTGAAATTTGTCTTGGGAGAGAAACTGTTTATTATATGGGTGCCAAAGATGCCTGGAGAAGTTCAGGAATCTGATTTTAACCTGCGGGGGAATTACCTCTGTTAATTGTAATCAGGTGATTTCAAAGCAACAGGAATGCCTGTTTTTCTTGCTCCACTGGGCACCTGAAGCTCCATTGACCTGTTAGACAGGAGCTCTGCCTAGCTTTGGAACATTTCTAAGAAAAAGGAGAATCACTGCTGGCTGAACTGATGGAAACATTGCCTATATCTATGATTCCATTTTCTCTACTTGTCGGGCTGTGTAAATATCATCACTGCAGGTTTGGAGAGGAGGCTAGCACTGGTAGGAGATGGACAAAACTGTATAGAGCACGTAGGTACTGCAATGCTTGTAATGGAGAGGGCAATCATTTTGGTGTTATTGCCTTTTTGGAGTAATGAAATGATGATGCTATCAATATGCAATCCATCCTACACAAGATTATGTAGTAGCAAACAATGTCTTTCTCATGAGTTGTCATAAACTTCACCAGCCAATTTTGTTTATATTAGTATCAAGGGACATAAAAATCTGTTTTCAGTGTTTTAGGACATCCTGTCTGGTTTGTTTTGGTTTTGTTTATTTTTGTTTGTTTGTTGTGTTTTGGTTTGGGTTTTGTTGTTTGTTTTATGTTGTTGGTTTTGTTTGGTTTGTTTTTTTTTTTTTTTGCTTTGTTTTTTTCAGGAGCAGAACTGCACACGGTATCTGTTACCTGGGGTCCTGTGAGGGTGTCTCTGATATCATAAAACATCTATAACAACACTGGGGATCTTTCTTAGGCACCTGAATCATACTGCAAGCACCTGCATTAGGAACCTCTAGCAGTATAACTGCATTTTTCTTCGCTTGACTTCCAGTCAAATTTGAATCAATACCTGTTCACTCACATTTCAGTGAATGTAATAGTGGTGACTTCATTATATAACATCCCAAGTTTTTAAAGGGAAATATGACTTGACTACAGCAGCAGGCAGAATTGTGCCATAGCTAACCTTCTAGCATGCTTGAACTTTATCTCTTCAGTGTTACTTTGATTGATAATTTGTCAGTAACTATTTTCATCAAAGAAGACACATAGTAGTCTGAATTTGAAAAGTTAAGTATACTAAATGGAAGGAACTAATTTTACATAGGTACAGGTCTAAAGGAATGATCCTGTGACTGGTATAAGTCACCTAGTTTTAGTTACTTTTATTATAATTGTGCAAATATCTGTCATTAGGATGTCCTTGAAGATATGCTGTGGTACTAATCAAATTTGTCAAGATGAGACAGTACGTTTCTATTCTCTCTTATACATCATAAACTCTGAGTGATATCTCTAAGGGGAAAAAATGCATAATGTATCATTTATGACCCTCTGCATGCACAAATTGCTTGCATTGTGTATGCACTAGGATAACAAAATGTTATTGATTTTGAATTTGACTTAGGAAGCTGACCTTTATTGGTGGCTGTCATTTGACAGATTTTTTTCTCCTGTGTGACTAGATGTACAATTTATGTTTGGAGAAATGGAAGCAACGAGAGTTTTACAATGTTTAAAAAAATTGTATACATTCCATCCTAGGAGATAACCATTATTTATAAGCAGAATAAAAATTCTATAAATGAGACTAAATTTCAAATAAGTAACAAAAAAACAAGTAATATGCCAGTCTTGTTCTGCTTATGCAACATTACTGTGTGTCAGAGCAGTTTTTCAAGGCTGGAAGCAAGACATTAATCAGTACCAGGATGCTTGAGCAGAAGTAAACTTAAAAGACCAATAAAGTAATCTTAAAAGGGAAATGCACATTAATACAATGCACTACATAATAATAATTAAAAAAAAAATAGACAGGGGTATGAATTTGAAAACTCTACAAATATGACGGCTCAAGAGTTAAGGAACCTCTGACACCAAAATTGTCCTTCCCAGTTCAATAAGTTATGTGAGACACATTAAGGACCATTCCGTATCACTCTGAAATACTGTTTTCACTTCTACAGGAAGTGAAACAAAACCAGTATTCTTTAGCATAAGGATTGGAAGACTTGTTTGAGGTTTTTTTAGGGAAAATTGTATGTACCTATGGGTAATATTGAAGAGCTCCTTTTTTTCATGTATTTCAGTGCTATCTCTCTCAAAGAGAGTCTACATATATGTAGATTGTGATTGCAGATGATTGAAAGTCTTCAACTGCCTGTACCTTAGCTCCAGAAAGTTTCTAAATGCCTATTTGCCATTTTCTATGTACAAAGTGAAATTAAGTCTGCTTAACTTTGTATAGAGCAGCTCTGTCACTTCTCTTACTCCATCATCCTAGAAAATAATCAGTTTTATAGGTTGTATCAGCTATGACAGAAAATAGTTGAGAAGCATATGTCTGAGTAAACCACATGTCGTCTGATTCCTTGACATTTCAGATGTCTGTGTGAGCAAGGGTCCCTGAAACCACTGAAATTGTTTTATGCAGGTTGGAGTCGTCAATCAGACCTGGAATATATGTAAAATAGCTTTGAAGATTTTGAAAGTAGCATACAAGCAGATATTGTAAACTACACTCAGTGGAGATATTGTGGTCTTCTACTAGTTTCAGCTGTGGTGCTATGACTATTTTTACTGTAGTTACTGTGTACAATGGAAAACAGGTACGAACAAAGAAGACTAATTTGAAAACTTTCAAATGTGGTCAGGTTTCAGTTACCATAGTTTTGTTTTGTGTCCAGAACTAACATTTTTAATGCCCGAGGAAGAAATAGATTAATTCACTGTTGTTAATATCTATTGAACAGTTAATGTGTGTCAACTGCTCATTTAGCTCACATTCCTGCCAGATTTCTCGTACCAAACTTATACTTTCTGGAATTAAGTCTGCTTTGACATTGTAACTCTTGTTTCCTAAGTGAGTATTATATTAAGTGAAAAATTCCAGAAACTAAGATATTTAAAAATCATCTACAAGCTACTTCACAACTTGCAAGGATACTGCACATGTAAATAATTTGCTTTTCTGTGAGATGAAATGGATTATATTTCTATTGCCACTGATTCATGTCCTTGACAGCAGAATTCCAGCCAATCCTCAAGCAGTAGATGGATTGGCTCCATCAGAGTCAATGGAAATACACTTCATTACATCACCTGAGAATTTGGCCTGCAACCTGTAAAAAGACTGTCCTTTGTAGGTGTGGTGGTTTGACTAATAATATTTTATGCTTTCATCAATCACTCTCCTAGGTCTGTAGCTGTTAGTGACAGATTAAAAAATGTCATATTATAATCAAAAAGGCTGTTTCACTGTCTTGCTCCCAAATTACCTTTTCTAAAAGCAGTACTAGTTCAGGAAAAAACTTCTTCCAGAAAACACAAGAACCCTTTTAAATTATACAATATTTCTATTTATTTTAATCATTCTGATTACAAAACAGCATTCATACTCCTTTCAGAATCCACGTTGTTTTGACTTTCCTCTGCTTTATTGTTTGCATAGGACATATGTCTACAACCACGACAATAATAGATGGTAAGAATGGATCTGTTCCTTCATCATCCATGAAAGTGGGCAAGAAATCAGTTACGGAAGACCTCGTCACAACATTCAGCTCACCAGCAGCATGGCTTCTTGTTGTTGCTCTCATTGTTACCTGGTCAGCAGTAGCTATTGTAATGTTTGACTTGGTGGACTACAAAGCCTTTGCAGGTAAAATTCAACATATTCTGTTTTGAAAATTAAAATTTGAAAATTTATTAAGGAATGTGTATTATCTAATTGTATATGTGTCTCACCTTGGGGACAGCATAGTGCCTTTGCTGAGTTTACCAAGAGGGAGATAGGATAAGAAATGTCAGATGGTATTAGTTTACTTTTCGTACATCTTTATAATTTAATTCTCTTCATCTTGCAGCCCATTCTTATCCTCAAAAACATGTATATTGACACTAAAATAGTATGTATATGAGCATGTATAATTAGATTTCCATTTTAAAATTTCCATATATTTTTTCAAGAAAAATAAAATTAATTATTAATTCATATTTTCTGAAATATAAAACCTTTAATAGTTGTCTTGAGTCTTGATTCCAACATCTGCTTGCTAAGTCCAATAACTAAAAGACTGCAGATTATTTCTAAATATGATAACCCTAAAGCTGTTCTTCAAAACCCATAAGCACAGAGAATCAGACTCCTAATATTAGCTAAGTCACACCCTTGTCTTCAATAAATTAATAACTTTAGCCTAGTTGAAGACTTGGCAAGCTGACTAAACAAAATCAAGTTTGGACCTACATATTGATTACTGAGAACAAAGATGAAAATTATGTGGGTATACAAGAACTGTGATTCTAATTGAGGAATGGGACAAAAAGGACCAAGGAATAGAATTCTTATGCCTTTTTTTCTGAGAATAATATGTAATAAAAATAAATTAACTACCTATGTTTGTAAAGGGTGCATAGTGTTCAGCAAGTCACTATGGCAGTAAAACTTTTATGAGGCAAACAGGCTCTAACAACTGGGAAACATTTGTGACACAGAAAACAAATTATTACAGTCCTTTTCTTTCTTAAATTAGAGCTCCAGCTCTAAAGTTATTGTATCTGACAGAATAATTAACTAGGAATTGAAATTCAGACTTTAGCCTTTTAATTCAAAAAAATTGAGTTGATTATTGGGAGTAAATTACCTGGATTTTATTAGTTTACTGATAAATTCATAGTTTTTTGTTGTTGTTTGTTTGGTTGTCTTTGTCCAGATATATCTCAATATTGATTCAAGATTTACTTAAAGCTTTTGAGGCATAGATAGATCTTGAAGGAAACCAACCAATTCTGGATCAATGGATGTCACAGAGCTGGAAATGTGCAGAAAATGTACCACAAAACTTTTTTTACTTTTTCTTCCTATGTGTTAGTTTGTTTCAGAAAGATGTTACTTGAGTCCCAGCAAAATATAAAGTTATTTTTTAGAGATCTTCCCAAAACAGGCAACAAATTTTAATTTGGACACCATATACTTGATGCTGCAATGTAGATTCAGACCAAGAGACAGAAACTATCATATTCTGCTTTAATTTTCCATATTAACTATTAATCAATCCATCGGTCAAGTTCTTTTATGTTTTATGTGAACAGTCAAGAAGCAGGGCAGAAATCAGACTAAACTCTTACACTAAACAATTCCCGAACTGTCCCTCACACATGTTCGATGTCAGAGTAATGAAAGTCAGGGTAATGTTAAGCAATGCTAAGCAATAAGAATCTGTACTGTAGGTTGAAGGAAGCATCTAAGCAGATGGAATGTTGTTCATATTATATTGGCTAAATGAGCAAATATTGGTGGAAACTGATATTTTCAGACCAGGATGCAGAAATAAAATAATATATTTAATCTGCAGGGTGACTTTGTATTTTGTGGAGGTCTCTGAGAGATGATGTTTTAGTATTTTGAGTTCATGAGTTAATTTCTTTTCCTCTCCAATGATATTATTTATCCTAAATGATTAAGCCACCATTTAAATCAAGTCTCGATGGTCAAAAGCTAAGAGAAGAAACAGTTTTACCTCTTAAGACCAAGATTTATTAGACTGTTTTCTGTATTTACTTAAATATAAAAATACCTACATAGCTCTTTCCATAACTCTTGGGTTTCTTGCTACTGGAATGCTACTAATTTTTTCAAGTTAAATTCACTGATTTATAAAAGTTCCATTGAAATAGCTGAAGATTTCACATAGAATCACCTGGCTGGCACTATTTGTACTAGAATGTTTTTCACTGTTGAACAGTTTGGCCCTTTGCCTCTGGTGGAAGTAATGCCTTCTTTTCATATAGAAAGTAGAATCTGAAGCATATTTTAAAGTGACTCCTTAAATCTAAAACCCAGTGATATTTTCTCTTGAGTTTGACACTCTTCTTCGAAGAACCTGACCTGCATAAAAAGTATGAATAGCTATTTTCAGGGCTGTAAAAGTTTTGCAAGCATGATTAAAATTAATTTCGTAGTTTTCAAATGCAAATGAGAGATGCAAAAGAACTTATATTCAACTGCATACTTTTATAATCCATAAAATGGAGAAAATTCAGTGTATTTTTCCTCAAAGAACACTTGCCTTTCATAAGTCAGTGCATTCAATTTCTTTCCCATTTCGCTACCTGAAGTTCCATGAAGTTCAAGCTTAGAAAGTATGCATAGCATATGAATGAGGCAAGCTGAGAGAGTTGAACTCACTCTAGGGAGGAGATGGAGGGATGACCCAAGAGCAGCCTGAAGATTTTTGAAGGATGGTAACAAAGATGACAAAGGACTCTGATCCACGGGCTCCCACCAGGGACTTCCACTATGTTTCTGCACTAGAAATGACTGTCTCCATAGCAGAGCTGTAAGCAGTGATGCCACTGCACAGGACTGACTACAGCAGAAAACAGGAGTAGGTTGGCATAGTAAACTAGCCTGGGAACTGTGCCACCAAGAAATATACATGGATTTGTTCCCCCTGACTACACTACAGAGCTGCTAGCCTCTGGGCAGTAAAGGAAGTGCAATGCCCTAGATTATGGGTCAACTAAAGTACACAGAGATTCATAGAGTTTAGCACAAACACAACATGTGAGCAGAGGAGAAAGCACTTTAAACTTAAGCATTGTTTTCCTTCAATAATTAACAAATTTAATCCCACTATCTGAAAGACAAAGAGTTCAAAAAAGACATATAGTATTAGTAAATGTATATAATTTCTTGTGTATTTTTTTAATATATTGGTATGAACCTCACATTGCCTTTTGTGATTAGAGTGCCAACCCATAGATTTTGCTTCTTGATTACTATGGTTTTCTTTTAGAAGTAAACTATCAAGGCTGGGAAACCTGACAAGTTATATAAGATGAAATTTGTCCCACAAGTAACTGAAAAAAAGTGGTGCTTAGTTTCATTCTGAAGTAGATGTGGCAAATTACTTTTGCAGAATGCCTTCTTATTCAGTATTTAAAAAATAGCTTTTAGAACTGAGGGAGAGTAACAGGGTTTAGGTAGCTGAAGTTCAATTACATAAGTTCAAGCATCACTGATAAAAAGATATATTTTTGTGTAATTTTACACATCCAGAACATGATGGTTGTAAAATCTATGGTACTGTGTATTTTTCAGGAGGCACTGGTTATGATGTTAAATGTATCATAGCAGGAGGACTCTGTGTTACAGGTTGCATGTGTAAAGCTATGCCTCGTTGATTATGTGTCAGTTTGTTCAGAGTTTGGAACTGACATGAAATTTGCAAGTCAGCTTTGGCTTTGGCAGCAGGTTTTGAGGACAGCAAGCAACAAGAATTAGATCAATGCTGAAAGTTTCACCCCGGTTCTATCTACCCAAAAAAAAAAGGAAATTAAATTTTGCAGTGTTGTGCTTCAGTGTATTATACTCATTCCTTTAAGAAAAGAAATGAAAACTTGCATTTCTATCACACTGTATTGTACAACTATAAGCATGACCAAAATATTTCTGATGTGGTTTGAAGGTGACATGCATTACAAAAGCCTGAGAGAAGAAACTGCAAATTTTATGCAGTACATCATATGAGTGAATATGCAATAAGCATACCATATTGAGTGATCTCACATTTTTTCAATACTTTCAGAAATGTTGGAAAAAAAAAATCTTTTTTGTTTGATGTGTGCTTTGCAACAGTTTATTACTACCATCGTTTGTGTTTGAAAATACACCTTGTTAGCTGGCTTCATAATTCATGAATGTAATTCATACATTTCTTGTACACATAACTGGATTATGTATTTCAATTGGTAAATGTAACTAAATAATTGTAGTCTTAAAGATTGGTTGCCCACGAAACCACATTTGCTAATGGGTTAATAGAGTGTTCTAAATTCTCTGCCATCTCTGTGACCAATTACATCTGCTTAACACCACCCTAATTTCAGATCCAGAGTGTTCAATATTCAGCGTAAATAGATAGCGATTTAGCAAGTCACCTAAAGACCAGACCAGATCAAACCTAACGAAACCTCATCAAATATATGAAACTCAAAATTACCACAAAATAATTTAAGTGAAAATATAGAAAACGCACACTCACAGTTAGCAGGTTGAGTTTACCATTTTATCACGACTGTTTTCATAAATGAAAAAAAAAAAGAGTGGGCTCTTTGTTGTGGATAATTTGTTTTGCTCAGCCATCAAGAAGCTTTTTAGTCAACTGCAGTAAAGCAGATCTCTGGGGAGCTAACAGGAGATAGAGGCATGTAGCATCCAGTCAGGTGCTTTCTTTAATCTTTTCTTTAATTATTTTTATTTTGTTTTCTTTTTAAGTTGGTGGCAAAGCACCTGGCCAAGATTGTTGTGGGGTTCCCATATTGGCTTCTAAATAGTACAGCCTGAAGGCACCATTTTCCTGCCTGACCTCATGCTCATTTCTATTACTGCCTTGTAGTCACGGAAAGCTTTTGGCTGAACCTGGGCAGTATATATAGAACATACCTATTAATATTCTTCAGTAGAGGAAAACAAAAATGAGGAACCCTATGTCACATAAAAATCTATATGTTGGAGAAAAAGAGAGGAACAAAAGAACATGATTCTAAACCACTTGTACTGTATAACTGACACATGGACATGATTTCCCCTAAGCTCCTTCATAGTAATACTGTAAGTGTTTTGTCATTAAGAGTCATGGAAGTCATCAAAATATGACTATTCTACTGGGTCTTTCTTTTTTTCTTTCTTTTCTTTCTTTTCTTCTTTTTCATGAGATAATCATTATTAGGAATATATACATACATTTTTCTCCTACAATATCATCTCACTCAATTCATCTTGTTGGATTCATGTTCTTTGGAAAATTTAGGATCTGCAAAAAGAAAAGTGTGTTTATATTTACTCTTGTGTTTTATAACAGTTCAGCAGTGTTAAAACTGAAAATACTTCTGAACTTATCAAGGAAAAAGAATGAATTTCTAGCTTAGTTTAAACCACCAACAAACTTAGTGGAACAAATAATTTTGCCTCTTTTATAAACCACAGAATCACAGACTACTCTGAGATGGAAGGGACCAACAAAGACCATCAAGTCCAACTCTTAGCCTGGAATTTATTGAAACTATAGAGTGCTATAGTCTTCTGAAATACAGTTTTTACTCTATTTACAAGTGTCAATCCAAAACATGAATAAGCACCTTATCTATTTCAAAGTTCTTAATGAAATTCTTAATTGAATTATACAGAACTTCAACTAGTGTACCCCAAATCTACAAAACATATTTTCTCTCTTTCATAATATAACCAGTTAAAGGGATTTCAGCCAAATTTCAGTTTAAAGAAAGACTGCCCTAGTATCTCATGTTTCACTTTGTAGCCGATCTCAGAACCAAGTTATAAACCCCTAGAAAATGAGTTTATATTGGAAAGAATGGCAGTCTGTGAAACATTGCAGTGCTGCAAGTGCTACCTTCACCCCTAAAGGTCTAGCATATATAAGATGACAAATTGTGATATATCAAACTTCATGAGGTCAGAAGCGTCAACACTGTCTTAATGAATAGGGAAGGATCTAAGAAGAGAATTCATGCTTAAATATGCTACATGGGATACAAAATACAACCCAAATTTCCAAGGCATAATGGTATCTGTGAAAATTCTAATCTTAAACAAACAAACCAAACCATTTCAGTAACATTTGCAGTGATAAAATTCTTTGGTTATTTGTTGTTAAAGAAATCGAAGTAACTCAGCTACAATCAACTATATGTGATTTATTCTTTTCAGCAGTAGAGTTTGTTTGTAACTTGTGGAAACACCTGTGCCTTATTAAACCATATTTTTACATTGGTCTGTTTCATACTGTATTATCTCACGCCTCCATCATATTGTTTTTCTTTTTAATGAACTTCAATTTCTGCTTCATTGCAGCAGCCCCACAGAGATTAAATGCCTCGCTTTGCTCCTTAAGTGCTTCCTTTAAACAAGAGACAGCTGAGAATGTTCATTATTGCTAATGGTGTTTCTTCCTCTTTTTATTGGCTTTTCTGGGGTTCATCCTGTTGCCATCAGCTATAGCCACCTATTCACAACATTGCGATGATCCCTGTTTACCACCTGGTAAAGACTTTCTGCTTGCAGTGTTCTGAATACGTGTGTGCAATGATAACAAAGCATGGGCACCAGCAGAGTGCCAGGACATGGCAGTACTGCTTCTCAGCTAACCCCAACTCTGTCTGCCTGGGGCTGCAAAGTTCATTGCAATAGTCTATTTCTGATTTTCATATCATGCTTGAAGGAGGTCTGACAGCTAAGAGATACCTCCAGTCAGGAGATTCCCAGGAAATGGTGTCAAGCTGAGATACTAATTTTACACTTGAAATGCCCTTTTGAAATGCCATTGTACAATTATTTAACAGCTTTTTAATCTGAAGTTAATATCTGTGTTCTTAATGAGAGAACTGAGCCCATAGAATGAGAAAAAAAGTTTCAAATTATTTCAGATTAAATATCTCTCTGTTTCAGAAAACACCACCTAACAAGGGGCTGACCCATCAAATCAAAACCTTCTGATTGATATCAAATCAAGTCAAATAAATTACATGTAAAGCTCATCCTAAACATACAGTCCTGTCCTGGTGTAGTACTATAACAAAAGTACATGAAATTACTTGATACTTTGTGGTAGTCTGTGAATTTCTTTCTAAATTTTGGTAAGTAGATTCTAGTTTTAACTGCTTTGTTGTCCACTTTCAGGTGATTTTTTTCCCCTATCAACTTGATCTCAATACAATTATCTAAGGCTGCTGTTAGCAAAAGAGAAGGTTTAGACTACATACTGTAGTCTTCACATTTACAACATACGTACTTATGAAATGGAAATTATTAAGAAATTTTGAGTTTGCATTTTCTTTGGCTTTTTTAATATTTAATAATTCAATATACTTATAATTTAAAATTAAATTATTATTTTTACAGTTATAATTCACTCACATTCACCAAAACTTTTCTAGTGCTTAAGCTTAGTGTTATAAGCTTGTCAAAAATGTTAATCTATGAAACAGGAAACTAAGACGTAGGGAAAGCTATGCTGATAAACTCAAATATTAATAATGGAAGATTTTATGAATTATGAAATTATGAATTATGAAATTATGAATTATGGAATATTTTAGATGTATATTGAATTTAATATATTAGATACTACTTTTCTAAAGATCACAGTGTAGAAAGACAGTATTACTACTATTAAAACTTCAAAATATATAAACTTTCAAATTAAAATATAGGTCTCTATAAGAAAACATTTTACTAAAAATAGGATTTATTTTATTATTTTAAACTAATGTTAGGCTTTTGTGTTTTATCAAACACAACTGAAAATCTCTGTCTTGATCAGCTGTACAGTTAAGTTTATATCTCATGGATCAATCTTTGTGCCAGATGCTTACGATCATTTATAATTTAATTGCATTCAATTAATTGAAGTCAAAATATGTAAGTGATGAAAATCCAACAATTATTAACTCATTTGCTGCAATTCATTAAAAAAAACCCAAAAACAAAACCAGAAAAAGACAAAAAACCCAAAACCCAAAAAAAAACCCCCAAAAAAACCAAAACAACTACAACAAAAAACCCCACCAAAACCACAAAAATCCAACAAACACAAACAAACAAACAAAAAACCACCTTAACATAGGTTAAACTATGAATATATATTTAACTATTTGACAAGAAAAAAGATTGATAGGAGACTACGTTTCTGGCAGACTTATTAAGACGGGAATAATGACTCAGGTAATTTGCACAGATAAATTAATTAGTCACTTTTTGTTGTGTGCTTTATAGGAATAGATGACACATACCATAAAAACCATCCAAATTTGTTTGAGGCGCTACAGCAAATCATACCATGTTATTACTCAACTGTTTGTTTCAAAAGTCACTGTTAAATGACCCATTATTTGTCCTGATGAAAAAAAAGCGTTCTGCTCAGTCATACCACAATTTTACTGAAGTTGCTTTGTCACTTTATGAGCATTTTCTTTTATCCCAAGAACATACCTTATGCCAATTGCAGGATTTGAGAAGTCTGTAGTTGGTTGGTTTCAAAGACATGTGTTAATTATGAGATATTAATTACCATTAAAGTTATAAATTTGACTTTCAAATCAATTGGAATTAAAATTGTGAGCCAAGGAGACTTCAAAAATTAAGAAATTCTTTGTTCAGAATTCTTGTCCCCATATTTTTAATTAAATTACTGTTTCTGTACCAGTAATGCTAGAGAGCTGAAAAGAATTGTAGCAGTTGATATGTCAGCTTCAAATTAAACAGGGAGTTTTCTGAAGTATTTGATATTTACAACATATCTGAAATTATTTCTTAAAGAAGTATTTTTAAGAAATTTGCATATGTTTAGTAAATAAAATCCAGACAAGTTTCCAGATTTTTATTCAGGTGCCTACTAAAGGTAAAAAACATTCTCCAGCTGAATTCAACTGCGTTTTCATACAATAAAGTTTTGTTGAAAAGTAGCCTGAAAAGTATTTCAATTTGATTGGAATTCTTGCTCTGTGAGCTTTAGCTCTTAGAATTTTCAGCATTTTCCAGAAAGTTCTGGACTTAAAATTTTGATGTTCCCACTGAAAACAAAAAGACAAAACTGTTAATTATTCTCACTTCAGTGACCATGCCAACAAAGTATAGATGAACCTTTGCTGATCTGAAAAACATCTCTTATACTGTAGCACAAAATAAAAAACTATGACAAACCAAAATGTTCTAGCAAAGCATTTTTGCTGCCACCAGTGTTATGGAACTTACGTAATTTATCAAGATGAATGATCATATTGACCTGGAAATAATAGTGATATAAACTTAAAGATATAAGAGCTTAACGAAAGGGTACAATGACAAGAAGGATTTACATACAAAATAGCATCATTAAAAGGATCCATGTGACATCCCTCAGTCTTATGAAAATAAGGTGCCATGGCCATGCTAATCTTTTAGGCCTCCATTCATTTCTAGTCAATGGAAAGGAATGGGCATCTTTGGAAATTAATTCATATAACCCTAAAAAAAACTTTCAGAGGAAAGCACGACACTTGCATTTTTCTTTTGATTTTCTGCTTTGGCTTTTGAGGCTGTCTAGAAACCACCAGGAATTCAACACCTTTTCAAGTACATTTGCCTAGATAAGACAATCTAAACTTATACTGGGATGAAAGGAACTTACATAGGTTCAAGAAAATTCTTCAATATTAACTGCATGTTTCATGGCTGAGCTTAACCTCCCAAGTTTATTTCCTTTCCCCTTCCTCCTTCAACAGGCATTTAGTAATTTTTTACTACATTATATCAGAGAAACAATTGGTTCATTCTCTATTTAAAAGTTCACATAAAAGTCAAACTTCACAGTGTGTATCTGTCTGAGAAAAACTCCAAATTCATAAAACCTCTTCAAACTTAAAATTCAAGATCCTACCCCTTCTACTCCCAGCAAAATAGATTATATATATGATATATTAATTATAGCTTATAGCTACATATTACTTAGAATCTGTAAATTAAACAGTATTTAACATGATAGTTACAAAAATACATTGTGGTCTTACTTTTAAAATAATTAGTGTTTGAAGGTTTGCTAAGAAATGAAAAGTCAGACAGAAGACAGCTAATCCAGTACAAATATGTTGAATACAAGACTGCTGTAAAAAAACTCATCATACTGTTCCATTGCTGGACACATCAAAATATCAAGCTCAAAGTTTGCTACGAAAATCCACATTCTTTCAGGTTCACTTCTGAAGAGAGAGTATGCAAATCTTCTATAAATTAGTTGTCTTCCTTTGCATGTGTGTGAGATAATGGAATTTTTCACTGTATTTGTTGCCACCAGAATTGTTTTATTTCCTTTGTTTCTAATGTGTTCTGTTCTACTAATGACCTAGTAGAACCTGCTATTGTCAAAGTTGTGGGGAGAGCTAAAAACCTATTTAAACAGCCATAATTTTCACTTTGGCTTTACCTGGTATGGTGTTTTTCAGAATTTTAGGACACATTATTTCTGTTAGCACTCCTTTTAAAAACTGTTGAAAATATAACAGAAGTTAAACAGAATATCTATGCAAAAGAAGATAATTTCCCAGGCCTGTTCCACTTACATCAGACTTCAAGTGAGATTACAGTATCTATTTGAATGCAAAATCTCATTTTGCAAATTCCAATAAAGTGCCCTCTACTCAGCTCTAAAGTGATTTTTTTTAAACTTTCTATGTTAAACAGGATTTGCAACTTGGCCTGTTAGTGTAGGTATGACTGGAAAATTTTGCCTCTGGACAGTTATAATTTCTAATCCTTTTTCTTAATGGGGTACGAAGATGTTATGAATTCAAGGCTTGGATATGATGTTGAAGACTGATTCATCAGCAAAGATGGCTTGCCTTGGGGTGGTTGGAATAATTTCATACACTCTTGATCTTGCTCTTTGAGCATTTCCCTTGCCTGCCCAGAGGAGACAGCTCTGCTACCTGTGAAGCAGTTCTTGAACTGCTAGTTGATAGACCAGTATATTAAAATAAATTGATACCAGTTCTTGTTTAACTTAGAGCTGTACTCCTTGCAGCTGTAAAAGCAACTGAGCCTTCCCTAAGCAACCAGTGGGTAAAAGGATTGTGGAAAGCCACAGTGGAAATCAAGGCAGCTGTTCAAAGTTAAACCATTCCTGCTTGTGAATCAAAACTCGATTATGCTAAGACACCTCTGACCATGTCTATTTTATTAGTCCACTTCAACTTCTCAGCATCTCTAGATTAGAATGAAGTGTAAATGACATCAGGGTTTGGGTTGTAGATTTACTTTTTAGTTGCCTAAATATAGGTATTCATTCTTCTAGTTAATGGTTGAGAAAAGTATTTGTGGCAAATCAGTTGAAAAAGTTAAATCTGTTGAAAAAATTGAATCTCTACATCTCAATGTATGAAGACAATGTAAATAAATAAGTTCCATATCCAAAACAAATATTTGCTGTTATACTACCCATTCTTTCTGAACACAGAAACAATATTACTCTAACAGATATTACTCTAACAGATCATGCATGTTCTGTGATATTATTTCATTATGTCATACCTTTAATTTATTTTCTATGTCTAATTGTTCAGTAGCATATACCTATATAATACAATATTAAAAAATATTAATTACAATATTTCTTTGGTCTACATTATTAATAAGGAAATGCAAACCAACAGAAAATCAGACTGATCTTTTCTGTTTCAGATTAATTAGAAGTGGAAGCAACTATTTGGTAATACACATATTTCAAATAAAGTTACCTGTAAATTTCATTACAGAACTTTTAGAAAATAACTTTCATACTGCTGCTGTTGAAGGAGTTGCTTTAAGCCTGCACCTTGCCTGTGTTTGTAACCTGCACCTCCATGTGAGACTGCTTTTCATTAATGCTAAGATTTGACTTGTAAGTCAGAACACTGCAATCAAAAGTAGTTCTTAAGAGACATCTTTAACTTCCTATTAAAATATTTACCTACAGAAGGATAAACAGAGTTATGTTTCCCATCTTGATACTGTTAAATTCACTGTGCATATTTCTATCAAAATTCCTAGGAAAAAGATTACTCCAACAGTTCAAAACCTATTTGTGATCTACCTTCAACTGTCTACATTTATGAAAAGCTTCACACAGACCAAGCAAAGATTCAGTCTGTCATTTCATGTACAGCAGACAGCAATATAAACTGAACGAGAGTTGTCCCTCTTCCTAGGCAGTGTTTGGTTCAAGAAAAGTGAAGTTTGTTGCACAGAATGGTCAGAAGAAACTCTCTATCAGAGGCTGGAAAGTCCCTCTGAAATACTGTGTCAGGTAGGGAGAAATCTAGTGAAACCATAATTGGAAAAGCCTTTAAGGGAATACATGTATTACCACACTGCTTGGATGTGGATACAGTGAGGATCAGAAGCCTCACTTCCATCAGAAGTCCCACGAAGGTGGAGCACAATAAACCAAACAGCTTCATTGTTTCCCAGTTTACTTGTCTCCATAAGGAGTAAGACCAGAACCAGTTAAGTATGTAGATATACAGGAACATATGTGAAAGAAACTCCAGAAAATTGTAAGAGAAGAACCACATGCACAGGAGTATGTACTTGAAAGTAGCTGTCTGTGTGTCATTGTGTGGATTTACACACCTTTTCATTGTAAACTCAGATTAATTTTGGCCTAGGTATTCACAACCTTCTCTTTCCATGTTTTACACGTGCTCCGTGGCAATGACACGACCTGTTTGTGTGGTTAAGCCAGGGCTCAGCAATTTCCTCAGCCAGGACTTGTGTAAAGGAAAGCACTCAGGGAGAGATATGAGGAGTGAGACACTGATGGCACTGAATCCTAAGCAGGCATCAAAATGGAGGGGATCTGAATCAGAGAACAAAAAGACTGAGCTGAAAGAAGAGCTTATCTAAAATAATTATATAAAATGTTAGGTAGAACCAACGAAATATATATATATACTTTGCCCCACCAAACCTCAGAAGGAGAGCAGGTACAGCATCAGACCGAATTATACACTGGGTCTCTAATCACTCTGCAAGCTGCAAGTACAGTAGGATGAAGTTTATACCAGTCTTGCACAGGAAGGAGAGCTGTCCTCAAATCCTCTAATAATAAAAATTAACATTCACAATCCTTGTTTCTGTTAAAAGAGGTAGTCTAATTAGTCCTGTATAAAATGAAGGTTAACTTTTATGACTGACGGAGTTGTGTTCTACTTGTTTGTTTGTTTTGTTTGTTCATGGGTTTTGTTTGTTTGGTTGGTTGATTTTTTTTCCAAATGGCTTTTGTTTTAAATTCTGCACTCAGGAAGATCTGTTAACAAGCTCAGCACAGAACCACTGAGAATCATTCATGAAACACTGGAAGAATCCACTGATTGGATTTATGGCTTTTTTTCTTTAATGTCTGACTTCATATGGAGTGATGATGATGACAGTGATGAAGGTATTTGTAATGTAAAGACTGCTCTCACTGCTGTTTTACATGCATTACGTTGGCTTACTCAGCTTTTAACCTCACAGACAAGAAGGTCAAACAAAATGAAGGTGGACACTGTTGCTCATAAAAGATCTACTGGCTATTCCAATCAGTAAATTGGTCTCTTTGTTAGTTTTCATCTCATGTTTAATGTACCATTACAGAAAAGCTGTCAGAATTAAATATTACCATTAGTACATCTTGAAGTAAAGAGCATTAATTTATATAATACTTCAAAGCCACAAACAAAATATGCATCAGGATATTGCTTCAGAGAATGGCGCTATTTTGTTTTACTCAGCAAGAATCTAAAGAACCCTGGTTAATATACAAGATAGATCAGGAAACTTAGGGTTTTTTTTAATTTGGCATACTGATGACAGAACTATATATTGAAAAAAAAAAAGACATTTTGGCTGAAGTAAGGGGATTTTGGATTGCATATTGCAAAGAGTTCAGTTTACTAGAAAGCATGGTTCAGCCATGATGGTAGAATATCTGATATAGTGTGATAAATGAAAGTAAATTGCTAAAATTTTGAGTTTGGAAATAACAACTATCCTTCTGTTCACTAAAAATAAGGGAACCACCCCTCCCCCCAAAAAAACCAGAACCACAACTAGTTCCCCAATACAAGCAGAGAAGTAATGGTTCATCATGTCACATCATATTGGTTGTTTTGACAAGTGATGAATGTAGGAGTGACATCTTCATTTCAGGGTAGTATATTTTATGTTATATTTGGCTATACTAGAATACAAATAAAAAACATGCTGAAACTGAATTCTATCAGCTTGTTTATAAACTCAAGATATCATAGAATTTCTATCTTTTAAATATGTGCATGAGTTTTTTATATTAGCGTCGTTTAAGAATGCTAATAGATAGTCTACTACAGGTGATTCTGTGAATTTGGCATCCTATTCTGAGATACAATTTACAACTTGCAGAAAGCCAATCTCATATAAGTGAGAAGAAGAAAAGATTAAATAGGGAGAGCTTGGTAAAATTGGATAAAGTTCATTTTTGTAATTTCATAACTCCCAAAGCACGTGTAAGCTTTCAAATACCCGAGTGTGTGTTAACGGCAGTAGGAAAGGAGCATAAAATACATGGCATAGCAAAATTCAAGATCTGAATGCTCACTAGATGTTTGAAAACTTTAGTCCTAGCAGCCTTTGGCCCAAGTGGAATTTCTACAATATCAACCAGGAGTGTGAAAAAGCAGTAAGACATCTTGCTGGACTATATAATAAAAATTAAGAGCATTTGAGCACCCTGCCCACTCTGTGCTGCAATCAGAAGGCCACAATCACTCAGGCTTTAAATTCCATGTCCTACATGAAGGTGGAAGAAATCAAGTTCCATAGTTCCATTGAAACTGATTATTTTTTGCCTTGAATTTCACTGGAGGAATTGCAAAATTTACAATCTTGTTAAACTACATATACATTTTGTCATTTTGAACAAAAGCAGGACCACTGGGACTTTTTTTGAAACATGGAAATATGTATAAAATAAAGTAAATTGTAAATTGTAGTCCCAAGTTAATACTCAGAAGCACAAAATCAGGTTTGGATCTTTCCTTAGTTACTACTGTACCTTGAATTTCTCTACCCTAAACTGTATGGTGAGATAGATTCTTTATGAAAAATTCAAAATCTCAGAATAGATGCTTGTCATTTAGTGTA
>VXAU01005688.1:93186-105969 GCA_013399695.1 Formicarius rufipectus
AACTTTTGAATTTATCTCAAAGAAATTAATCTTGTTCGAGCTATATATATATATATCAGCAAATATTCCAGAATTTATCACTTTTATCAAACTTTTAACAAACAAAATCAAAGAATTTTATATTGAAATAATCTGTGGAATTACACCTTTAAAAAAACCCTATAGATACATGGAAATGCCCAAATACACAAAAACAAACAGAAAGGTCCACAATATCAATCTGTGATTGTTTGACAAAACTGTTTCAATAAGTACATGGTAATATAAAGATACACTTCTATTCACCATTAATTGCTAAAACTGTTAAGGAATGCTGTTTCAAATGCAACAATATAAAAAATGTGTACATATTTAATTGAGAAAAAGAGGAGTGGAATAAGTTCAGTTTAGAAAGCTGGAGATCCTGAAATAATGGCTTTTAATAAAATGTGTACTCAGGATGGGGTGTTTTACTATTATGAAAACAACATGCACCCTGTCTGAAAATGCCTTCCTCACAATGCATCTCCTTTGCTGTAGTGCTGTAAAAATAAAATTAAGATAAAACATCACCCTGGAATCAAAGCTCTCCTCAAGGGGAGGATGAAGATGTCAGCAGGTCATCTACAGTGAATTTCTATTATCGACTAGTGAAACTGCAATAGTTTGAAAACTATTTAATCTGTTGAACTAAGATCTGATCTATTTATTTCTGTCTGTTATTTTATAATGAGGGCTTAACATATATCTGAAAGGTGATGTTAAATCCCTGTGTTCTTGGGGGAACATCAAGTCTCTTTGTTTGCTGTATGCTACTCAAGATAGGTAAATCATCCAGAAATATTTGAAGGTCATGTTCTCTGTATCTCTGATAGCTATTAAGTGATGTCAGACAAAGTATGAAGTGTAGGGAATAAAGGCAACTAAGGTGAAGTAGCTGAGCTTTGCTGATTAGCTTTAGGACCAATCAAATGTCACTCCACAGCAATGTTCACAATTTAGAAGGTCATGATAGTTTGGATAAATATTCACTAGATTAGAGGTTTTGCACCAAGAAGAATCAAAAGTGGTCTGTGACCCCTGTCAACAATAGTATCATACAGGAAATGAAAGAGACACCGTATAAATGCAAAATATGAAAGTTTACCCAATTAAATATTTCCTGTTTATTTTTATTTTCTTTTCTTTTTTTTTCCCCGGTTGTAAATTTTTTGTTTTGTTTTGTTTCTGTGTTCCCTTTAGAGTATAGGTATGTGATGAGTTAGCAGTTAGTTGGAAGTTTATCTTCCTATCTTCTGTTCTTAGCCCCGCAAAGATAACTGTCACCCCCACCAGCTGGTACCATCTAGATTAAAAATAGACATCAGCTGCACAGCAAATTTCTCCTGGGGATATCAAAAACAAGAGAGTTGACTACAATTCTTCATACAGACAGCACCTAAAAACATAGAAACGACATCTCACTCATCTTCTGAAGCTCGTGACACCACTCACTCCTGCCTTGCCCTCAGTACCTCTTTCCACCAACTCTTCAGCTGCCTGCTACCAATTAGTCTTGATAAGCTAACAAGGATATAGCCCCATTAAGTTGCTGGCAATAGCTGTAAGGGTTTTAACTGCTCAAAAGCAAATTATTAACCTCTGGCTCACCAGGACTCTGAATTGAACTAATTTTCCTTTTAACACTTAGATATTTATAATGGAAAGACTGCCAAAGCACTGAAAGGGTATAGCACTGTCTTACCTGGAACAGATTATGAAAAAGACAACCAACTGGTAAAATTTGCTCAGAAAAAGAATGTATTTTCATTTAACGTAAAAATTCCACATGGTTAATTGCACCATTAAAACACTACGTATATTAATATTACATTCTATCCTTGCTGCAGAGGATATTATATAGAGGATTTAAGTAGAAACAGTATGGCTTTAAGCATGTAGGGATAATATTGACTATTCCTAATGTAAAATATCAGGGTTCAGAGTTAAATTCTCAGGTTTTTTGTTGACTTTCTGGGTTACATTGAGTAAAGCATTCTTGTGTTTCAAATGAGGACAATAATATTTTTTTCCCTCACCTTTTCTCTCATACAATTGAGATTTTTAATATGAATTTTGGGATTTTTTAAAGGTGTATTTCACATGTAAGATGGAAACACATCAACATGTAAGATCTAGAACCTGCTCTAACCATACCAGAATGCTACCCACCACTTCATTCTCTAATGAAGTAAGATGCAGGGCTGTGCTTTCCCACTAAGAGAAGAAATGTAGCCCTCAAAGTGTGAACTCCTGTTCACACTTTGAGTAATGGAGATACCACCTCTGGAGAGAGTAATGGAGAGATAGTTATTGTGTTACAACTCCATGTGGTACCTAAAGTAATTCATGAGGGTTGATACATGATAATAACATAATACATCACAACTAAAATAGCTAAGAATAATGCTACGTATTTTACTATGTTAAAAAAAAGAGATTTAAAACAAACAAACAAAATCAGAAACACAAGCACAAAGAAGGAAACTAAGAATCAGAACATCCTTCTGCCTTACCACAAGGGGCCATGCTCCTCATTCACACTGATGTAAACCTTCAAGTATTGACACACTAGCTCACACAGATTCAGGGGACTGGAATTATTTTCTCCCACCCTGACCTTCTTGGAGCTGGATTACACAGGCAGTGCTGTGCTGTTGTTAGACACTGTCAGCTGCTGCTCATGAAAATCAACTGGGTGAGGGCTGGGGGAGGCTTGTGCCCAGGCTGCATGTTCAGCAGGGATTTTCAGTAAAGCTGCCTGCAATAACTGATCCTCCGCTGTTTGTGAGGGTCTGTGTTGGGTAAACAGTGCGTAGGTATATCAGCCTGCTAACACTCTAGTCAAATGTGTCTCCTTTCAGCATCCTGAAAAGGTCAGTGAGAAGACTACTAGCTTCCCCTCTTGGAGCTACTTAAAATAATCACCTTGCATGTTCTGTGTATCTGCACAAGACTTGAGGTCTAGAGAAATCAACATCATGCAGTGTCCTTATTTAAGGAAATAAGGTACTTATCCATACAAAACCCTAGAAACATAAGGAGAAAGATAATATTTCATGTCTGTTTAATAACTTAAGAAAACAAACAATGAAATAAAGCTTTCAGAATACATACTGCCTTACAATAATTTAATAAATCATGCTGTCATCTCATAAAGACTCCAGATGGTTGCTGTGGTGACAAAGATTATCCTTGCTATTGCTTGAAGCTGTCATTTTTCTAAACAAAAATGCTTAATATTTTGGATTTATTAACAAGGTGTCACATTGATAGAGATAAATTGCATGCTTTAAACTGGCCGTGTATGTCTTCTATGATATTATAACCAATTTCTCAACTCAGCAATAAGGTATGATATGGTTATAAGAAAATTTAGGCTATTTTTCATGAAACACGAAGCAGAGAGTATCAGAATTCTCAGAACCACAAAAAATCTCCAATAATTTAATGTGTTTCTTTATTTTAAATATTTTGAAGCTAGAAAATAGTTGCTATTTTTCTGTCTTGTAAATTGATCCAGAACAGTTTATATTGAGACTAGACTTATTTGTGCTGGGAAAATTTGAGTTGTAATGTATCAGAGTGGGTGTGTTCCAGGCTGCAATATTTTCTGATGCTTCAGACTGTAATTGGAAGTTTGTGAAAATATCTTAATGGTGGGACACTTCACAATATATGAGCATATACGTACACACTTGTGCATTATGATAATGTATTTCACTTGAAATAATTTGTGGGTTTTTTTGTGATGTGTGGTATCATAACTCTAGCAGGAAGTTAGATAAGATTTTCAGTGCAGCTGTCTAGACAGTATCTTTCTATGCACCTCACTGAAATATTTGTGTGAAGCAAGCTTCACTGCTGAAACAATGTGAGCTTGTTTCACACAAACCACCTCTGCAGTTGTTGCTCTATACATAGTGAAAACACAATGGAGCTGAGGTATTTTAAGGCAAGCAAGGAATAGGTGTCTGCATAAATGACTTCATCTGAAGAGCATGATTCATAACTTAGTGAGCTATATTCATCTCTGTATGTATGGTGACCTCTTGAATTGGGTGGGATGTATCTCCATTGTATGTTTCAATATAGAGGAAGTGACTCAGCTTTCTTCAAGTCCCTTGAGTCAATGTTTGGAGGCAGTCTGGAGCAACAGCATAGAGAATTCCTCAGATGTGCCCAGAATCAAGGAGCAATCCTCCTGTTGTCTTTGTCTTGCACCATTCCTACCACTTATGCTACCTAAACTAGTTCATTCATCCATTGAAGCAGAAGTGGGAAAGTTTGAAAATCCAGCAACTGGATTGTCTGTCAATATAAATAAAATATTCTTACATAGTTGAAGAAAGTAAAATAATCTAGGCTCAGCTGAAATACAATAAATCAGTAAAGCATATTTTTTTCTCCTCACAGTCTTTGTGGTTTATAGAAAAATAAATGGACTACACCCAGGCAGAAAAGAACAAAATGAAAACTGAATAAAAAGTAATTTTAGCATAATGACATCATATGATTAGCTTAGTTATGCTGCCATACAATAGTGGGTAACAGTGCTGTGTATTTTATCCCTTCTTACTCTTTGTCTTGGAGAAATATTCTACCTGAAGAAAACATAGGGGGATATCATAGAATAGTTATGTTTCTCCAAACCAGACACAATCTTTACTTCAGATGCCAAATATTATATAATAAAAACATTCTGTATTATTTTCAAGGACCTATGCAAATATTTGGGGAAGGAAAATTCCATTTTCTGCTGGATTTCATAGGCAAATTGCATATATTACAACCTTAGAAAATAACTAAGGTTGTAAGTGGAAGATTTCAGTTGTCTTCAACAGGTATTAAAGTAGGTCCTTAGAGCTGAGGTGTAATATGCATAATTTTAGAGTCAATGTTCTTGTTATTTAGACCCTGCAGACAAAATGTAACACTGGAATACAGAGAGTCATCTCCCATAGTCTAATGAGATTTACATTTGCTTTTGTCAAAACCAAATTTGATCCAGTATTTTATACCAGTTTCCTACTGCAGGAAATACAAGCACAATAGCATAAAAAAAAGAACTCTGTATAGTATTCATGAGTTTATTGCACATCTATAACAAATACCCTTTGAATTTCTACAACTACATGTAAACAGGGCTATGAAAACATGATTTAATTCTGGTTTGCTTTTTCTAAAATGCAATATTTTGCAGTTTCAATATTATACTGATTTTGGCACAATAACGACAGATGAAAAAAGGGTTTGGGAGGTATACAGCAGTAATTTAACATCGATATCATACTTGAAGAATTTTGTTCAAAAGGGATGGCATAGAAAGGGCAGATAAATACTATACCACTTCCTCCTCTAACTAGGCAGTTCTTGGTGCTTTGGTGGTATACAGCATGATTAAAATATCATTCTTTGATATGACAATTGAGTCTGCTTTTATTGTGTGTTGAAGATACAAACTCAGTATGTGAGCTTTAAAAATTTTAGAAAATGTAACAAAAAGGACATTTTTTTTTCCCCTTCCAAAGGTAATTTGGAAAGCATACAATGTTAATCTTGATAAAAAACTCAAGATGTATACAGAAAATATATAGTAAAAACCTTTTTTTTCTGATTTATGAATAACATATTTTTCTGTATATAGGTCAGCAAAACCCCTTCTTGCCTTTAAAATTAGCAGTATCACTCAATTAAAAACAGAATAATTATTAAAGACATGTAACATTGTGATTTCTACCCATAGATACTGTCTGTTTATACATATAAAATTGAGCAATATTTTATGTAATTCTCAATATGCAGCTACTATAATATTCAAAGCACTAGCAGTTTTTATGTTTTATTATGAGAATGATCATTTGTGTATGAAAATTATTTTAAAATTGATAAATCTTCATTGCATTGTTTTCAGAAATTCACAAACAGAAAATGGAGAGACATGAAAAACGAACATCAGCAAAGGGTAACTTTGCTTTTTTGTCTGTTTGCACACATATATGTATGTAATATACAGTGTCTTTGTTAATTACATATGTTACCACTGTTGTATCATAAAACATCCAAAGCTTGCCAAGACCGCAAAAAATCAAAATTCATGTTCATCTTAGCATTAACAAAAAGTGTAATTTTATATTTGTGTGGCTGTATTGTAAATGTGCATTCTTAATAAGATTGTCCTGCTCAAACTTTTCCAGAAATCTTTTTTCTAGCAAAGGTGCGAGAAAGCAGAGTATCGATGAAACTTCCTCTGGTGCAAAAGGCATGAAGTGTGTTAGGCAAGGAGGAAAGAAAATTTATAGGCCAGTGGGTGCCATCCAAGTTAGGAAGTCATGCTTAAGAGTGAGCCAGGTGTGTATCAGAGATAAGAAAGGCCTCCATTTTAAGAACTTACTCTTTTACAAACTATTTAATCTCTTATGACTGTCACTTTCCAAAAATCCACAGAGAAATGGGTTTGGACTGGTTTTCAGAGGTCACGTAAACAAAGAAGTTTCCTGGGATGTGTGCAGATTTTTTGCCTAAGAAAGCCCTCATGTAATGGTTAGGCCACATAAAGCTTGATGAGCATCCCTCTGATGCACCTCTGTGCTTGGTAAAGGCAGGAGGAAGCAAGTCTATTTAAAATAGTGGGTATACACATACTCTCACACAATTATATTCATTTCTGTATATATTCTTTGTATGTTTTTATAGTATGTTACATCTCTAGAGTTAGCTTTCCAGATCTATGCTAATCAGGGTCATTTGGACTGCCTAGAACTGCTTCTCATCTACTTAATAAATCACATTAAATCATAATGAAATTTTTAGGGTACTAGTGGGCTAGCCATGCAATAATGAACTCAGATCCATTAGCAAGGGATCCCAGTTAAGGTTTTTTCAAACACAGTATTCTAAAAACCCAAATGATGTTGCAGTCTTGACCAAAACAGCCTCTTGTGTACCATTTTGTCTATACAGAAGTACATTTCTTTACATAGAAGAACATAAATGTTGTAGAAATGATTACTAAGAAGTCATAAGATGCTAGAAAAAAAAAACAAAAAACATTCAGGTGTCATTATTTAAGTCCCTTTTCACATGTGCCTGATAATACACTCTTTAATTATGCAATCAGCTACTGAAGAACAGTACAAATACTTTTTTTCTATATTTTGTTTTCATGTTAAGTTTCAAAAATGCAACTTGTACATAAGAGGATCGATTACAAGAAAACATTCTGTCTGGCCTCAGTCTAGAGTGTGATAAAGGCATGAATTTTTAATGAATTTTTCTGTTACCTTTTAAAGTAAATTCAGGAAGTTGTACAAACCCATATTTTATTGGTTTTAATAGGAAAAATCTAGAGGTAAAATGAATGCTTTTAATAGCAGCAAACAATGGAAAAAATTTTAGTCCTTCACTCAAATATGTGGAGACACTGGAGTTTTAAAATTAATTATATTTTTTTGAATAGTCAAACCCTCTCATTCCAAGTCCCTAAATTTACAAGGGAATTCCATCCATAAGCCTCATAATGAAAAGACTGAGCTGAAATGTGAAGAATGGTTATAATTAATAAAAATCCCAGATAGAAGTGGCTGAAATTATGTTTCAAACAGTATTGAGAACCAGGAAAACTTATGCCCTAAAATTGGCTTTTAATTAAATATTTTGATAAACTGCTAGCAATGTTAGTCACTGTAGTCAATTTAATCTTGGAAAGAAAAAATCACTCTGAGAAATAATTCCACAAAGCGGTTGGTCATGCTTATGAGCCCTGAAGTCAAATGACTTCATGATTATTTGTACACATAAGCACAACTTCTCTACAAAATAGGGTCTTTCCAATTTGGTATTTTTTGTATTAGTAATTTCACAAAAGCCAGTGGCACCCTGGACTATACGAGCAGGAGCTTGGCCAGTCATCAGAAGCAAGGGATTAATTATCCCCCTGTTTTAAAGTTTCCTCAGACCATACCAAGATGCTGCACCCAGCCCTGGGTCACTCAGTTCAGGAAAGCCATCCATAAATGGGGCTGAGTTCACTGTGGGGCCGCTGCAACGGCCAGGGCTGGAGCAGTTGTCCTGAGGGCAGAGACTGAGGGATGACAGTGCCTCAGCCTAAGGCAGCCATCTGTGAGTCCCTCATTTTGAGATACTCTGTGGATTTTGCAGGACTGTGAGCTGCTGCTGAAGGCTGTTTATTAGGTGTTTTAAGTTATCGCTATTACTATCAATGAAACAAGAGGAAACTGTGCATTATTTTGTCGACAAGTCGGAACAATAATAAAAAATATCGAGACAAAAGTATATCAAAATTCTGTCTAATGGAAGATCAAATGCTAACTTCTGATTTTTATGGAAAACTGATAACATCAATGAAATGAATCGTCCTGCATTTGTGGGAAATAGCTCTAATTATAGTAGGCATTGAGAAAGAAGGGAAAAGCTTGATTTACTTTGTGGCTTTTCCTAAAATCACTTCACTAATACACTGCTGTTGAAGTATATGCCTCCAGATTAACACTAGCCACTCTGGGTTTTTTTGTTTTGTTTTGTTTTTTTTTCAGAAAGTATCTCTGAATTCAACCTGATTTGACAAATAGAGTTCAGGCCCTTCATATACTATGCATAGCATATTGACTTGTTAATAGGTCTGTACAGATAATGCAAATTATTAAAATTCACAGAATTAAGCGCTCTGTATTTTAGCATTTAGATAAATTATGAGATTATAAAGACAAATATAATGTCCCAATAATTTAATTTGCTGTAGGTGGAAGCCAAAGTATTAGAGACTGCTAAACAGATAAATAGACATGGACACTACAAATGCATATTATATGAGAAATCTAAATAATTTGACCACGTTAGCAAATTAAATGGCATATTTTTGACTCAGGGGCTGTCTAGCCTGATTTCTCAAGGTGCAGCTACAAATATGCCTGCTATAACTTTAAACTAGGGAGCATGGCAGAGATAGTGATGTAGCTACAGTTTCTTTAAACTATTGATTTGGACCTGGGAGTTTATTCCCCTCTCCAGATCAAGTCTTTTGTTTGTTTGTTTGTTTGTTTGTTTGTTTGTTTGTTTGTTTGTTTGTTTTTCAGTGTTCCTTGCAGAAGAATTAAGTTATAGCCATCTACAGTTTACTTCCGAATGAAAGCATCTATACAGTGATTTAATGCTCTCTGACTAATGCACTCTAACTTCATTGTATTAGTTCATTTATCTTAACTTTCCTAGGAGTGTTGCTCTGTAGACAAGCACTTAGTCAGTTAGCTGGAGCGAGCAATCTCTGCTTCATGCTTACTGAACTCATCACCTAGCTTTATACTAAGCAGCAGACTTAAGACTTACTCGGCTGAAAACTACTTTTACTTCCCTGAGGTATGGAACTAGTGCCTGCTTATTACATCTCTTTTTACACTTTCTGTTTTGGGATGTGAAACATTTTTTTGGAGAATTTTATAGGAGAAAAACTAAATCACATTCCTCTTCACTATGCCTTAACTAGATGCAAATAAAATCTATCATGATGACTGAAATTTGGAAAACCCTCTCACATATATACGTTGCTTGTTTTTAATTTTACATACAGTAGATAGAAATATTAACTTTGTAATACATCATTAAATTACCTTAAAATTTTCCATTATAAGCTCCCATTTTAGATTATTTATAAATTTATCACACACCAGTCACTGAGGGTGAAATTTCTCATGCTCATCTTTTTGCCTCAGGCTGAATTTTCATTCAAAGACATATAAAAATGTTTCAGCAGTTTCCAAAATCTAGGTTAGTAAAAATTAGGTTGGGGCATTATACTTTTTCCAATACTAATAACAGTTCATTCTGAGCTTATGACTTTTGGTGCTTGCAAAGAAGTCTGCAAAAATTTCTTTAAAGCTATGGAAAAATTTTTGCTTACATAGTTGTTATAAAACTGGTTTTAGTTATTCTTCTTTGGTGTTTTGTTTGTTTGGTTTGTTTTTTCTTTTTTTTTCTGGATGAATCCAGTATCCTGTTAACAGCAGAATTGATCTTTTAATTACAAAGCTTGTCATAAAAAAAATAAAATGATTGAATTAAAATTGAATTGATAGTTTTAGTTTCAGTGTTTTTCATCTGAGAATGTGTGACTGAGTAGCCTTAAATCATTGTTGTAAGTTTTTTGGTTTTGGTTTGGTTTGGTTTTTTGGTTTTTGTTTGTTCTTTTTTTTTTTTTTTTCATTTTGTTTGGTTTGGTTTTTGGTTTTGGTTTGGTTTGGTTTGGGTTTTTGTTTGTTTTGTTTTGGGGTTTTTGTTTGTTTGTTTTTTTTTTTAATGGAAAAGAATATCCAATAAATTCCATTTCGTTTCACAGAAACATGGCAATATGGCCAACCTGGCTTATTCTAAAATCTAGTGCTTGCAGCTAATTCTGTCAGCTTGAAAAAGGGGATATATTAAGCCCTCTACAAAGAAATAGATATCCAAGGGACAAAATTTGGAAAAGATCTGTAGGCAGTTATCTATTTTCTATGACAGAGGATTTAGGACAACAAATGAAGTTGAACATGAAAGCATTTCAGGGGAGAGTTAATATGCTAAGAAATATCATATTTAAATTTGTCACATCAGAAGCTTCAGTGTATTTTGGTGGACTTGTGGTTGAAGAGTCAAAACTGGCCAGTCAGCACAGCCCTGAAACATGAACACTCTAATTTTTGGCAGGACCTACCCTTCCCGAATTAGGGAAGCCATAACTCTGACAGTGTCCATAAGAGGTAATGATAAACATTACAATCTGAGATTAGCAACCTCTGAGGCTATGGGGATATCAACACACAGGATAGGGCTCTAGAACTAACCAGAGATCACCTTCAGCCTATAATTGGGAAGAGAAAAATAGCTTATGCTTATGCCAGCCTGTGCTCTATCTATCCACATTCCAGGCTCCCTGCCCAGATACATCAGGGTTTTTATTTCTCAAGAAGGGGCCGTCTGATCTCTTTTCCATGTTTATTGCTCTAGTCCACACAAATATTAATATTTTTCTACATTTTAGTTTTTTATACCATTTTGAGAATGTGATGAAATCTTAGATTCTTCTGTCTGCTTTCAGGTCTGCAGACACTCTTTCAGTTAGTGTCATTCAAGGCTCACTTTGTGGTGTTGGTTTTTTGTTTTGTTTTGTTTTGCCTTCAAATCATGTCCTCAACAGTCATATTCACAACAAGTAAGAAGTCCTGTGGCTAAAACCTAGATTTCTGATTACAAGTCTGTTCTGTATAGTTCAGCTGTACTTTTTGGCATTGACACTACATAAGCTTTTGTCTGAATGTGAGGGAGCTCACGTTTCACTCACATTGACCATCACAGAGCTGTTTGCAAAACTGTTTTATTGCCCCAGCCAAAACTGACAACACACTGAAGTGTTTTACTCAGAGCCAGCATCTGCTAATACAAATATAAGATGCAAAAGCATGTTACAATTTCTGCAAAAAATATTCGGTGTAAGTTCTACATGGGATATATAGAGAGGAGAATAATTTTTCCTTGGTATGCTACTAGATGTTCTAAAGCACTTGAATGAGTTACAGTCTGTAATTCATTCAATAGTACATTGCTTGTACTGCTTTATTCTTCACAGCCTGCTTTTTTAGTGTAAATTTTCTGCCCACATTACTAAAGACTTTGAAAAATCTCCCTTTATTCTCTTTCCACTGTACTGCTATTTGCTATCAGGAATAATTTACCTGTTGTGACTGAAAATATATCTGGTTAATGCAAACACACAGAAGACATAATGAAGTTACTGAATGTTCTGAATTATTTTTCTTAAGGACAAAGACCTATTTTTAATGAGGAAATATTTAACCAATAAAAAAAAAAAACACTTGCACTTCTGTGAAATGACATTTCTTGCAAAGCTGGTAAAAATTAATGGATGAAAAAGCATTGATATGTTTGTTTATAAAACTCAGTGTTGTTTTCTAATCAGTTTTATTTTCTAGGGTTTACTTGTTGACAGTAACTTGAGTATTAAAAAGAAAAGATTTTTTCCATGAAATTTAAAAATTCTAGTCTTTTAGTCATACAGGTTGGCAAGAAATGAAGAAACATTTTTGTCTACCTAAATCCTTAGAATGTGGAATAGAACCACACCAAAACATGGTGTGAAAGCTGAGTGGGCAATAGGGTCCATAAGGACTATGTTTGCCTGCTTCTAGTAGGACATTCAGTCAGCTGTATTTTGAACAGCTGCTCTTCTTGAAGTTACATTCTAATTAAAAGAGGTGTTTTCTTCTTAATCCATCCTGTGACAGAAGTAACAGCTAAAAGTAAAGAAAAAATAACATAGACATCAATATGCTGGCAGGTTTCTTTGTGAAGAATAGAAAGTATTCTATATTACAGTGCTGTAAAGGACTGCAAATAGCTTCTTCTGTCAGAAATCTTAGAGACAGGGTGCTTGTGTAATGTGACCAAAAGAGATTAGACAGATTGAACTATGGCTGCTGAATAATCACTTCTTTCAGAAAAATATAGGCTAACATCTGAAGACCTATTAAAAGAAAAATATCTCTCTTGGACCCGGAATTAAATATTGACATTAAGAGGATCTATACATCATCAAATACTCATGATTCAAAATTAAATTCCGTTATTTAGGTTTGTGAAAGCTTTTCCTTGATCACTTTGGTGAGGTAATGAGTGTACATAATACCTCTAGATTACAGATGTACTGTGAACTGGATTGTATTTATTTATTTATTTATTTATTCATTTATTACT